>BMAU01019602.1:0-600000 GCA_019973935.1 Trichonephila clavipes | reverse complement strand
ATACGAGACGTTGAATACCCCCGCTGTCTAGACAATCCTGAACAGCGAGTGTTCGATGACATGTTGCGTTGTCGTCCATAAAAACAAATTTATCACCGACAGCACCACGGAAAAGACGAACATGAGGAAGTAGAACTTCATCAATGTATCGTTGGCCCGTCATAGTCCCATTCGCAACCACATGTAGGCGCGTGCGGCCATTGATCATGATGCCGGCCCGCACCATGATACTGCATGTCGGATATAGGTCCTTTTCCTGGATTTTTTCTGGACGATAAGCAGTACCACTCTCGCGCCAGATCAGTTGGCGTCTACAATCCGAAGACAGACTGAACCTACTCTCATCTGAGAATAGTACGCATGCCCAGTCCTGTTCAGTCCAATTGTGATGCTCACGACACCATTGCAAACGGGCAGTACGGTGCTGTCTGGTCAATGGGACACACACAACAGGTCTGCGTGCGTATAGTCCTCCTCCCCTCAAACGTCTGGCAACAGTTTTTCGGGAGATCTGCTTTCCTGAGGCAGCAAGAAACTGATTTGCCACCTGTTGAGCTGTGGTGCGCTTGTTCCTTTTTGCTGATAGGACGATATATCTGTCTTCTGCAGGCGTCGTACTTCTAACACGACCTCCCCGTGCCGTCTACTACACATTCTAGTAGTTTTAAATGACTTCCACAGCCGTGCAACAACGCTGTGAGCGATGTCGAACTCCCTGACAACAACTGTTATTTTTCGCCCTTCTTCGATCTTTCCAATAATTCAACCACGCATAAAATCATCTATGTGATGTCGGGAAGACATGGCAAAAATTTTAAGTTCGTCTATTAAATCTTTCATGTAAAACTTTGACTTGAAACAACAACTGTCCACACTTGTCAAAACCTTTAAAGCTCTTATGAACGCTCTCACGTGATGAACAGACGTGGAAAAAAAATTTGCGTACTCATACTTCTTCTTACTAATATCCCGCACTTATTCTAATTTTCCACATTTTGCTTCCTTTCATTTTGTGGTTGCTATGGATGATAGTGTAATCCGTCCTTAGCAATTTTCCAGCAGTGTATATATATCAGCACACTATCATCATTAGCATTAAGGGAAAAAGCCGAAAGAAATTTTGGTAATGAAACTTCCAGTGCGCATGAATTAAAATTCATTTCAAAAGTTTGAATTGATCTTCATTAAACGAGATATAAACTTGGTTTTAGTTAAAGAAAATAATAATAATAAAAAAAGAATAATTGTCAATCATGAGTTATGGAAGCCAGATTTCCTTTAAAAGGAAAATTTTTTTTTGTCCTTCTGAAAAAGCATTTGTATTATGTATGTCTAAAATAATGTAAGGGATTATAGAAATATTTAGAAATGATATGTACAGTTTTGTGCTCTCTTGTTTTCATATAATTTTTATATTCTACTTTTGTTTTATTCTGCGTGCTAGAAGTAAATTAACCTTTTAAAACTTTATGTTTAAATAGTGTCATTTTCAGCATTCACCGCATATGGCATCAAGTTTGTCACATTAATATTAACTATTTACTAGCCGTTACCCGGGCTCTTCGTTGTGTATTTCATGATGTTATATGAATATATACTGTATATATATATATATATATATATATATATATATATATATATATATATTATTGATATTTTAGCATTAAGGATTCGATTGTTTTGAAAAATATTCTTTTAATCCTTAATTTAAAAGAACAGAACTTAGAAATAATTTCTAAAATTTAAGTAGAATTATCTTTTACTCTCTCGTAACTTTCTCTGAAGGGGATTCGTACAAAACCCATTTGTAGTGGATCTCTACTCAATAAAATAAATATGCTTGCCAAATTTCGAGTTTAAATCTGATAGATCAAAAACAAAATATTTTTATCAATAAGCTCCAGTAACCACCTTTGAGAGTCGATTACTGTAAGACTCGTTCAACAAAACCATTCAATTCAACAACAAAGACATACATACCAAATTTCATTACTGTAGGTCTAATAATTCGAAAACGGGTATTTTTTGTCAATACGCTGCAAAAGATTCCCTCTCCCCTATTGGAGTCGATTTCCGTAAAATATTTTCTTAGCGGATTTTCGTTCAACAAAAGTAATATGCATATTAAATTTCATTGCGGTAAGTAGCAATTGGATAACGAAATTTGTTTTATACATAAGTCCCAGCAACACTCCACTCCACTGCCTACCAATAGGAGTCAATTTCCGTAAAATCCCTTCTTAGTGAATCAATATTCATCAAAAAGAAAGGAAAAACAAGCCAATAAAATAAGTTTTTAAGTCTATAAGTTCAAATGCGTAATATTTATTTGTAACACCCCTTAAGTCCTCGCAACGACTTTACGGGTCGATTCTTAAAACACTTTTCGTAGCGTATCTCTACTCCATGAAAGGAACGGGCCTACCAAATTTCTAGCATGTAAGTCTAATAGTTCAAAAACGGGAAATATTTACATATGATGCCCCTTAAGACCTCTCGACACCCCTTGGGGTTCAATTTTTGTAAAACCCCTTGTGTAGCAAATCTCAAGTTTATAAATGGAACAGGCCTATCAAAATTCAAGTTTGTAGGTCCAATAGTTAAAAAACGGGAATATACACTCTTTAAGCCCTTTCAACGCCCATTAAGGGTCAATTTTACTAACTCAGAAACCTTCGCGGGCATGCATACAACCATTCCTTAAACTGTCATCGTAATCGGACGAACGGCTTAAGAAGGCATAAGAGACATACAGACAAACATTAATTTTTATTTATATATTCAACAATATAGTCACCATCTCTATAGTACATGTAATAATTATAACTGGTTGAAATAATTTGGTACTAATTTTTGGGATTGTAGAGCTGCTTACATTTTTCTTCAGAAAATATACTTTTAAATCAAATCAAACTTTCATTAAATTTTCGAAAAGATCGTAATTTAGCATATTTGATAAGTTTCCTTTTTTTTTTTTTTATCAGAATGCAGGATTATAAATCAAACATAAAATGATAGCACTATCGACTTTTTCAGAACTCTGAGCATTTATGGTTTCCATTTATATCAATTTATTTTTTAGAGTTTATTTTTTTTATGTTGCTCTGCATAAAATACTACGCATAAAGTTTCTTTTCACATTTAGTTTGAAATAATAATAGCAATAATTGAAAGGATCTATAGAGAAAAAGAGGGGAAGGAGGTGGGGGTTTTTATATATAAATATTTTCTTCGTGAAGTAAACATTTACAGATGCTTTTCTATAGTGTAGAATTCCTTGAATCCCGACAAATTAAGCTCAAACCTTCTATCTTTTATTTTTTAAAAAATTAAATTTACATTTATTTTGGAAATAAACTTTTCAAAATTTATATTTCGTAATTTTTTAACATCTCTTTTTGACTTTAATTGTACGTGTACATTTATCAATGCGACACTTAACAATTACATTGTTAATAATCTTAATGAAAAAAAATAAGAAGAGCCGTAAGGAGGTTTGCCTAAAGCATGGCAAACTATTAAAGATAGGATGTTTTAAAATTATAATTTTTTCTTTAAAACATCGATCCTAAAAAAAGTTTCAGGTACAGAAAATTTAACCATTGAAGATAAAAATACATTAAGGTCAAAAAGTAAGATAACCGGAAATGTTATATTTTTGCATCCAGTATTGATCACTATCAAAGTTCACATTCGGAGAAATTCTATTTTAAGTAAAAGAGTTATTGATTCTCGATTACTGTTAACTATTTTAAAAAGTGAATTTTTTTGAAAATGTTCGATTATAAGTTATGTCTCATTCAAAATTTCTGAATTATGTACAAGTAGTATTAGTAATTAATATTTGACAAAAATTAATTAAAGTTTAATGTGAAAAAAAGAAACTATATTTATTTAAAGCCCCGTATCTTCCTAGTATATGAGCCCCGTTAAAATAATGCCAGGAGCTATTCCACCATTGTTTTAAATTTAACAATATACAAATAAATTACTCAGTTTTCTTTTAAAAAAAAGAATGATTAAATTTTTTTTAAAAGAAAGGTATCTTTTTAAAAATAACGCAGTTTTGAAAAAAAAAATAAGACTTCAAAAAATTAAAATTGATTTAATCAGTATTTTATCCTGTTATATGATTTAAGTCTGGTTTTACTAGTAATGATCGTAATTTAAATGAAATATACTTCAAGAAAGCTTAATGTTTATTTTAGTTTGTTTTTGTTGTTTTATTTCATTGACGGACCAGCTACGCTTGTTTCTTTTTTACTTTTTATTTAACCACACAACATATAGAAGCTATTTACAAGCGCTTCAAAATTTAATTAATTTATTATTGTGAGCTTCAAGTATTAGAGTCCTATATTAATGCTCACGACAGAGTATTACAATTCAGCAGAAAGTTCTCATCTCCCGGCACAGCGCGGCAAGGAAGAATATTTGCATTTGCGCGCATGACGTTGGCGCACATGCGCCAACACTTAATTTTACTCAAATTTATAATCGGATATAAGTAAAACATACAAAATTCAAAACACTTTTTAATCTATCGATTATTGTCAGGAATCCAAGAAATGACTGAAAATAGTCTCAATTATTCAGAATTTTGGCATCATGGTGAAGATATAACATGTTTATCTTAAAAGCTCTTAAAATTCTTAAGTTGATTTCCTTCTTGGCATGCGAAGAAAGAATGCCCTATGCATGCAAAATGTTTGCATAGCATAGGAACCTTGACGAAAGTTACTGGCTGAAGTTCCCACTGTGATACATTTACATTTAAAGCATAATCAAGAGGGTTACAAAGACTATCAGAACTAGAAGATATTGGCAATAAAATACTCCTTTTGAATTTTCAGACAAATGAATAAATTGAAATAATGTTTTATTGTATTTTTCAATCTTGACATTTTTGCAGACTTTTCTTTCATATCTTTCAAATATCTATAAATATAAAATATATAAGCCCTTTCGCTTTAGTTTGTATTGTATTCTGAATGCCTTTTGCCTTCGTGAAATTTATATATTTTTTTATGGATTTACTATACATGGACTGCTTATGAGTAACGGATTTGTAAAAATATGAATAACTTTAAAGGAGAAAAATTCCTTGAAGTTCTTAACTTATAGTTTTAATATTTGAATTAATATATTTTATTCTTAGCAATTGCTATTTGACAGAATTCACAAAAAAGAACTTTCGTCATTAAAATTTGATCTATGGGTCTTTTTAAAGCATTTAATAATTCATAATACGTAACTTGTTTGAATCTCTTATTCTATGAACTTGTATCTTTTAATAAATGACCTCCAAACACACAGAATATAAGGAAGGAACAACAAGGAATAAACATTTTAAGAAAACTTGGAAAAAAATACCGAGTATCAAAGAAAACTGGAAAGTAATATACCGAACATCAAAAACTTTAATATGTGTCAAGAAGTTGTTACTCATTTCTCAAGAGAATGAACTACACAGTTAAACATTAAACTTTTAACTGAAATATCTATAAAGAAGATATTTAAAATACTTGAGGAAAAAAAGAATGGTTTTTATAAATAATTATATTCGAAGCTTCAAATGCTATTTTAAGTAGAACAGAAAATGGAGAATTTAGATCATTCTTATTGAATGAATTTCTGTATTTAATATCAATAAGGGTCTTTGATTAAAGACAATACATTTTTGAATAGTAAACGATAAAATAGAACAGGGCGAAGATCAAATTTAGATCTTTATCAACCATATAGTGAATCTGATTTTGTTAACTTCATCAAAATACAACGAATTAAATGAGCAGGCCATCTTATCAGAATGTACGAAGACCGCACCACTAAAAAAAGTCTTCAATGCTCAACCAATTGGCACACGAAGGAAGGGCAGGCCAAATCTTAGATGGATTGATGGCCTATAAAGAGATCTCATAGTTTTGAGGACTAGGAATTGGAGAACACTAGCAAGAAGAAGGCTGGCATGTGTAAAAGGCTTCTTGAGAAGGCCAAGGCCTATCCTGGGCTGTCGTACCACTAAGGAAGGAAGTAGACGATACAAAAAGAATTTACGTAAACCAGAAATATACTGTTCCAAATACAGTGTTATTAAAGCGATATTACAAAAAAAAATTACATCTTTATTACTTTATTATATTAAATTTATTACTAAGTATATCTTTATTACTTCAGAATAAAAGAATTTATACTAAAGTAATAAAGATATGATTATATGAGAATCAATGTAATATGACTGATAAATAAGGTAAATAAATTTCAATTAGTTTTTGATAACTTGAATTTAAAAAAATATTCACTTTTTAATAGCAATTGTCTTTCTTAAATAGTATTAATATAATTTAATTTAGAAAATATTTATAAAAGAAATAAAACTGTGTGTAAAAGCATGAAATGTTTTAAATATTTTTAAAGTTTGTGAAAATATACATTTTCAGGTACTAAAATATGAAAAAATTAATTCAGGAAATAACATATTATATATTTCTAAGAAAAAGTTAAAGATAAATACAGAAAGTACTAGATGACCCGACAGACGTTGTCCTGTATACACTCTTAAACTCAAAATAAAAGATTTTTGAATATTCGATACTGTGATCGTAGCGCAGTCTTCTGGATCCAATGTAAAACATTCCAAGATCAACAATTTATAAATAAAGAATTAATTAAATAAACATTTCTAAACCGAATTATAAATCTAAATCATTCTCGAGTCCACTGGAACAGACAAAAACTTTCATCAAAATCGACCCAGCCGTTTAGGAGTTCAGTTACATACAGACGCACAGAAGAATTACATATATAAAGTTTATTTAGAAAGATATAAATTAAAAACGCTAAAAAGCGTGAATCGTCTGCATTTTTGTAAGAATAAATACCGGGTTTGGCCAGTTTGGCTGAAAAAATAATTTTCGACGACAACTTACGTCTTTTTCAATTCCTACTATTAGCTCACGATCTCTATACATATTTTATTTGTTTGTTTGTTTACTTATTTATTAATCTTGGTGGAATTTTCAATCGTTAATAAAATACATTTTAAAGCGCTCAATTGAGTTGAAATGTAATGTACATGATTATTTGGAATGACAATACAATAATTTAATTATAATTAATAAAAATTAATTTTGATTAAAACTAATTATTTAAAAAATTACAAATACAGCCACGTTGGTGACTTAGCGACCCTTTTGGCGATTTATGTCAAAATTTGAAAAGGCTTTTTTCTCACGTGATAAAGCATTCACAGTTGAAAGGAAATTTTATTTTATAACAATAGCGTTGTTACAACAATGCAGGTGAATGTTGAGTTGTATTTTTTGAATGTTTTTAATTAATATCTTTTGAACTAATTTTGATATCGGACCGAATTGTGAATCTAAACCATTCTCAAATTTACTGGAACCCACACAAAAAATTTCATCGAAATCGGTCCAGCCGTTTAGGAGGAGTTTAGTGACAAACACACGTACAGAAGATTTTTATATATAAAGATTAAAACATGTGCAACAAGTTAATAATTTTTTAAAAAACTAAAAAAAAATGTTTGAAAATCTAACGGGCACATTAATACAGTCGAATCTCTATATAACGAACCTATTGCGAATTTTTCTATATAGCGAACTTTTTCCTGGAACCTTGAACATTTCACGATTTTCTTCGTAAAATAACCTCTCTATAGCGAAGTGCATTTTCTACATAACGAACTTTTTCTTTTGGGATTCAATTTTTGTCCCCCCTTTATTTAAAGTATTTCTGAAAAAATTTCAAGTTATTCTCTCTTTAAACACATTTTATAGTGGTCATAAATCTTGAACTGGTTTTATTAGATCCTAGATCGTCGAGAACAATACAGTTCTGGACCTTTCATTCAAGAAGTGCAACCTTTAACCCTCATTACCTAGTTCACTAGAAACATCTTCGGTATCCTCTTTCACTCTCAGTGAAGTTGTCCCGTGTCCCAGTTATAAAATGATGTATGTTTAATATTACTTGTACGCTTTGAATTATAAAATGTCCTTAAAATTTATTAATTTTAGTATAAAATTATTTTCTTAATATTGAAAAAACAGTGAATTCTTTGAGATTCTTTTCTCTTGTTTTTATTGCAGTTTTTCTTTCTTTCTTTTTTGATGGGTAAGATATATAAAATAAACATACACTAATTTAAAAAAAGGTGCGAACAATTACATTTTTTAATATATAGTGTCTATGAATTTGAAATTTGTTTTATGTGGTTTATAAAGTATATTAAAAGATGAACCTCTGTATAACGAATTTCCATCTAACGAACTTTTTTCTCGGATTTAACGACTTTGTTCTATAGAGATCCAACTGTATTTTCAAAAATTTAAGACTAAATAGACCACTAAAATTTAGCCTGAATTACAAAGCTATGCAGGCTAAATTTTAGCGGTGTATATGGTCAAGCTATTTGTCAAATGCTTCTAAAAATATATTTACAAATATTAAAAAAAAAGAGTTGTAGCAGTTAAATTGCTTTAAATACATTTTCGAAACAAAGAAGCAAAATATCATAGAAATCATTTGAAACAAATGATAATTGAACCGTATTCCAATTTTATTTCATGACAAATACCTACGAAACATTAAACTGTTATCTTTTATAAGACACCTGGATGGAAAAAGTAATAATATTAATCATATTAAAATATTCAGTGACTACCCAGACAACCAGCATACAAAATCCTTGAAAACGAGAGAAAGGTAAACAAGTGGATAAAACGATTTTAGTTTTTCTTCTTACCGAAATCACGATATTAGCTATCATCACTGTTGAGACTGTATTGGATTTATGGTTACATTAGCGGTCTTTTTATCTAAATAATGGGAACCCATAATAGTTACCAGAGGTTAATAACACAAAGTGATTAGCATTAGTTCTGTGCGTTGTATTAATTACAGGATTCCTTAAATGGGGATTCTCGATTGCTTTCAATCAGTGGAATTAGTTTTTGTACAATATAATTCACACTACAGTTACATGACTTATTTTAATGGAGTCACATGACCTTTTACTTAAAAGCGGTTCAAATGTGTTCGTTTTTTTCAGGTAGGATACAAGAATGAGCGAATCTATAATTTTTTTTATCTTTGAAGTACTGTAACTGGAATGATATGCAACAATACAAGAAACGGAAAATTGTTTGGTTCTTTTAACTTAGCAAATATTTTATGATTATGTTCATAATAGATTTTAGTAATTATTCTTTTATAATAGAGATAGAGACATATATAAATATTATAAAATATTATTTTAATTTTAACTGATTAGATTTATTTTTATTTATTCAAATTCTGGGAATATAAGAGGACATAGTAAAAAAGAAAATTCTTATTGTTAAAGAAAGACAGCCTAACTTACTAAATATAAAAATACAGGGTGAGTACAAATGATGAACCAGATTTAAAAAAAAATCATTTTTTTTTGCAACTAATGCTTATATTACAATAAGTGATACATGAATGTTAAGATAAGTATACCAAGTTTTTTTCCACCCATGAAATCATTATGTCAGAATGTGGGGAAATGAAAATCCTCATAAAATTGTGTAGTTTACAAGAGTTTCACCAAACATTTTGTGCGATGTCCCTGTAAAAATTGTACGGACAGCTTTTCATTGCTGAAACAACAGTAACTGGTAACAATTATCAAGACATTTCACAAATTTGGTTATTCACTGAACTGCTTGAGGATAGCACAAATTTTGTGTTTCAGCAAGATGAAGCGCCACCTCATTGATCTTTGCAAATACATCGTTACTTGAAGCAGGAGATTCCACTCCGATGGATGGGTCGTGTGGGTGACGGCGATTTACTCTTAATCACGTGACTACCCAAGATCCCCAGACCTAACACCATATGATTCCTTTTTATGGGGTTACTCCAAAGATATTGTTTATGTACCACTAATGTGCTGAAAAAACACTTTCAAACTTTAAAGAACGGATTTGTGCAGTCTTACAAACCATTGATAGGGCGATGCTACAAAATGTATGGAATGGACTGGATTACAGATTGGACGTTTGCCGTGTAACAAGAGGGTCACAAATCGAACATTTGTAACTGAAAAAAAACTGGATATATTTCTCTTCACATTCACGCATCACTCATAGAAATATGTGCAGTAGTTTCGATAATATGATTTTTTAAAATCGAGTCCATCATTTCTACTTACCCTGTATATTTAAAGGGAATTTGTGCGAAGAAAGGTAAGAAAGTTTTGTATAATTTAAAGATAATACCGCCACGTTAAAATAAGAATGATTTGTGAAAAATCATAAATATGTAATCACATTTAAAGACACATTTTATATAAATCCTTCAGTCATTCAGATATCGTTAATAACGCGAATTTCTAATAAATCTTTGAAAGAGATTTCATTCAAACTTTCCATTATAACTAATCGAGACGCATTTTTAAATGCTCTTACTTGTCTCATATGATAGCATAAGAGATTATTTTACAAACCTCCTAGTAATATTTTCAGCAATTTTTTCATGAATCTAAAATAGCATATTTAGTTGTGATTAATCTTTTTTGAGGAAATACAATTAAAATACGATTAAAATCATATAATCTAATTTTAGAAGATTTATTTATATATATACTGTGTAAAATTTATGAAATCGGAAATACTGTGCGATGCGTTATTGAGACGATATATAATATTTATATCATTAAATCACATTTATATAAGCATATATATTTAACTTAAATACTAAAACAAAATTTTATCGATTTTTTAAAGAAAATAACTATTATTATGTATGAATAAGAACTAACAATAACTTTAAAGTGATATAAAAATTTTTCAACATGTACTAACTTTTTATTGTGTTCGAACTTATAAAAGTTATTAGTCGTTTAAACCATACAGTAAGATAGCATCATTCAAATTAATTCTACAAATTCTGCTATCTGGAACAAAAAAAATGTTGGTTATTATATGTGAATTACAATACATTATACTATGTGTATACAATTGCATTATAATTATGTTCAATAATTTGAAATTATTAGCAACATATAATGTTAATGATTTTATTAACTCTAATTTACAAAATGTAATTTAAATTTTTTTTTATATATTTTAACCCAATCAGGACCATGAGCCCACATATGTGATAACGCGTTTCTTCCTTTAGGGTCCACGTTATCATATATGTGATTTTTCTCTGTTCTAAGGCCCATGATCACACCAGTGTGATTCGAGTTTGGAACGTTTTTATATTAATTTTTACAAGGCACTAAATGGCGGTAAAAGTCCATTTTTTTTAATAATATTTTATAAGACTATGAACTTCAAAACGTGCTTTCGGTTTCGAGTTTTTTTAAACTTGATCCGGAATATTTATGAATGTAAAAGATTGCGCCTGTTTAACTCTTCAGAGATTATCAGGTACTTAAAGGTTCCTGATTTATTGCACTCTGGATTTCTGTTTCTATTTTGACTAATGTGGAAGCTTATTAGTTTATTAGGCATCAAAAATTCGTAATAGTTTCAGTATTTATTTTATTTTTGTTTATTTTTATTTTGTTCAGCATTACAACAACAATTTTTATTCTCAAAAACGTTTAAAAAGCAGATATTCATAAAACAAATGCGGTGACTCATTTTTAACGAAAAAAAAATTAGCGTTTTTGTTCTTACTGATTCAATTTTAATTCAGTAAGAACAAACGATTCTTTTTCGTTGTTATCGCAAACTGAGTTGTCATAACCAGGAGAACAGAAAATATAATACTAATGTGATAATAAGAAAGCTATAAGAATTAAAAATAAAAATAAGATATATGAGGTGTTATTTAAATTTTTTTTATTAGTTAAAGCCTACATAAGTTTATGTGAGAGTAAATTTATCGTTTGGGATTTGCCAGATAGTATTTTGTAAGTTTTGCGCCTATTTTATTGTAACCATCATGGCGAAAAGTGTGAAAAGAGTACTTTTTTTCATTAAAAGGAAAACATCTTCTTTAAAATGCGCATTTTTTTTTAAATATAACAAAATTTTTTGCATTGTATATTCAGATATTATCAATGATAGTAAATTGTGTTTCATATGAATTTATAAATGAAATTAGGCTTAATAGTGAAATTCGTCCAGTCCCTTGCGAGTGTATACTCTTGGAATGTGCAGGTCAGGGGAAACGTTTCTTTCTTCTATCGCCGGTCCTGAAGGAGTATAGTTTTATAAGCAGCCATTTATGTACAAAACTGATTGGAATAGTTACATATACTCAAATTATATATTTTTATTTATTTAGCTGCAATAAATTATGTAATTTATTGCAGCTAAATAAAATTGGCATCGCTGTTTATAACTCAGATGACATCAAATTTTGATATTAAATAATTAAATAAATTAACGAATTACAATATTTATCCATTATGTAATTCTATCTTTTTTTAGAATTAGGTACCAAATTTTCTCAATAACCTATGTTGCTCTCGAGTACAATGATTAATTCTACAAATATCGAGAACAAACTGTCAGAGAACCATTCCATTTAGTTCTTCACGTAAACAATTCATTTTCTTTTTTTGTGGCTTAACATCACTTGAAGATCTGAAAAATAATCAAGACTTGTAAGCTGATGACATGGCTACTTAACTCTCCATTGGATAGTGATCCTAACCAGGAATTTATTTAGGATAATTTTAACCCTTACAGCAGTGGTTCTCAAACTTTAACTACTGGTGACCCAATTTTCAATCATAATTTTTATCACGCCCCCCCAAACTATAATGAATTGAATGCAATAATAATGCATTTGGGGGGAGTGGATGCTAAAGCTACAATACGATCATAATTATAAACCGTACAAACAAACAAGATAAGTATTAAGTTTTCTATATGTTACTTTTGAGTAATATATATTTTTATTTTTTACTTTTTAGTTCGAGTCACTATAAAAGCGTGTTTATTTAATTTGCTTTTAAACTATAATTTATTTTATAATTATTTTTACTATACACGATAAAAATCCCAATTCCAGTGAATAATTTAACTAAGAGAAAATATACTTACCTACTTTCAAGGATTTTTCAATTTTTCTTTGATTTTTTGAGAAAAAATCCAATAAAACTAATGAAAATGTTCCAAATCTGCGTACTCTTAATAAAGGACATAACGCATGTTCATAGAAAATATTTTTGAACAAAAGTGGTCGCGCAGGGAACTCAATCAAAACTAGTAACTTGATTGCAAAAAAAAAAAAAAAAAAAACGTTTGAAATTCCCCCCAAAAAGAGGGCGAAATGTAATAAATTCATTTTAGTTCCCATTAAGACTGTCTGATTGGAGGATACTCTGTCAAGGTCATTGGTAACAAATAAACAGTTTTTCCAGAATTAACGATTTCGTGAACATCAGATGACTCTGCGTATCGCGAGACCGATCCCGTGTTAAAAGTGTTATTCAATAAAACATATGGATATTAGTTCTAAAAGAAGAATTGCGTAAAATGTTCTCCGTTATGCATTGTATGTTTGCCAATTATCCTTTTATCATATAACTCATTCACATGGAAAAAAAGCAACAGAAAAATATTATTTACAACTTTCCTAAATTAAAAACAGATGAAGTGAAACATACCAGTAAGTTTGAAGGTCAAATAAATGATATTCAAAAGTAGCATTTTAGTGGTTAAAAGAAACGTAATAAAAAAAATTTCTCATCGTGTGATTACAGTAAAGCAAACAAAATGTCTTTTTTTATTTGGTTATAGAATAAAAGATAGCTAATGAACGTTTGAAGTGGAATGTTTTATTTTTGATGATCACCAGATGATATATATAAATTATATTAGTGTAAATGTGCATTTTTTATTGAGTCAGAAAGCATCTTGTTTTTCTTCATTCCAAAAAATTGTTTTTTTAAACCTTTTATTTTCAATAGGCTCGCGCCCCCAGGGGGTGCGCCCCCCAGTTTGAGAAACACTGCCTTACAGCAGTGTTTCTCAAACTGTGGGGCGCGAGCCTATTGAAAATAATAGGTTTAAAAAATAATATTTTGGAATGAAGTAAAACAAAATGCTTTCTGACATAATAAAAAAATATATTTACATTGGTGTATTTTATTGTTGCACCCTCTAATGTCCGCTATGTGAAGCAAGTTTTTGTAAACAGAAAAAAAGATCGGTTGAAAGAACTGAAATGAAATGTAACGAAGCGAGTGAGTGGAATGTGTTATTTAGCGGTTTTTGTAGAAAATAGTTCTCAGTTTAGAAATTTATAATTGTAAATAAACGTTAGAATTGCCTACCAAAAGAAACCTCTTTGCTGTCAAGTCCATGAGAATCTTTCATTTAATTTAGTAACGATCACATGGATATAATAAGAACACCACATTTATACATATCATCTGGTGATCATCAAAAATAAAAGATTCCACTTCAAACGCTCATTACCTATCTTTGATCCTATAACCAAATAAAAAAAGACATTTTGTTTGCTTTACTGTAATCCCACGATGAGAGATATTTTTTATTACGTTTCTTTTAATCCCTAAAATATTACTTTTGATTATCATATATTTAACCTTCAAACTTACTGGTATATTTCACTCCATCTCTTTTCTTTTAGGAAAGCTGTAAATAATAGTTTTCTGTTGCTTTTTTTTCATGTGAATGAGTTTTATGATATACGGATAAGCATATTGAGCAATTTGAAGGATTATTTGGCCAAGATGTATTTTTATGAGTATTCTGAAACATACAATGCATAATGAAAAACGTTTTACACAATTATTTTTTTTAGAACTGCAGAGTGAACCCTGGCTCACGAAATCGTTAATTCTGGGAAAACTGTTTATTTGTTAACAGTGACCTTGACAGTATTCTCCTACTAGACAGTCTTAATGGGAACTAAAATGAATTTGTCACAGATATGCCTCTTTTTTTGAGAGTGTCAAACGCTTTTTACAATCAAGTTGCTAGTTTTGATCAAACTCCCTGCGCGACTACTTCTGTTCAAAAATATTTTCTATGAACATGCTACACTCCCCCCCCCCTGAACAATTGTGTGGTTTTAATTGCTGTGTTGTTCGACTTATTATGGTTTATAAACGTAAAGGAGCAGAAAAGAAAAAAAAATGGACATCTGTTATCTCTATTGAAGGAAGTTGAAACTGATCAAGCAATTGAAGAACCTGCTGAAATAATGCCTATTAATCAAGATATATATAGAGAAGGTAAATATGAGAAATGTGATAGGCATGAAACGTTTCAGTTGAATTGAAATTTTCAAATGCTGCCTTAAAGAACTCTATGAAGAAAACTATGAAGCCATAAATCTAGCTCTTCGCTTTGTCAAAAAGACATAAGGAAGAAAAAATTCAAAACGCTATTTGTAGCTTACTAAAACGCTTTACTAATATTGATTCACTCGTAACTAATACTTTGGAAAATTTTTTCTCTAACCCACCTCCTATCCCCGTCTCTCCCACTGATCCGGATGAAGTAATTAGTTATGCTAGTAAACTCAAAAATAATAAATAACCGGGCTCAGAGACATGATTTCTAATAAAATGATTAAGTATTTTCCACTCAAAGCTTTCTTAGTACTAACTTACCCTTATTAACAAAATTCTCAAATTAAGACATTTTCCAAAAAACTGGAAAACTGTTATTATCTTCTCAATTAAAAAACAAGGTAAAAATAACCATCATTCAACTAGACCAATTTCTCTCCTCTCTACACTCAGTAAAATTACCGAACATATAATTCTTATTAGGATTATGTATAACGCCTTCATTTCAGATACTAACTTTATTAACCCTGATCAATTTGGATTTGCAAGGTGCCTCTCCACCTCCCACCCACTCCTCAGGATGACTGAGAAAATTACTTCTGGATTTCAGAGGAAGAGATCCACTGGAGCTGTTTTTCTGGATATTTAGAAGACGTTTGATTGAGTCTGGATTAGTGGACTAATTTGTAAAATAAATTATAACATCCCTCCTTCTCTCATTGGCCTAATTAAATCTTATCTCACAAATAGATCATACCAAGTTCGTGTCAAGGATACTCTTTCTAACGCCTATAATGTCAATATTGGAGCCCCTCAAGGTTTGCTCCTTGGGCTCGTCATATTCAACATATACATAAGTGACATTCCTACGCATCCACAGACCAGTATCAATATTTATGCTGACGATACCGCTATAGCCGCGACATACAAAAATCACAATTCAATCACCAAAGCACTTAAGAATCATTTGACACTACTCGAAACTTATTTTAACACATGGAAAATTAAACCTAATATTGACAAAACGGTTGCAGTTCTTTTCACAAGGAAGAGAAAACCTGCAGCCCCTCCAACACTGTATTCCACACCACTCCAATGGTCTCAAAACACAGTTTACCTAGGACTTTTATATATATATATATATATATATATATATATATATATATATATATATATATATATATATATATATACTTCATAATAAACTCACATGGAAACAACGCATTATATATGCGCAAAACAAATTCCGGAATGTTCTAAGATTAATCTCTTCAGGACGGGGCGATTTTCTAGGTGACGCTCGCTAGGGACAGGGTGAATATGTAAAGACTTGCACTTCAGGACTTTCGTCACTAAGCCTAACTTAAGAAAAAAGCATAAATAATAAAATTTCAGTCCTAACGTCGTAATTTTTGGTACCCCTTCAGAATACTACATAAGCTGTCTGCCACATTAAAACTAGAATGTAATAACGTTTTCCCTTTAATTTATATGAAATTATATAAAAATATATAATTTACATTAGGAAATATATTTTGTAAGCACTATTCAATTTTTTCCAAAATTTTCATTGACTAAATATATTAATAAACTATCAAATTAATAAAAAAATTATGACAAAGATTATTTACAAAAAGAAATAGCAAAATTAAAATGAAGACTGGGTGAGAGGAAAATCGCGAAGCATGGACAAACGCTAAGTCCTTCATTGTATGATTTTCAAGCATAAAATGTTTGTTACGTTTTCTTTTTTTATTTACACATGATTTGTGACTATACACTTTGGCTTTTTTCACCCATTTTGTTCATATTAAGAGGTTTGGAAAATGCTTTCAAAACAATCAAATAAAAACCTGAAGCCAAGGTTTTTGAAATAAGAAAAGTATGCGAAATATATCCTAAAGCAACATAAACTGTAACAGAACTGACGCTAAAACTCTAAAACACTTTACACTGTTAAGAAAAAGAAAATAAAAAGGCATTGGGAGAGTTATTAGAAACGCGAATGTTTTGAATCAAGTGGAAATTTTACGAGCTATTTGCTTACATTTCGATTATCCCCTCACTCCGACTCAGCTGATGGGCAAAATATTAAATCCAGGCAGAATATAAACTAACTGAAGGTCTGGTTACTCTAGCTACGTTCGATTTCAATATAATGGACATAGGGTGTCATTTAGTGGTCATTAAAAAACGTTCCAGCTGAAAAGTCATATTTGCATCGCCCGGCCTACCACAGCACCTTTGTAAAATGCACATTTGCACCGCCCAGCCATGAGATGCGCCCGGGAAAAATGCATATTTGCACCTCTCGTCGCGAAAGGGTTAATATACCCCCTAATTTGCCGGAATTCCACAATGACAGTAAAAAGTAAGGTACTTCTCTACACAGCCGTCTTGCGGCCCATTATGAGTTACGGTTGTCCTGTGTGGGGATATGCTGCTAATATCAATTTAAAAATGCTAGAAATTTCTCAAAATAAAACTATTCGCATGATTGTTCGTGTGAATATGTACATGAAAAACTCCGATATTTATAAAGCTCTTAAACTCCCAACTTTAAAACTCTTATTAAGAAACTTGTAACTAAATATTTTGATTCATTACCTGATACCAATAATTATTACATCCTCAATCTGGAAAATTATATTCCTCATGACAATACCAAAAGGCCAAGGAGAATACTCCTTGACTCCTACAATCTGCCTCAACATTAATTTCTTTCACTTGCCTGTTGGCGAATGACTCGCTAAATTTAAAATTCTTAATCTTAATTAATTACTTATTTTTATCTTAATTCTCAGTTTTTTTGCTACACACACAAAGGCAACTTTCCCAATCTGCAACTCTCCCAATAACCTTAGGGCAGCCAATCCAGAGCCATTTCACTCATCCCCCTTGTCCAATTGCAAGGCAGCCTATCAGCCACTCTGTGACAAATCTATACGGAACTTTATCACTAACCTTCTGAGACGTCCTTTTTAGGGAAATTTAATTCCCTGCCTATTTCCAATCAACTCCAAAAAGAGGACAGGGATTCCTTATTATGCAGATTAGATAAAGTACTTAAGTCAAACGGAATAGTAAAGTGAGAGACAGTAGGAGAGAGAGATTGAAGCAGGAAGTTATAATAGTGAAGTTAGAGATTTATTATTGAAGATTTCTAGGTGGATAAATTAAGCACAGGAAGAGCTGAGATTCAGTGTGGTACATATTGATTTATAATTAAAGTCTCATTAAAGTTTTATATTAGGAGTGAGATTAAAGTTAAATGTTCAGTAGGAACATTATTGAATGTAATTCTGGGATCTCTTATTGGGGTAATCTCTGCGTGATCGATATTCTAATTGTTAATTAATTGGATCATTAAATATTTAAGTTAATATAAAGGAAAGTCCCTTTTAAACCTCATAAAGCTATTTTGATTTATTTGTTATTAAAAGTCTTTGATTCTATTTGGAAAAGATAACCAAATAAAGAAAGTTATTTATAAAAATGGCTACTGGTTCTTTTTTGACTCAAAATTATTCTCGTTCTCAAAGTGAGATCCAAGGGTATCTTCACAATGGCGCCCAACGAATAAATCCCGAGAATAGAGTCGGATCCGGTTTTAGAATCATTCCGGAGCAATATTTTTCGGCGGTTGAGAACATAAATGTTTTTTTTTGGAGAATATTGATAATAATCTCGCGTATTATGAGATACCTGCACAACTAGCGTGTGCTTACTTGAAAGATCATCTCAAAGGACGGGCACTAGACTGGTTTGAAGTTCTTGGTTATAGGGTCATTGAAGATAAGGCAACAGATTACGCGCACTTAAAAAAAGGCATTGTCGGAACAATTTTGCCGTGGTCAGAAACAGGTCAGAACTAGAAACGCGATTTTATTCCTCATCGCAAAGGCGTGATCAGCAACCTTCGGACTTTATTTATGAATTATTGAAAATTCTTAAGGTCCTTAAACTTGAAATGTCGGAGGAAAAATTAATTGATCACGTCGTTAGTCGATTAGAACCTCAAATTTTGGATTATGTCGAAGTTAGACATCCACAAAATACTGCCAATCTCCTGCGAATCGTTGATAAATACGAAGAACGTTTTATGAATAGACATATCAGAGGTTCGAGTGAGGGATTTAGAAGTTCAAACCCTAATGAAAACAATCGTTTTAATAACCGGCATAGACAAGAGAAAATTGGAGGGAAAACAGAAATAATTAGAGGTACGCCAATAATAGCTGACCACAAAGAGAGTTTAATTGATTCTAAAACCAAGGTTTCGCAAATAATCGGAGATTCGAGGGTCGACGCCAAGGTGGACAATCGGATCAGCGAGTCCACAATCAGGGCGGTCGACAAAGTGGGTCGAAAAATAGTACAGTTCGGGGTCAAAATGAACGAAATAGACGTTTAAACTTTTAAGCGATCGATGTAAATATTGGGGTAATCGATCGCGGGGTACGGAAAATCCTCCAGTTTCGGATCAACGGCCTATCAGAGTATCCTCTATAAGAATGACCTCAGTCGAATTACAGTATGTCCCTATACTATTAAACGAAACCTTTATTACAGCACTCTGGGACACGGGAGCGGAGAAATCTTTTATTTCGGAGGAGGTCTACCGCAAACATTTTTCATACCGACCTCGTCAAAAGACGAAGGACAGAGTCGTGACAGCACAAGGAGCCCCGTGTAGTCACTTAGGTCGGGTCGAATTGCAGATTTGGATCAGAGAATTTCAGAAACCCTTGGAATCCCATATTCTAGACAACATACAATATCAGTGCATCTTGGGAATCGATTTTATGAAGACGTCACGATTGACATTGGATTTTGATCAGAAATCCTTGATCATTCCCGACAATCAGATCAAACAATTACCGAATTTTTCTGAACAGTTCAATTTATTCACTGATGCTAGTGGGGTTGGAATTGGTGCTGTGCTTCAACAAAACCAAAAACCTATTGCTTTCGCGTCTCAAACCCTTAATAAAGTAGAACGTAATTATACGGTTACCGAAAGAGAATGTTTGGCAGTAATATGAGCTCTAAATAGGTTTATAACTTATTTTGGATCCCTGCCTGTGAAAGTGATCACAGATCACGCAGCGTTAACAAAGTTAACGAATGGTAAGAATTTGTCAAGTCGGATGATCCGATGGGCATTGAAATTGTTCAAATTTAACATAGAATGGGAGCACAGGCCTGGTGCTCAAAAAGTGGTCGCAGATCTTTTATCGAGAAATCCAGTGGACAGTATCGAGGGGTCACAAATTTCGTGCTCAGCTCTTAGAGCCCTCGCAATAAATTCACGTGAACAATTCATTAAGGAACAAAGAGAAGATCCTGAATTAGGACATATTTACCGATATTTAGAAAACCCTGATGACGGTTCTGTTAATGCGACGGTATGCGAGGGTTGGGGTCCCAGAACTTCAAGTTAATAAATGGTCTTCTCTTTTACGCGAAGTATTTTTCTACTCTGGGAGAACTAAGAGTTTATATTCCTGGTTCTTTTTTAGAAAAGATATAATGAAAGAGTTTCATGATCTGCCACTGGCAGGGCATCTCGGAAAGAGGAAGACATATCTTAAACTTCGTGACACGCGCTATTTTCCATTTATGAGAAAATATATATTTGAATATGTTTCAACCTGTGACCGGTGTCAAAAATTTAACTATAAAAACAAGCTACCAGCTGGTCGTTTAATGCCTATAGTTTCAAAATATCCAAATGAAATTGTAGCGCTAGACTTATTAGGCCCCTACCCCGCATCCCGACCCGAGAGATATAAATTCATATTAGTTATATCTGACCACTTCACTAAGTGGTGTGAGCTGATTCCTCTTCGTAAAGCTTCAGCCCAGGCAATAACTAATGCCCTTTTTGATAACTATATAGCGCGATACGGAGCTCCGATTTCTTTGATAAGTGATAACGGCCCCCAATTTATTTCTGATGTATTTGAACATCTTAGTCACAGGTTGGACATCAAACATATGAAAACGGTAACGAACAGACCGCAGGCTAATCTCACTGAGAGAGTAAATAGAAATTTAGTTCAAATGATAGCCTCTTTTGTTGAAGAAAACCATGAAAACTGGGACCAATTTCTACATGAGTTCACTTTCGCGCTGCGCACTGCGGTAAATGAAACAACAAATAAAACTCCGGCTGAGTTATTCTTGGGAAGGAAAATCATAACCCCGTTTAGCAAGCTCATAAATGTTACAGAGGATACGAAATATGTTGGTAGGAACATCGAAAGATTATTCGATGAGGCAAGACGAAATATGCGAAAAAAGCATAAGTCTTGGGAAAAATATTACAATCGCAGAAGGAGAGATGTTCACATCAAAGTGAACGATTTAGTTTTAATTCAAACGCATTTCTTAAGTGCTGCGGGTAGAAAACAGGTTGGAAAATTTGTGCCTAAGTTTGAAGGTCCCTATAGAGTTTTAGAAGTTAAAGGTAATAATTTGATCATTTGGAAAAGCGGAAAAAGTGTGACAGTTAATATTGATCAGGTGCGAGTGTACCGTCCTCGACAGACAGACACGATTAGTTCGGATAGTCAGGTAGAAACTCTGTATGACGAGCAAGGAGTTAGTCATAGGTCGAATATATATATATATATATATATATATATATATATATATAGATCGAATCAAGGGCAGTTTAAAGAGAGCACAGGAAAACCTCTAGTAAGGAAAGTGAGGGGTGTAGATCACGGCAGGGTAACACCGCACGGGAGAGCCCCAGAAACAAACGCAAAATGAGTAATAATGAGTCGAAGGACCAAGTTTTAAAACGGTCCAAGATGTGAAGGAAGAGATCACTGCAAGGGTCTGATCACAAGGACCGGAAAAGACTCGCTCCTGAGCAAAGGCAGGGAGTCAAGAGGTCGATTCCACCCTCGATCTCATCCAGAACTTATAAATTTAAGAGACCTAATACCTCCTCACAAGGAGTAGAGTCCATTGCAGGTCCATCAAGGTTGCCTGATTGCAGACTGAATAAGTCAACCACAGTCGAATCCCGGTCGGAAGGTAGTGGACGTGATAACAAGACCCACCAGACCAGAGCAACAACGAGAGGACGCAACAAACAAGCGGAGAGACCAGTCCGGTCGAATCAAGCCACTACAAGGAGACCTTGCCCATACTATCTACGCAGCCGAGTGAAGGAAAGCGACGGAATTCCTGAGGAGCAGAGGAACATCGAAATCAACGGCATCCCTCACAGCAGAATAAGGAGAAGCCTCAGTATGGAAGCGTTGGATGGAGATCTGGTACATAGGAGAATTTAACAGACAAAAACCAGGTTGTATTGTTTCTTTATCTTCGCGGTACGAACAAGTGAAGAATTTTTGCAATTGAAGCAAGTCACGGGCGGACTTTAAAATTGAGAAAACTGGCAAAAATGGACACTGCATTGTGTGTGTTTTTTTCTGTAGCAGAAAAAACAGCTTTTGTGATAATTTTTTGTATTATGGAGAAAACATCTGTAAAATTTGCATTTGTTTACTTCGATGTATGACTTCGCTAAAATGCGACAATTCATTTGGTTGTTTGTGTTATTTGTTGATTGCAAAATGATTGTTATTGTATGATGTATATATATATATATGTATATTTTGTTTCAAATCTGGTGACTTGGGGCGCGGCGAAGTTAGATAGAATTAACCATTAACACTAACTAGCGCAAAAACTTTTAGAATGGGAAGGCAAAGGAACCATATATATATTGTATGTAAAATTCATGTAACAAGTGTATAAATTCATGTCTGCTTTTACTTACCACTCAAATGGAAATTAATCTTTCAGGGAAGCTGACCTTGAAGTCCTCGATGTTCCAGTGCCAAAGAAGATAAAAATTGTTATTTTATGTATAATACTTAAGTAGGAATTAAGTAAACTGTATGGGGCTGGTTTTTTGCCACCACTTGGGTGGTTTTTCCCACGCCTCCGTTACCAAATGGATAGAGTGCAGGGATTAATTTAAGCTTGTAAAGTGTTATAAGGTTTAAAAATTAATTATAAGTCGTAATTTTATTTGTCCTTTTCCTTAAGGAAAGAGAGTTGCAGTAATATCCAATTAGCAGTTAAAGTCGTCGGAACTATAAGACAAAGATAGGAATTACGTAATTTATTTTCAGGACGTATGAGACCTTCGAATAAATTCCGTTTTCTTTTTGGAGGGGGTTGTGACAAATCTATACGAAACTTTATCACTAACCTTCTGAGACGTCTTTTTTAGGGAAATTTAATTCCCTACCTATTTCCAATCAATTCCAAAAAGAGGACAGGGATTTCTTATTATGCAGATTAGATAAAGTATTTAAGTCAAACGGAATAGTAAAGTGAGAGACAGTAGGAGAGAGAGATTGAAGCAGGAAGTTATAATAGTGAAGTTTGAGATTTATTATAGAAGATTTCTAGGTGGATAAATTAAGCGCAGGAAGAGCTGAGATTCAGTGTGGTATAAATATTGATTTATAATTAAAGTCTCATTAAAGTTTTATATTAGGAGTGAGATTAAAGTTAAATGTTCAGTAGGAACATTATTGAATATAATTCTTGGGGTAATCTCTGCGTGATCGATATTCTAATAGTTAATTAATTGGATCATTAAATATTTAAGTTAATATAAAGGAAAGTCTCTTTTAAACCTCATAAAGCTATTTTGATTTATTTGTTATTAAAAGTCTTTGATTCTATTTGGGAAAGATAATCAGATAAAGAAAGTTATTTATAAAAATGGCTACTGGTTCTTTTTTGACTCAAAATTATTCTCGTTCTCAAAGGGAGATCCAAGGGGATCTTCACAACTCCAGGATTTTTTCACCACTCTGACTTTGTGTCCAAGTTCTGCATAGCCACCCTCCTTTCCTCGTACAAGTGACCAATCAGGTTGTTCTCTCTCCACCAAGGCCTGCTACTTCCCCAGGAAACATCACTATTATGATAAGGGATAGAGGCTCACTTCGCGAGCCATATGCCCAGCGACAAAATTGATTCAGCAGTTTTTTTCTAAACCGTTCCCAGCTTACGTAATAGCATTCTATTTTGATATTCTGTATAAAAGTACGATAGTTACCAATTTTAAAATTGGGAAAATCTTTCTCTTAATCTGGAAAAGATAAAGATGCAAAATTTGATACCAAAAGTCAGATTCCAAAATAAACTTAATTAGAGCGCTAATGGATTACGTAACTTAATTAAATGTTTAAAAATTGATTAATATATAAATTAACATATAATTAATTAAATCCATTGACTCTGAAATTTAGTTTCTTTAGTACCATTAATATTGATATCAATTTCATTCAGTTGCTATAAAAATTGCGGAAGCTATTAAAGCTGAGCTATCTTTTATTCTCCTTTACAATGAATGAATGGTAAGTCTTAAAACTTTCTGATGAAATTAAAATCTCCAATTCAACTGGACCTTAGAGCATGATGAACACAATATTATTGAGATTATCGTTACAACTCGTCTTATATTTTTATAAATTATTAAATTTAATTAACTTAATCATTAAGTTAATAATTTAAAAATAAATTTATAATCCATCTTAATATGTAGTTTAATAATAAAATTATAATTAAGCTTACTATTTAATTCAATAATAAACTTAGTATTTTATTAAGTTTGATAATTAATCTAATAAAAAAATTAATGTTACTGCTAATTACGAAAATTAATTTAAATTAGGGAAATCATCTTGAGTATATGCCTGGAACATTAATTTCCCGTAGTCTGAATTATGCATAGTTATTTCCTGAAAATTATTGGAATAATAAACGTAAAAATAGCAAAAGAAATTTACTTCTTGCTAAACAGAATTAACAACAAAGGGGAAAAATATTTTCTTAGAAGTGAAATTCAATGAAAATTTATATTAGTGATAAATTAATTTTACTAATGGAATAAATTCATGAGAGTCACATGATAAATGCAATGACGTGTTTTTCATTGAATTCAAGTCTAACATTAGACTTTAAAATGTTGTTCTTCGAGTAAAATTTAGTTAAAATTTCGGATTTGATAGTTCGGTAAAGATGTTCAAACATTAAGATTCTTTAAAAAGTTTTTCAAAACTTAAAACAAATTGTATTATTCTTTTATTTTGAAACCAATTATATTTTGCTTAGCTATGAGAATCATTATTAACAAAAGTATACTTTTAAAAAGGAAAGTGTCTGCAAAAAGCAAAAGTGGACAACACAGAAGTGCATACTTCAAACACTTGATTGCACTTGTGATGTGACTATGACGTCACATGAATTTAGCTCTTTACGTTTAATTTCACAAATAATAACAACAATTAAATGTAAATTATGAGGAAGATCAACAATGCAATAATAAACTCAAAATATAACTATGATTCTAAAAATAAATAAATCGTTTACAATTTTTTTTTCTTTACATTCGCTGTTAATTCAGAATTCGTATAATTTTAGAAATTCCCTTATTGCAAGCCTCATGGTCAATACAATTAAAAAAGATTGCAGCTTAATTTTGAAAGAAAAAATAACTATAGTTATTTCTAAAGACAGATTTTTTCAAAGCCTTAATTAAATTAACATGAGTAGAATTAGGATGAATAGAAATTCCATTGTATAAAAAATTTGTTGCTTGTCAACTCATTTAAATATTTCATAGCAATTTCTAACCAAAGGCGTGATAGAAATGTCTACTTTTCCATTTTTTGCATCTTAAAAATAAATTTTTGGTGTTGTTTTAGCGATGAGGATATAGTAATATTAAAAGAAAAAAAAAACTGATGGAACACGAAATTTTTTTTAAAAAAGGATAAATATACATTTCAATATAATGTATTGATTATAAATTTTTTCTGAAGCAGGGTTAAGTATTTTTATACAGAGTGTTTTTTTTCCAGGTATAGAAGTTTAAGTTGGCATTACCTTCCAAGATGGCGACCGATTTAACAGCTGTCAAGTGATTTATTCTCAGTTTGGTTCGGCAATTCATTATGAATAGACTCACGCCTGAACAAAGCTTTCAAATTGTGCAATTTTATTTAGAAAATAATGGTCGGCGATTTTCATAAGCGAATTTTGTTTAGCGATGAAGCGCACTTCTGGATGAATGGCTACGTCAACAAAAAAACTGCCGCATTTGGAGTGAAGCTAATTCACAAGTGTATGTCGAAACACCGTTACATCCAGAAAAACTGACTGTTTGGTGCGCTTTATGGGCTGGTGGAATCCTTCTTCAAAAACGATGAAGGCCACAACGTTACAGTCAATGGTGATCGGTATAGAGCCATGATTACTAACTTTTTCATTCCTGAATTGAACAACCATGATGTCCAGGAGCTGTGGTTCCAACAAGACGGCGCAACATGTCACACAGCTCGTGCCACAATCGATTTATTGAAAGACACGTTTGGTGACCACCTAATTTCACGTTTTGGACCTGTGAATTGGCCTCCACGATCTTGTGATTTAACACCGCTAGACTATTTTTTGTGGGACTATGTAAAGTCATTGGTCTATGCGGATAAGCCACAAACGCTTGACCATTTGGAAGACAACATTCGCCGTGTTATTGCCGATATACGGCCACAAATGTTGGAAAAAGTCATCGAAAATTGGACGTCCAGATTGGACTACATCCGAGCCAGCCCATCATATTTAAAATGCAATGCCACCAGATTATCTTTCGAATTAAAAAAAATTCGTGTCAATCGAATAATACATCGTTGTTTCATTGCAATTTAAAGTTCTATATATACCTCTAAAAAAACACCCTTTACTATAACCAGAAAGACTATTCTTTTATAAATTGACATCTTGCCTCTTCATTTGATTTCAGGTAGTTGAAAAGTGTTCGCGTATTATTACTAAAAAGCTATGTGTTACTTAAAATTTATTAAAAACTCACTAGAAAAACATTCTTTTACAGTAATAGCTCGTGACATACTTGTACTCAACTGATTTTGTTGATCAGAGTCAATTTGCACAGATAATAATATTAACAAGTAATATAAAAAAATTTTTTTAAGTCAATTCCTACTTAGGTCAACAAAGAAAAATGTTATTTTAGCTACTTTTTATTAAAAAGTTACAATTAACATAAATATGTACATACATTGCAAAATCACAACATTAAGTGGTAATTAATTTTTATTAATTATCATTTAAGTATCGTATTGCCATCCGAAACAATCGTGTCTATACAATTTCAGTTCAACTGAATGCTTTAAAACGTGAGAAAAAAACCTCAAATTTTGACACAAGTCGCCAAAAATGATGCCAACATAGCTGTATTTGTAATTCTTTAAGTAATTAGTTTTAATCAAAATTCATCTTTATTAATTTTTATTAAATTACTGTATTGTTATCCAAAATAATCATGTATATAAAGTTTCAGCTCAATTGAGCCCTTTAAAATGTATTTTATTAACGATTGAAAATTCCACCAAGATAAATAAATAAATATAAATATATATAAAATACTAATAGTAGGAATTGAAAAAAAAATCACAACTTATTTCATAAAGCAGGAAGCAAATCTATGGTGAAATGCAGACATAATAAAGCTTGATGGTCTCAAAAACGAGAAAAGATTATGATTGGCAAATTTCCAAAATGACGATATTTTAAAAAAACTTCGCAAGTCTTGTGACCTTTGATAATTGCAATGAGCGTAAAAATTAAAATATGATGCAAAGAATTCACCGCTGTGGCAATTTTCAATCATAATATGGTAAACATCTTTGAGGGGAAAATGGAAGAAAAGGAATTACAAGATTTAATAACTTCCCCGAATTGATTTATGTAAAGTTTATTAATCCACTTAAGATGCGAATTATTTTATTGCTAAAACGTTTTCAATAATTATTACAGTTAATTTTAATGAAATGGAGAGAAAAAACATAACTGTGTTTTAGTTTTGTTAGACACAGTTTGAGAATTCAGACCAGAATTAAAGAAGCAAATCACTAATAATCCAAAGAGAGATAAATGTGTTTCTCTCTCTCTCTATAAATATATATTCGAATATAAAGTTCAAACAAATTCCCCTAATTTTCGAAAAGAAGATGTTGTTTCAAACTTAAATGCAATTATTTAAAGATATACTAATGAGAAAGTTAAATAATGTATCACAATATAGATATACATACCATATAATTTATTTTGTGTTTATGAATTACTAACTTACATTTCTGGCATTTGTAATTTGATTGATTGATTGAATATTAACGTCGCATTGTTCAGCTACACGAGGGCTTTTGGCGACGGACCACGTAATTTTGAACCATGGTCAAGTGACGTGGACGACACCTGAGCTGGCACCCCCTCTCCTAACTACCACACCACACTAACGGGAGGACGTTTCAGCTCTCGACAGATTTAACGTGCATCGCTGCCCTACACGGCGGGTCTTTAGTGGTACTGGGATCGAACTCGTGACCAAGCAAGCCACGATCCGATACCTATACCACTCGGCTACCGCGGCCCGGCATTTGTAATTTACTCGAATTCTTAATGATCTAGTTTAAAAATGAAATTACATATATATAATGACATTTATACGATTTAAATGTTTTTTGCGCCTTATGCCTACCTTTATCAATAATATGGCAAATTAATAATACTTATTTTGTTTCAATTCCATCTAAAATAATAGTCAAACACTAGTAAAAACGTGAAACAATTTTTCAACACTAATTCCGAAAAATATGTGTGAAAGTATTATTTTTAAAACTCTTTCCTAAGATATTTTTTTGTGTTGAATTTGAAAAGAAAATATAATTTAAATGACTTTTTTTAAATATAAAGTCTAACATGCTGTTATGTAATTAATGAATTACGTAAAACTAAGTGGTCTGTTTGCTTGTTTTGGTGTAAGTTGATTGATTGATTGTAAATTTTAATGGCGCAAGGGCCAACTTTGGCCAAGCTGCGCCAAACACTTGTTAAATGACAAATAAAAATAGATATATAAAAGTATATGTGCACACATTATTATGCATGCATGCACGCACGCATGCATACATACATACATAAAATATATTAAAAATACAAAGAAACACACAATGGTGGGGAGTTTCCCCCACCAAGTCAGATAAGGTTAAAACAGATGTATAAAAGAAGGTGACGTGATGACGGTTAAAAAACGGGACAATCTATTAAAATATGATAGACGGAATAGGGGACTTTGCACGAGGGACATTCTGTGGCATTTTCACCCAACAGAAGGTGCCTGTGCGTGAGTGAATGAGTGAGTGTGGGGTTTAATGGCGCAAGGGCCAATTTTGGCCAAGCTGCGCCAAACACACTTGTTAAAATAAAAGTCGTATAATTTAAAAAATATATATGTTTAAAAGTATATATATGTATACACATATATGCATGCATACATATAATATAATATAGTAAAAATCCAAAGAAATACACAAATCAAATCATATGTAAAAATCCAATAAAATTTGGTGGGGAATTCCCCACCAAGTCAGACCATATCTTAAAATAAAAGCATTGAAAAATACAAATGTTAGTTGAAAATAAGGTTAGACAAGACATGGTATAAAAAATTATTCTCTATAGTTCCTGTATCGGGATGGAGTTAGTGCGCGTAAATATCCTTTAGGAAGAATGAAAGGATCTTCGTCAATGGTGAAATTATTCGGAGGATCTTGCTCAAGTTCCCCCTCCTCCACACGTCGTAAGTTATCATATCCTCGTCATCAGTTGTTATTTCTGTAGGTGTTGCATTTATAGATCTATGTGGAACCCTTTTTATTTCAATATCTGGTTTTTGTATTTTTGAGCGCTTTCTTCTATTTCTTGATTTTCGTTTTACAATTTGTTGGGCTTCAGCTGCAGTAGAATGTTCACTATTGGATTCATTAGGGACAGACTCAGGTAAGTTTTCAGTTGAAACCGAATTAAGTTTAGCAGGAGTTGTACGAGAACGGGTTTCAGTTTCTAAAGGTGAAACTAAAGTATTCAGGTTATTGCCAGGGGAAGTAGTTGTAGTAGTAGTAGGGATGGGTATTTGTAATAAAGACTCACTTTGTATTGTTGGTAGTATACCAGATGGGGAAGGAAGTAGATTGTCTTGAGTAGATGAAGATGACGTGGAGAAGGTAGAAACTGAAGACGAGGTACCAGGCAATGGATTTTTAGAAGATATGGGTGTTAGGCATTGTAAAGGTGGACAGATTATGTTTGATAGATTTGGATCTGTTTGGGAAGCTGTGGATATAGTTGAAGGTCTAGCAGCCTGAGCATACGTTTGTGTTAACTGAGGAACTATTAATCTGCGTGCTTCAAAATAAGATATGTTTTTATTGGTTTTAAATTCTTGAATCTGCTTTTCTAATTTCCATTTTTGGCATAATTTTGAATCTGAAGGATGAGACTGCGTACAATTAACACATTTTTGCTCGAGAGTACAATCCGTGGAAGAATGCCCAACGGAAGCACATCTAGAGCATGTTAATTGGCCGCGGCAGGAAGTTTGGGAGTGACCGAACCTCTGGCATTTGAAACAGCGCAGAGGGTTCGGTATATAAGGACGGATTTTACAATTCAGATATCCAGCTTTTATTGTGTTTGGTAGTTTTGGACTATTAAATGTTAAAATTAAATGCTTTGTGGGAACAATTGTAGAGTCTTTTTTTATTGTAATTCTCCTGACCTGAGTGACACCCTGATCAGAGAAACCTTCAAGTATCTCTGAATCAGAAGTGCCCAACAAGTCAGGTTCAGAGATAACACCACGACAAGAATTCAGGATTTTATGCGGACTTGCTGTTACAGGGCTATTAAGAAAATGATTTCGCAAGAAGAAAGGACTTAGTTTGTAAAGCTGACGTAGTTTCTATTAGCAGATCCCCGGAACGCAATCGTTTGACGGATTTCGGTTCACCACCAATTCCTATTAGAGCCTTTTGTATAGCAAAAGGCGATTTAATTGACATATCATTATGTGGAAGTGAAACAAGAAGAAATCGTGTATTGAAGGAAATCTGTTCAATGTTCATGGGCTGAGTTAACTGAGTTGGGGATTTAATAAATGCGTTTTGAGTTTTTTCTTTTTTTTTATTTATTTTGAATTTTTTTTTAGGAAAGGAGGAGGAGAATCCCTTGTGATTTTCAGAGGATCAGTTTGGCAGGGCTAGCCCTAGATTCAGCAACCAGTAGTGGCCTCGGGAGAGCCCCCCGCTCTACAATGCAGGACCCCATCCAGGCACCACCTGGAGCTACAAGACAGGCGGGATTATACACCAGCTGATAGAGCAGCCAGGACATGCTGGTTAGGCTGTCACGGGCTCCTGTACTATCTGGCGGCCTGAGACGCAAAACTCAGCTTTTCTCCTGTACACTCTACATGGCCGCTTCCTCCAAGACCCCACCTCACTAGTCCAAAGGTCCTCAAAAGTTCAAAACCCCGCTCCAAGTGCCAGTTTTCCCAGGGAGCAGTCCGTTGTGTCATCATACCAAAAGTGAAAAAACATCAGACACAACTTCATTCCACTCAGTCCTGGTCAGCCACAGGACTTCGTGGCAGAAAAAATAAAGATAATAAGGAAAGAAAAGCATTGTCAATGGAACACAAATAAAACAACAAAATCAATAGTCGAACATAAAAGAAGCAACAAAATCAAAATATTGAAAGAAACTTAAGGAAATCAAACGAAAAGAACGCAATATAAAATATAAACCATAATACGGTAGTAAAAATTTCAAATTTTTTACCAGAAAAAAACAAATTTAGAACAAAGTTCAATGTGTAATGGAGGTCTGTGGTCTCGAGGTGAAATGAAGAAAAGGGAAATTTGAATGGCAAGAAAAAGGGCCGAAAATAGAGAAAGATCACTAGGGTTCCCCGGGTTCGTGAAGCCCGTGTTTACCAAAGACAGTAAACCCCTAGGGAAAAGAAAAAGATCACTAGGCCACCTCGGGAGCGCGAAACCCGTACTCACCTAAAGAAGGTGAGCCCCCTGAGGGGTTGTTTTGGTATAAGATTTATAACAAAGGTGACTGTAAATATTATTATATTCTCAATTCTTTTTGTATATCCAGAACAACAATATAATAATAAAAAAAATTTTTTAAGAGAATTCCTACCTAGATCAACAATTTTTTTTTTATTTTAGCTACTTTTTAAACAGTTACAATTAATATAAATATGTATATACATAGGGCAGAATCACAACATTAAGTGGTAATTAATTTTTATTAATTATCATTAAAGTATCGTATTGTCATCCAAAACAATCGTGTCTATAAAATTTCAGTTCAACTGAATGCTTTAAAACGTGAGAAAAAAACCTTTTTAAGTTTTGACACAAGTCACCAAAAATGATGCCAACGTAGCTGTAATTTTAATTCTTTGAATAATTAGTTTTAATCAATTAATTTTTATTAATTATAATTAAATTATTGTTTTGTCATCCAAAATAATCATGTATATAAATTTCAGCTCAACTGAGCGCTTTAAAGTGTATTTTATTAACGATTGAAAATTCCACCAAGATAAATAAATAAATACAGAGTGTGAGTTAATAGTACGAATTGAAAAATATATATGTGATAACAATAAGGGCCGAATGCTTAAAATATGCAATCAATTGACTATAACCCCAGATTATTCGTGGATTTTTCTGGAATACAGTAATATTAAATATATCATTATTACATCAGGGAATAATGAATAATATGAAATGACAAATAATATGAATCGGAAATTCGTATGTAGGAAATTATTTTAATAAAAAGATTAAGGATATATTTCAGCACTTTTTGTTTTTAGGAGTGTATGATTAGGTCTAAGTTATTTATATGTAATATTTTAATTAATCGAATTAAAAAGAAAACTGATTTTAAAAATTTTTCATGTTATTAATTGTAATCAAGAGGTTGTCCTTTAGCTAGCAGTCTCATAATGTTCAATTCAAATTACCTGCAATTATATTAGTATTTATAATAGAATTAAGGTTCTGCGCAATATATAATGAATATCCATGGCCTTTAAAGGGTTTGAAAACGATTTGAATATATTTTAAATCAATCGCAAATTACTCAAGTGATTTAATTTTCCTTCCCATTAAATCAGTTAAAAGCCATTCTTATCACAGATGGCCGGATATTTAAAATGACCTGACATTGGAATCATAATGCTGAAATAGGATCAAAAGGTCTTCAATTCATAAAGATGTTCCTTTGCGTTGTGATTAAGAACCTTGTAACCGTGGAACTATAGGGATGCAATGAAGTGTATATAATTTCGAATTTCTGTTACATACCTAAAAATTCTTATTCAGTTTTATTTTAAGTGCCTGAAGTGTTAAACTTATATAATTAGATACTAATAATTCGAATATATATTAGAAAGTATAGTGAAATTATAAAAACTAGGCATATTTATTTAATTTAATTGGAGATTAAACATCAGAGTATTCATAAAGTATTGTTGTGTGTATTAGAGAGTATATTTCAAGTACCAGACATAATATTTATCAATTTTCAGTAACTTTCATACCATGAGTTCGTCCCTTGATAAAAATTGTAAGTATGAATGAATGATTACAACATATGCTCAGATTGTGTATATAAAGTATTTACTTTATAAAAACTAACTTTAACATAAACTCTTGGGCACCCAAACTGAAATCCCGGAGATTTGTAATGCACATAGGCCTTGCAAATGATTAGTATTGTATTGAACTTTCAAATCTGGGAGGTAGTAGCGTAAGCATTATTTAAAGGGAGAAAAGAAGGAGCTATGCTTAAGTACTGCAATTATATTACCTGTCATTTTCTCTTTAGAGAGAAATTTCGATGTTGAAGAACACAGAAGTCAATCTGTCGCGACCCTGTGGTCATTGATGAAGTGGGAGACACTGAATAATCAATCATTATGATAAAATCAATAACCTTACTCACCTTTCAATATATTATCAAGAAATTTCATAAACAACTTAATCGCTATCCTTAATTTTTAAGACAAATCATTAGATCTCTTGTGTTGCGTCCAATCCGATGCAACAGCACTAGTCAGGGATGGATCGGTATAACTTGAAAACTCGCATTAAGGATCCTTTCCTGAACTCTCCTAGGGTTTCAGATATTGACTTGGATAATCTAGCTTCAATAGCAGCCTACACTCACTTCGCTAGAGTTTAAATAGCACTCAAATTAACGTAAATAACGGTTTCTCTACTGGAAGCGATTTAATAAACAAACAACAGTTAAAAATTTGTTTCCCTGAGGATTAAAAAAAGGCATGCATGGAAGCCATCACAAACCAAGTTCGTCTGAATGCTTGATATAGGCTTGCATGCAGCCAAGTTTCAGCAGTACAACGCGTAATCATGTGTGATATTCAAAGTTCAATTATTTTTCCTCATCTACCACAGGTCATCTGTTTTTCTGACCTGTCCTCTTTTGACCCATCACTCATCGAAACATATGAATAATGATTGACAAACGACTGTTTCAAATTACACCAGTTGTTGTCACGTTAGATGAACTTTAAAAACGTATGGGAATAGTATGAACAGACTCCAAAAACATATCAAAAACCTCTTTCTTTCAATGCTTAGGCAAATCGTAATAGTTATTAGCAGCCATGAAGGTTATGTAGCATATTAATATTTTCGTATTCTGCCTGCCTAAAAAACGGAACTTTTTTTTATCCCAATACCCTTATTTTATACCCATTTCATTCGATACCTATATTATTTGGCTTATGCCTCTTTATTTTCCTCCATGGTGCAACATTAATGGTCAATAGAATAATTAATTGTTGCTTGATTTATTTTCATAAATTCCAGAGTTACGATAATTTTTATGCTCATTTTCATTCATATCCTAATGGAAAATAAAAATTTTAAACTGATTTATTTTAGAAAGAAACAAAATAACTATCGTAGTTTATCTTCATTTAAAATGTTAAGAGTTTTTTGAATGCGCCAAACGCTTTGATATTTTCCCTACCTATTGCTATTCGTACATGTGACAATAGTTGGTATGCATTTTTGAATCTCAACAGTACAATTGAAAAAAAATTGAAAAACAATTGAAATTGGAATTTATACATTTTCAAGTATTTTTTAAGTCATACTTGTAATATTTTCATAAGTATTTTCAATAAGTATTTCAATAAGTATTCATAAAAAAAGTATTTTACGAATATCAATTATTTTAGCAGGAAAACCATACTAACTTTTGTCATAAATAGTTTGTCGTACTTATATAAATCAATTTTCCTGTGTTTATGTCAATTATTGTAGGAGGAGTAGCACACATTTTAAAATCCCTTCATAAATTTAAAAATATTTGTTTAAAAAATTAAATAGTTAACTTCTTTTAATATTTTGAGCTCAAAAATTGTTTCATGTAATATATATACATTGGTTACAAGCAAAAAGAAAAAAAATTGTAAAAAGCTTTAAATCAGAGATTTTTTAAAAATAAAATGTACCATTAAAACAGAATAAGAAATAATTATAATTAACGAACACGTATCACAGCTTAGAAGCATGTAAAAAGGTGCTACAGCTTAAATAAAACGAGACTTTTAGAAATGTGCAGCAAACACATATAGACAATTCAATTTCCAAACAAAAAATACTTGAAGGGCTTAGGGATAAAAGATTTATATGGAACATGAAATTTGAGTTTATTCTAGGCGTTTCTAGAAATTGAGTTTGAAAAACACGTTGAAAATCTCTTTCTGTGTAATGCCTTGAAAGAAATATTTTCCACCGATGAAATAAGAATCAAATAACATTTGTACGAGTTTTGCGTCTGAAAACAACGGGTAAAACCTATCACAAAGATTTTGTCTGAGGTTTTGATAATTTTATTTTCTCTTAAAAATAAGGTTCAAGATGATCAGAAACAAAACTTTTTTTATTTTTATTTTACGAGAAGAAGCAAATAGTTTATAAAAAAGAATCGAGAGTTTTGCTTCAGTGTATAAGAGATTGAAATTTTATTTTACCTTAGTTATTTATTTTTGTCTGAAAGATGAAATGTTTATAGGAAATAACATTTTCTCGCTAGTGCAATACTTTGTCAAATTCGATTTAAATTCCAATCAATAGCGTGCCTATACATTCAGATAATGTAGGAATATTTTTATATTATTAGTTCTTTTTAATGTTAGATCAGTGCTTCTCAAACTTTCAATACTGGCACCCCCCTTTTCAATCACAATTTTTATCGCGCCCCCCTTATACATTAATAATGCACTTTGACAGTAAAGCTACAATACGAGATCTTAATTATAAACCATACAAATTAATAACATAAGTATTAAATTTTGAATACTACTCTTTTAAGCAAAAATAAATAAATAAATAAAATAATAGGATAATTATTATGTTATTTTTGCTTTCTCTAATTTTTAAATTGAACATATTGCAGAATGCGGTGACTGCTTAGAAGACAAAGTATGGATATCTGCTAACTATAGAAAAATAAGTCAGAGGGTCATTTCTAATCATAAGCATTCCTTATAAAAACTTTGCCTTGCAAGACAAGCCCATGGAACTCATTAATACTTATTAAACTTGTTCTTAATTTAGTATTCATTAATTAGTTATAAAGTACTCAGTGCAGCACTGATGCATTCAAAGTATACCGGCCGAAGTACTCGCTCTTTGCACAAGTTCCTTTATAAGAAAATAAAACATTATTGGTATAATAGCTGAATTGTAAGGAGAGCAAAGCCAAGCGCGCGACAATGTTTACAAAAATGTAAAATGTTTTTTTTTTAATGATTGCTCAAATTATAATTAGTTTTAAGCGAATTTTAATTTTAAGCCTCACAGAATTAAAATTTATATTTGATGTTAAATAATGAACAATAATATAAATTTCCGATGAAGAATAATTGTATTATTTTTAATATTTAAAGCAAAAAGACTTCAACATGTTTTAACCCGGGAGCAGGCGTGCACTCGATACGGTCGAGTGGGATTATTGAGTTACCCCAATCGTTTTTTATAATTATTTATTGTACACGATACAAATCGTTATTCCAGTGAATAATTTATTTAAGAGAAAGTTTACTTACCTACTTTCAAGGACTTTTCAATTTTTCTTTCGTAACAAATAAACAGTTTTGCCAGAATTAACAATTTCGAGATCTGTGTGTCCCGCGCGACCACTTCCGGGTAAAAAGTGTATTCATTATGATAATATGTATGTTACTGCTAAAAACAATTGTTATGCTTTATATGTTTGAAAATACTCATCTTGATCTAAGTCTTCGCATAGTAATCCATCGAAGTGTGTGTGTGTGCTCCCCATGGTTTTCCAAATATCATAAAACTGTTTTGCATGGAAAAAAGCGCAACAGAGAAATACATTACTTACAACTTCCTTAAATGAGAAATAAACACATAAGAGAGGGGTCATAACTAACTGTACCAATAACTTAGAAGATCAAACAAATTACAGCTATAATGTGCAGTATTTCAAAAATAATGACAGTGATGAATTTTTTATGTTCCTAAAGTTTTTCCATTCTGGATCTGGGATCTGTTTTTTCTCTGAAAGAGTAGAATGTTAGTTTTAAAAAAGAAAACGTAATAAAAACTCTCTCATCATGGGATTACAGCAAATTAAATAAAATGTTTTTTATTTGGTTATAGGAACAAAGATAGCTAATTAAGTATTGAAGAAGTTTTTTTTTATGACTTAATATCGCATATAACTTAGAGTAAAAGTGCATTTTTTATTATGTCTGAAACTATTTTATTTTAATTCATTCCAGTAAATTAATTATTTTTTAAATCTATTATTTTCGATATGCTCGCGCCCCCTCGTAAGGTTATCGCGCCCCCAGGAAGGCGCGCCCCACAGTTTGAGAAATACTGTGTTAGATGCGATATAAAGTATTTAAAAAAAGCTGCTAAAAATTTTGTTCTGAATTCATGTATTGGTAAATGAGGGGATGACTCTTTTTTATATTAATAATTAGTCTGTACTATATTTTTACATTTTATTCAATATAAATTGTAAACTAAATTTTAAAATATCATAGCAATCAATTAGGATTAACCCTCTGGCTGGAACATCCTTTTTTTGTCACTCTCGGAAACATCCGTCTGACAGACGGGTACTCAATTTTTTTTTTGAATTTTATTACCTTAAGGACTGTTTTAAATGTCCTTATAGCTCATGAGAAATTGGTAGAATTTTTAATATTAAAGTCTTTATGAGGCACATTTTATTAATATATTTTTATCACAAGAATTGTGACTCGTATTGTTATAAAAACTGATTAAGAATTATTTATATTCATGTAAAAATAATTAAAAATAATAATACCAAAAACGAAAAAAAATATAGAAATATAGATACTGATAGACGATGATAGATGAGAAAAATCGCACATATCGTGAGTTGAAAAAAATCACCAAGTACCATCACGTGATTCTCTCACTGGGTAGAGTCCAACTGAAGAGGTCAAGACAGCCCACCCCAAAAATCACACCACAGCGTTATCTACAAGCCTCAAAGCAAATCATCTCAGTCTGAGAAACAGATATTCCAGTCAGAGGGTTAAAATAATACGTAAAGTGCTCAAAGTGCGCGTGCGAATTTGGCGGCTTTGGGTTTAGTATAGATTTTGAAAAAAATTTGGTATTTAGTTTTTCCTAAGTAACTCTTAAAACAGATTGGCTACTTATTTTAAAAATCATTCCAAAATTCAAAGTCTTTCTGAAGCAAAAAAAATATTATGTAAAATGTGGGAATATAATCGAATAAATAAATATTTTATGTTCAGTAAAATAATATTTTTCATAATTATTGATTTGAACAATATGAAGCTTTAGGTAAGATCAATCAGTACTAATACAATACGATCAAAATTATTTTACAGTTTACAAATTTAAAAAAATGTGAAAAAAGTATATAATACAAACTTACATTTTAATTCAGATAAACGCTTTTTAAAGTAGAGGCAAAAATCATAATTATAAAACCTTGATTAGCACACATCTTGAGTGAAATATTGAATATCTTTGAATATACATTCGTTGCATCATTATGAATAATTGTGAAATCAGTATATTAAGAAATATTTTTCGTCCATTAAAATCCTTACTCGCCATGAATAGTTTTTAAGAAATGTAGATAAATGATCTAGTACTAAGGGTAAAATTTTTTATTTTATTTAGCATTTAGAACAGTTTATTTCTATAAATTTTCTAGAATTTCAACAAATTGACTTCTACAAAAATATAGTATAGGACTATAATTGTAATTTTTTTGTACTATCAGAACAAGAATAATAACACAAGTTTTACAAACCATACAGACCTCTGCTCATCGCATTTATTCATGAAGAGATTAGATTGCTATTCTGAATCCAATAGAATAATTTAATAACAATTAGAGAGTTTAGCTAAAGTTTAATAGAATTTAAATAAAATTCAAATAATTATTATCTCTATAGACATCTCAATGATACACTATTCCATTGTATTATTAATTGCTCTTTATGGTGATAAGTTCTCATACAGCATTTAGAAAGCTCCAATTTTTCACTGAAACCTCTTTATAAACCACAATCGTTTTCCTTTTAAAATTTTTAAAATACAAAAAAGATATCTTTTTAATTTTTCAAATTCATGACTGCGATATAATCAATCAAAACATGTATGCATTTAGATTAAATTATATATATTTTTAACACGATCTATTTGGTAGGTAACACAATTATTTTTCTCAGCGAAATTTTAAATTTCGAATGGAAATTCTTTTCTTCTTGATTTGGTAGTTTGTTAACGTCATGCTTTAAAACCCTGCAAAAACTATTCAGGACAGATCTCACAATTTTCTGCCTTGGTCAAGTGATGAAGATGACATTCAAGCTATTACCCCACTCTACGAACTTCCATGCGACACCAGTGTGAGGTCTTTGAGCTTCTACAGATTTAATATGCATTAGGCCTTGAACACGAAAGGTCTTCAGGGACCAGAGGCGTAGCTACCGCCGTATTAGCCGTATCAATGATACGGGGCCCCCAAGGTACAGGAGCCCCAACATGTGTAACTTCAGTCCCCCTAACTAAAAAAGGGTCTCTACTTCTCATATCTAAAAAAGGGCCCCGAAGGAATTTGGATACAGGGCCCACTCAGAACTGGTTACGCCATGTCAGGGGCACCAAGATTTGAACACACAGATCGACAGAAACAACGCCAGTCACAAGTTCGCTACCATGGCAACTCAGCTACCTTGGTCACATTATTTGTTGGTCAGTTAATGAAAAGAATGGTTGGTAGAGAGACCTTCACACACATTTAAACAATCAATATAATTTAAATATAAAAAAACCGGTTCAAAAACCTCAAATTTACACATTTATTTAAATTAATACCTTAAACTGATGAATAATAAACACGTATCACTTGTTCGTTGTGAAATTCTTCTGAAATGGCTTTAAATTTAAAATGAGTAATTTTGGGTATGCTAAAATTAAAGAGTTAATTTAAATTTTAATTGCTTTGTCTATATGATACATATTCTTGCAAATGTATATTTAATAACATTGTAACGATTCGATTTAACATTTTTTTTAAATGCTGCTCTTATAGCTAATTAGGTTCGTTTTTAGCCCCCTTTACCTATTGACGGTACTTATAAGTACCATTCACTTTAAAATTACGTTGGATAACCATTTTTACGAATACTCTGACAATATTTAGCAGGAAAATTCTTTTAAATACACTCTTACAAGATATGTGGCAGCACGGGTTCTACGATGAGTATTTTAGTGGGGAAAGCGAATAGTTTTATAGCAGAAATTGCGTGTTCAGTGGATTACGAAGAAAGTCATTTTTGTTTCGAAAAATAGTGAATGTCAAAAGGTAAGTGTCTTATTTTTTTGTATGTTAAGGAAGATCTTAGAAAACGATTTGATTATTTATTTTAAGGGAACAGTGTACATAATTAATTAAACAGTTGAATATCTTTAATTAATTAATTAGCTCGAATGAATTAACTTTCCCAAAGTGGAGTATTTTGTTTTTGTATATGCTTTAATTTTCAAGTAGGTGATTAAAAAAATATTGCACGAAAAAAACTGCTGTAAATTATAATGCAGTAGATAAAGGGATAAAACAAAACAAAGTTACGGTAAGTAGTGGTTATACGTGGTCTATCCAAAGAAACATTTTTGCTGAGTTCTGGGCTTGAGTTCCGATTTCATAAAAAAACTAAAGAGCAGGAAAATGTAGACCACTGTCCTCTTTTACAGGATCTCAGAGTTCTCACGTACTGTTCTGCGGAAGTAAGAAGACAGGAATTAACTCGAATATCCTCCTCGTTACGAGAAAAAAATTCATAAGTATGTAGTCTGTCGCAAACAATACTTTTGCTATTATTAATTTGAATCAAATAAACATTCAAAGTAAAATTGCTGTTAAAAACCTTTTAATATTGAAATAAAACCCATATCGAGACATTACCTGTTATATTGTCGATTAATATATTAATTTCTTGTACATATTTCAAATTAAATATACTTCTAATTTAATTGTTAGTTGCTATTATGTCTCATGTACAACATATTCATTGCTTCTTTGACTGTTTAGTAGAGAAAACTTATGAAATAATTTCGATACACAAGGTTATGTATTTGTTAGATCTAGCTTGCATTTCTTTAACTGTTTTTTAAATTCTTTTATAAAAATTTTTATGATAGTAAATCTATAGAAGGGTTGAATGGAATTTATATACTTAAAACCTATACCCATCAAAGTTTATAACTATTTAACGAAATATTTTATCTATTATTATTCGAAGAATTAAATATAAATAAAAAATAATAAAATGAATAAATTGGAAAATAAAATAAATAAAGATTAATGCCACAAAACTGCAGAAGAAAGCAGTTTAAAAATATTAACAATGGTTGAGAATATTTTAAGGAATCAATTAAAAATTATGGTATAATTTAATGTGAAAAATGTAGCATAATATAAACACGATAAACAATCTTATGTGTATGTGTGGTATGGTGGTGTGTGTGACAATTACCACATTTAATTTCATGATGATATTCTAGATGACATATACAGCTATTACCAACCACTTACAAGAGAATTAAGGTACAGAAAACTACAATTACTTACAAATTTACTTTCACCAACTAGAAGCAATAATCTGCTGTATTTCATCAACTTGTACAAGGAGTAAGATACTACAAGCAACAATTAACTGTTAATGGTAATAAACATATAGATTTGATCCCATTTTATACACGCTCATGTGTCCCAAAGAGAAGATATTAATTTTGAGCACCGTTTAAAAGCAATTACTTTTAATGGTGAACCTCCATGAAAGCACAAGAATGACATTTGGTTAAGTCCCAATTCTAATCCCAACACTCTGCCACATAAGAATTACCAAGAGTTCATTTGAATTTAATTTTCTGCAACCTTCATAGTTATACTTGGTGGCTAGACGACTTTATACTTTTAGGACTATACCACAACACCTCTTCTAAAATGACTCAAATATGTGGTTGGGTGGTATAATAAATGCATATAGTTAATAAATCCAACCTCTAGCAACTGTTATTGTAGTTAGTCTCGAATGTGTTTTCAAATTCGCTTGAATGTAACTCAGCAAAAGTTCATCATAAACATTCAAATGGTTTTTCTGAACTTTTCAAATAGTTATTAAATCAAAGCAGTTTCTGTATTTCTGACAGAATTAGGTTGAAAGAAGACCGTAAGAAAATCCTAAGCTCTTATAAAAGTATTGGAGGTGGGAGAATTTCCATACGCATAGCAAATATTTTATCTGTGTTTTGATTCTAAAGGCAAATAAAAAGGTTGTATTGTAGTTTACTTTTCTTTTCAACATTTTATGAATATATATTATACACAATTTCAGCAATATCTTATAACTTTTCTGTACCGTTTGTTTATTGCATTTTTGTGTTTCGGTTAGATATCATTCCGCTAAAAAGAGAAAAATATTAAACACATTACATTTTAAACAAGTAAGATTTTTATGAAAATATTTTAAATTTGTGGAGAAACAGTAAATATTATAAGATTTATGTTAAAAATACTTATTGGGTAAATTATGATTAAGTAAACAATTGGACAGTAAACAATATAATAAAAATTATCATCAACAAATTAATCACTCTATCTCTCTCTAACTAAACAATACAACTATTTTATAAACTCCACAATAAAGAATAGCATGCTGTACACTTTTGATTATTTGCACAAATAATAAAAAATATTTCTGGATACAGATTTTTCATTAATTGTAAAATAAAAAACAAAAGGAATTTCTGATTAGTGACAAACGTATAGCTTTCATATCATCCTCCAAAAACTTAAAAGCTTTCATTTATACACATTAATTATACAAGGAAAATATTTTGGAAATAAGCAATCTGTTACATTCAATGTACAGTGAGGAATTACACATGAAATGATCAATATCTTAAATAATAAATGATATACCTTATGTGTATAACTTTGATTCAGATTATAGGATCAATATTGATGGTTCATTAACATAAAAATGATAAAAATTGTATGTTATAATTTATTGATAAATATTCCTTATTGGTATTGCTATTTTGATTAAGGAAAATGAACCAACAAAAGAATTAATTAATTTATGATCTAAAAATCCGTAACTTAAGAACTATTTAAAAACACTTTAAGAATATATGGAGGAATATCTCTTATCAAAACGAATCACAAAAGATTGAAGTTATCAAAGAGATATATGTGAATAGACATTTACCTCTAAGAAACAAAGAGATATATTGCTGCAATAAGCGTAAAGAATTCATTAGTTTCATAAAATGCAAGCGAGAAGAGCTCGAAGGAGCTTTCAACTAAAAAGAGAGCGCCGTAAATTTTATAAAATTGGCTCCCACTAAGTATTGGACTCTTAAAGCTTTTTAAGATCTTCCATTTTGTTAATAGTAATTGCTTTTATCTGCAAAATAAAATTATTTTGGTAGTCATGCTTAATAAAACTAATGGCTATGTTTTCAATTAAAAAAAATAACAGAATGTATAAAACTATTGGCTATGTTTTTAATTAAAGAATGATTGAAACTAAAGTAGGTGATTAAATTCTTTATAAGAACTACAATAATAAAACTGAGTTCTGGTAACAATTTTTAAAATTTAGTTTTGAGTATGTTTTTTTTAAACATAAAAAATATTACTAGTTTTTGCAATAAGATGCGTACTATGTTGAAGCATCTTTTTTGTATTTTATTGATTAAACTAATTAGATTAAAGTGTCATGTTTTTAAGCTAAATATTATTACAAAAAGATAATGCATTCAAGGTAACGAAATGCATCTCCAGTGTGATGTCAAGAATACTTAGAATTATTAGTATATTGCACAAAAGTGTGTATTATTGTAATATATTGCACAATGTACTTGTATAGATTGATTTTAAACATATAAAAATAAAACGTTAAAACATATATATATATATATTTAACAGCATCAATAAAAAACATATATTAGGTTTTCTGAAAGAGTATACACACAAATTGTATCGTGGACTATCATAGTGTTAAATGACACTTAAAGTTAAAATAAGAAACTATTTAAAAGAATTTTAAAATAGATTGTGACAAAAATATTATGATGCATTTTAAAGAAGCTAATTAATAAAGAAATAGTTAAATCTTACAATAACATTAATTTTCCTTTCACTCTTTTTAAAAATTAGTTCTTAAAGTCGAGTTAGATAATTAACCTTTAAAAAATCAGTGAAATTATGTTTGAATTTATTCTTATGTACATGTATGTATATGTATGTACACATATGCATGAAATTATGTTTTAAAAATGAGAAATATCTGGATGTTACATTATTATTTTTCTATTCTAAACACACAATGCAACAAAAAAATAGAGAACTTAGACTCCAAATGGAATTTCTTATAAGTATAAAAAACATACATATTTTAACAGAGCATTAATGGAAAAAATAAGTAAAATCACAAGTGTATTTAAATTACGTAAAAAAAATTACACTCCTTTTAAATATTTGTATATTTTCGAATGAAAAAACACGACAATAGACAATTTGTAGACGAATTCACCACTTCAAGTAACATTAAAAACACACAATTAATTGCAAAATCATTCTAAAACTTAAGAAATTGAATCTTGTTATTAATATCAAAATAAATCTTCATACCATAGTGGAATGTTACGGCTTAAGGGAACAATATATATAGTCAGAAAAAAGTAACATTAAAATTTATTTATTTACTTACAACTTTCTTTCTCATGAAAAAAAATCTACCCTTAAAAAATAAATTATAAAACATTTTGATTATATTCAATGACAAAAAAAGAAATTTAAGCTCATATAAAATACTATCTTTAAAAGTAATTAAATCATAATAGATTTAAATCATAATTTACACTTATATGGTTTTCTTTGTTATACTTTCTTTTGAACTTGTATTTGTGTACATTGATACGTTTTCACTCAAATGCGTCACTTAATAACTGAACTGAACTTTATCTAACTGAAACAATAAAAGGACATTGTAAAAGGATACTATTATTAGTATAAAGAAAATACTTATTTGGAAAAAAAAGGCTTCCAATAAAAAGAAGAAATGCAAAAATAGTAAATTTTACTCTTCACTTGACATCTTACATTCAGACTCTTATACACACACTTAACTACCTATGCATTACAATAAATCCCATTTATTTATGAAAATGTTAAAAAATTTAAGCAATTTCATTGATTTTTTTTAAAGTAGACCTTTTAGATAAAATTCTACAAAACAAATTTCTTCATCTTTCTAACATTTTTTCGAAAAGATAAAGCAGGCCATCAGGTAAAAAAAGAGGACTTCATTCTATTTTTTTGGCTTGAAGTTTAATATATGTGATGTTTTTGTGTTGCATTAGTTAAGTAAAAATTCATCACATTTTCTAAGAAAACACTTTCTTCCTTTTAAAGTGTTCTTTAAAATTTATTACAAACGGGTAAAGTAGTAATGAAGAAACTTTTTGTCACTTCATCCTTCCGAGCAATTTTTTTCAATCTTAAAAACTTTATAAAAAGTAACTAACTATTAAAAACACAAAAGGTTTTAAAAATCTAGGCATGTAATGAAATGCAAAAATCTTTTTTTCTCACAAGTTAAATTTTTTTCAAAGTAAATTAAACATTATCTTTTTTTTGTTCATAAAATCCACTCATTTAAAAAACAAATATAAAAGAAATAACCTAAACACTATCATTAATCTAAAAAAAACTTTCTTTTATTATTAATTAAGACCGAATTTCAACTAAAGACAAAACAACTGAGTAAACTGGGCTACTTTAAAACTAATTAAACGCATTCATTTCAATTGCTTTTCAGATCTGCTAACACGAAAATACTTTACTGCGGAAAAAATGAGGCGAGTCTTTCGGAGGCACATTCCTTAACGCGCTCCCGAAATTACTCTGCCTCCAAAATGGAACGCACTGGAGTAAATAAACCACCCATCTAAACTTATAAAATATGAAATGGCCCGGCAAATAAAACTACGGGGACACGTGGTTTAAGTTCAAAACTTTAAATTCTCACCCCAATATACTCACGTGCTTCCATAATAGGAAGGTATCGCATTGAAGTTTTTTTACCTCATGGCGGTATTGGGTTAAGCCATAATATGCCCTAGAAACTTTATTTTTTTTCGTCCGGAAGGAAAAAAAGGTGAAAAAAGTAAATTACAAATAGAACAATGAGATTCTTTCGCCGTGTTTTTTTTATCTTCTCTTTCCCCTTTTCATTATTATATTCTAGCTAGAAGGGGATAGAACTCAATTGGTAAAGTGTTTTTATTGCTCTTGCTATGGGCATCTTGCCTACCATTATCTGGCTTCTTGGTTTGAATAAATCATTGCCTGCAGGGATCGATTCCGCTTGACCTGAAGGTAAGACGTTTTCAGTCAGCGGTGGTAGTAAAGGTTTTAACCCGAGAGCTTGCCTCGAAACGGGCCTTGAATGAGCAAGAACAGAGAGGCTGGTAATCTTAATTTCCGAGGTTTTCATTACTTTGTTTCTTTTAATAGATACGTGATTTCTTTTATTGTAGTTTTTTTTCTTTCTTCTCCTACGGGGAGATGATATGATAGCTCTTCTTGTGCTTGGCCAATAAGCTATAAAGCCCAGAGGCCTTAAGTTAGCTTGGTGGTACAAGGGTGTCTTAAAAAGAGAAGGATATAATTCGGTTGAAAATTACACACATGTTTAATTTTATTTCGAATGGGAACAGAGCGTTTTGTGATGTATAACTTTATTTTACGACTTGAAATAAGGCATTAAAGAATTTTTTACAGCTCAATTAAATGAAAATTACACGAAGAAGGTAGAGAACAGATAAAAGAGAGAAAATTTGTGTCGATGAGAGAGTGCTGTTTGAAAAAATGTCTAAAATACGAATTACCTATGTACGTATTTAAATTTAGGTAATAAGATACAATCCGTTTCTTAGTTTGCTGAGAATATGAATAGGATGGGAAAAAATTAAGCCATTGTGAATATTTAATTACATTTTAAAATGTTTTCTGAAATTATATTAACACAAACATCAGTCAAATTACAACTACAAAATTTTAAAAAGTAAATATTTTTTTTTCTCTTTAGCAAGTCTGTTTTTCCTTTATTATAAAACTAAATATTCATCATATCAAATTTATTAAACCAGTATGAGAAAAAAACTTATGCGATAGTTTAAAACAATGATTTTAATAACTGTCTTGCAAAGTGAGATAAGTAAAAGATTTAGATAAAATAAATATGTATGGCTAAAACATATTAAAAAACTCATTATTTTTAAAAATATTAATTTTTGTCTTATTTCGGAACAGCAGATGAACGGAAATATTAAGTCATTAACATTTCCGTTCAACATATTTGATATATTTCTGTGATAAGTAGAAAGCGAAATACAGGATATTTATAAACAGGAAATGTATCTTTAATACATTGTTTTCTAAGTTTTGCTTTTTTATGAGTATTTTCCCACAATCCCTCTCTCTTTTTTAAATAACAAACCTTTGATAAAGTTATTATTTGGGAATTGAATATCCGATAACTATTTCAGCAAAAAATTGTAATTTCAGTTTAATTTAAACTATTTTAGAATAAATGATTATTTTCTTCTTAAGAATAAATAGAAAACTCCAACACACTCACAGATTTTTTTTCTGAATTTTATTAATAAGCAAATCACGAAATATAGAATATGCATTCTGACATAACATATTCTATAAACTTTCTTATCCTGTTTTAAAATGCTCTAATGCATTATAAAGTTTAGAATTCATTTATTTATTTTATGAGATTTCTTTTCATTAAATTATTTACATGGTTATCACTTTTAAGTAGTTTTTAAGAAAAAAATTGGAAAATTGATTTCAATTTGTGTGTGTTCAAAATGACAGGGTAATTAAAAGTATACGAAAGAATAACTCAAATTTCTTGTAATTTCAATTTTAGTATTAAAAATAATATTATTGAAAAAGCTATTTAAGAATAGTTTTATTAGATTTGTAAAATATAAATATGAAAAAAAGAATCTCAGTTTGTGAATAGCAATAATAATAGTAACAAAAGAAAATAAGCAAAAACAAAATAAAGTAAACATTACATAAAAATATAAAAGAATTTGGAATGAAATAAAACGAATGTCAGGTTTTTGAAATGTCTAATAAACAATTCTAGTAGAGGACGGGGAGTCAGGACCTTGTTTTTTTCCCTGCCGAAGGGATGTTTTGGCTGGAAAGTAGCCTTGGGGACAAGTGTGATCCTGAAATGTCGCCAAATTTGGCGACAAAAACATAATGTGCAGATGGGTCGAGTTCAAAAGCTGTTTGACTGTAGTCTATGAACACCAGAGGTCTCAAGCGTTTTTTTAGGGGGTTCACGAAGGGGTGTCATATTAAGATTTCTCTCTTTTACAGACTGAGTGGCCTCGTAGAAAAATTGAAAATGTGTTATCCTAGACTAGATCCTTAAACTGGCCTCATTGAAAAAACTCTACTAGAACATGTATTTCGATCAAAAATATTAATTAAGTTTATTTTATTGTTTGCAATTATATAGCCATTACTACGGTGTACTGTTTTTAATTAAATGTTTAATGTTTTCTTAAAGGAAAGAAGAAGTGTTATAAAGTCTATATATAAGCAGCAAACATAGGCAAAATTATTGAAGAATCTTTAAAGCATTTAGCCATGTATTGGGAATCATGGAAAGGTGATCAAATATTTTTTTTTTGGGGGAGTGGGGAGTGATGTAAGAGCATAAAGGGGGAGGCGGTGATTGAAAGTTTAAAAACTGCTAATCTAGATGATTATTTGAAGAGATACATAATGACGATGAAGAGAAGCAACACTGGAATCAAAGAGACTTTGGAGCTCAGTGGTGTGGTATTGTGACTAGGGATTTATTTTTGTTGCCCTGCGAACCTTCAGTTTGTGCTGTTTTAGATTTTACGTGCACATTTATTTCCTGTTAAAACTGAATAATAGATACCAGGGAGTTCCAAAGTATTGCAAAATGGCTGCTTTTTATTTGCATGGATTCTTTCTACATTTGGTGACCGTTCACCAAAATAACAATTTAAACTTTTAGAAAAGATATGAGATAAGTATTTAATAAACATATCCATTGATTTTAAAATTAAATTACATAATGTTTTTGTATATATATATATATATATATATATTTCTTGTATTTTTAAGAAACCCAAAATCTTGTTAAATACCAAGCATGTACGTTCCGAAATATCAACCCTAAAAAATGCAGTTATTGGAAAACAAACAAAACTGAGACATCCTAATAACCTCTTCAATTTTCATTGTAGCTGTACAAAAATGTTACAACTGTTAAATGTTCAAAGGAAATTGAATTATTAAGGGAGTGATTTTTAATTAAAAAATGAATTAATAATGTCATTAATTAAGATAAAGATTAATTGTCGTATCAATTAATCAACAAAGTTAATTAACTTTCGAAAAAGAATTTTTCCATGATATAATTCAGTTTTTCTCACTAATCTGATTTTGCTCCTTAAAATTTGCAGCCATTTAAAATTAGTACAATTCTTCGCAAATGCATACAGTTCTTAAGAGTTTATAAGTTATATAGGAGGGCTACAAAAGGTGTCCCCTAAAATTAAATCAGTTTCTCAAGCATTTAAAGACAAAGAATTTTCTGCTCATTAGTTTTCAAAGCATTTTATCCGAACGATTGATATTTTATACAGTTCTGCAAACATAAAAAGTTGAAACAAGATTATTATGAAGAGTTATTATCAATTATTATTAAGATATGTGACATATCAACAACTGTTTTTACATAAGAAAACTAAATTGTAACAACAAAACAAATTTTTATACATTAAGATTTCTTACAACCATAAAATCACAATTTTATGCATTGTCCCGCCCTTCCTAATAATTCAGGAAATAATTTAAAACAAATACTAAACGAGCATTGTGGAGATTTTAAGTGGCATTTATTCTTATTGTTTAATCTTAATTATCGGTTTAATCATCGTGCGGTGTTAAGAAACGAAAAAATAAATAAATAGAGTATGTATCATTTTGCGCGGAAAAAATAAATATATAGCTCCCTAATAGTTCCCAAATTTTAAGAATTCGTGTTTGAATTCGAATAAAATTTAGGTCTTTTTATTCTAACTAATCCTGAAAATTTTTTTAGAAATTAATTAAATCTGTTAATTAATCTAATTAATTACTCTATGAATACAACAACCAAGTTCTTCCTCCATCTATAGTTTTACTTAGCATTGAAGAGAATTGTGAAAGTTATAAAGAGTTTCCATTTTTTCAAATCCAAACAACTGTTTGTGTAACTAAGTTCCAACTAAACAACAAATAAAAATCAAGGTATATAAAGGTATTATTAACTTTCCAATACAAAGGTATAATTAACTTTCAAAATTTGAATGTATTGTTAAAAAGTCTTGAAAGGGCTTTAACTCCATTTATTTTATTTGTATTTTACTACTTTTCTGTTTGTGATTTTTTTACACTCAGTAATACTCTCTCTGTACTTATAATCAATATTATTACTCAGCATATAACAATCTTTAACATATATTTTTTATATTTCTAAAACTTTTTATCTTAATGATTCAGTCTCACTTAAATTACACGAATCAAATCTTATTAGTAATGTTTGCATCAGACACATATATTTTTCATAATAATATATTATTCTAATTAAGAATTAGTACTACGAGTATTGCATATTTAATCTTTTATTATTGAATGCGAATTATTTCTTTTTTTAACAAGGAAAACATTTTAACGAGAAAAAATGCTGAAATATTCATATAAAATAAACGAAGATTAAATTCACTTGGGGCCATAAATTTCGTGCCTTAATCTTAAAATCCAATCTACTTAAATTAACATTACTGAGCAAATTATTGCCAGCACTTTGATGTTCATCTAACTCTCTCATTTGTAATATAACAAACGTTGTTATTGGCTTCCTCGCACAAGAGTTAGGACTCCCGTAAAAGGGAATTTAATGCATATGCATTTGGTCATTAAAATTTCGGACATTAGTTCCAATAACAGATGGACCCAGCTTAATGAGTCCGAATATTTATAAAGGGCTCGTAATGTCCAGTGTCTAATTTAGTGACATTGAAATGAGATTAGAAATGTCTTGTTCAATTTAATCTCTCAGAAATTAATCTTTTAGAGTTGCATCCCATTCGGTGGAATATTTTTCTACATATTAATGTGATTTTAGGCATGGTTAATATTTATTATAAGTATAAAATTAGTACTATAGGTTTTTTAAAATAATAAATAGTATTGTGTGTGTTCTTTGTTAATGCTTATTTCAAGATACATCTACTTTTAATTATAAAGGAATTTATAAAAAAACAGTGCACAGTACAATATAAAGTATGCAGTGGCACACACAAGAATAGGACTTGGAGGTTCAAACCTCTCCCATACACCAATAGATTTTTAAGTTAACATAAAGATTGAACCTAGGCACTCTTTGTCTACTTTTTAAAAAATGAAAACCCCTCCCATAAAAGGGGTTTGTATACGAGACTGAAAGTATAAACCTATTTATTCAATTACAGTGAGTGAAATAATTGAGTTTCATACATATTATATAACTGTACGTTTTTAGACGTATTGATATTTATAGAACTTAAAAGAGAAGTGAAATAAATAATTACATAATCAAAGTTTTATTTTAGTTTTTTTTATATAGGTTTTCTTTATCTTATTCAAAATTGGTAATATCAGAAAATAAAATCTGCTTATAAACCATTTTTTTAATCATATTTTAAGGCATATATGTGCTAATTTTATTTATTTTCAAAATAATCTCTTATGCTTTTCTGTTATTAAACAAAAGAGTTTTATTATTTTCAAGTTTAAATATATTTAGTAAATAGAAGAAAACATTCTTTTCTAATTATTTGTGATACTAGAAAAAATGAAATAAAGACTTTTAATGTTCAAATTCATCAACAGCAATAACTCCCAATCCTTAGCAAAATTGCACGATGTGTTCTTAATTCCAATCTTTTTATCCCAATTCATCATTTCAACACTCAGCAGAAAATGAACAATGGAGATTCCTTTTTCCAAAATTTTACCAAGTTTAACCTTAAGATAACCACTAAATGAAGGTCTTAACAACGAAATTCAGTTTTTCCTCCACTTATTCTACAACTAGAGATAAGAAGTAGAAAAGTAAAACTCCGAGATTTTCGGAATGATAAAGGAATACAATTCTATTTTGGTTAGAAAGTTCAGAGAGAATAGAATTATTCAGATGTTCTTAATTAAATTCCAAGACAACACTTAGACTACAGATGTATTTTATTTCAATGGTACTCGTATTGCATAAAAACAGCAGTTTGTCTCAGATATGATGAAAAATGCAATAAATTGTTGATTCTATGCTTTATTATTATTATTTTCTACTATTTTTTAAGTTTAAGGGGAATATTTAGGAATTAAAATTAAAAAAGAACAATTCTTTGGTAGTAAACACCTCATTAATTGTAATTATAAAAATGTGTGGGAGTGAGAGAGATTTTGTTTGTCTATCAAAATGGGGACCAATTGTTTCGCTTAACATAGAAATAATGAATTCTTTATAAATGACGTTTTTGTATAGTGACCTTTTGAAGGCATCGGCTAACTAGGCCATAGCCCATAGCCTCGTGTCGTTTTTGATTCCCCACATCCTGATATGATTTATTTTAATCGTCAAATATTATTCCCGGAAATATTCTCCGAAAAACTGAAAATTTTGAACTTTTTGCTACATGGAAACAGAGGCAAGACTGCATTATCATGTCATGTCCGTCGTCCGAGTCCAGATCTAGGCCTATCACCATACACAATCATTACTCATTTAGTCAAAAGGCAATAGTCGGTTCGTGCCTATGTTTAAGAGATTGTAAGTTACGCACACTTATTTATTACGAGTTACTGTTTGTACGAGTATATTTGACAACGTATGCTATATATTATCTGTTAAAAGCGTCACACAGGTGGGGCGAGGCTGCAGTAGCCCAGTGGTCAAGGTATCGGATCATGGCAGGCATGTCATGAGTTCGAGTCCAGTACAACTAAAGACCCTCCGTGTAAGGCAGCGATGCACGTTAAATCTGTCCAGAGCTGAAACGTCATCCCGTTGGCGTGGTGTGGTAGTTAGGAGATGGGGTGCTAGCTCAGATGCCATCCACGTCACTTGACTATGGTTCAAAATTACCTGGTCCGTCGCCAAAAGCCCTCGTAGCTGAACAGTGTGCGACGTTAATATACACTCACTCACTCATTCACACAGGTGGGGCGGACTTTTGTATAGGGGCACAAGCATAAATAAAACCTAACACATACATACGCCACTGTGAATAATAGTGACACATATGCATTGTATGTTGGGTTACTTTAACACCAGTTGTGTTTAATATTTGTTAGATACTGAATCCCCCACCAGGCACTGTCACAAATCCTGGAAGTGAAGTGAACTGATCATTGACTATAAATTTACCTTTTATTATTGAATCTTCCCATTTTCTATAATATTTTGGAATTTCTGGAGATTTTACAGGTTTGAATGAATTGCGCTTTTTGTTATGAAAGTAAACAGCGCTTTTTTGTTTTCTATTGTATTTGCTTAGCTGTAGCTTTGATGTTGATAAAATAATTTTAAGAGAAACTTTTAAGGAACATAGAAACCTTAAACTAACCATCTTTAAACAATATAAAAAGATAATAAAAGTTTTCTATTAATTTATTATTTTTGGAGACTGGATATTATAACTCGTTTCGTGGTATTCTTTGTTTTCTATGATTAAATTAATGATGAAAAATTAATTATTTCTTTTTCAAATACAATATTATATTATACTTAGAAAATATGATTTAATTTAATATATCTGTATTAAAATACATTAAGATAATACAATTTCACAATATGTGTTTCCTTTTATATATTTACTTTAACTGAATATGTAACAACTCTATCACGACACATTCAGTAAAGCCAAACAGTAGACAATGCCATGCATTATTTTACACTTAAATCATGTTTAGAAATTTAAACATTCTATAAGACTATGAATATTTTATCCCCTTTAATGAAAAATGAAACGTTAAAAGAAAGAAAATAAATCTTTCATACATTCTAAAGTAAAAGTTCCTGAAAATTTAATATCATTACAAGATTATTTTGAAATTTTATTGGGACAATATAAAAAAACTCACATCTAGAGGAAATGCAAAATAATAGAAAAGCATGTCATGAATAAGAATATATATATTCATATAAGGAAATAAAAGCAAAAAATTTTGTACGATTTGAGAAGTTAATTTGAAAAAAATAAAAGAAAAAAAATTAAGGTTATATCAAAACTATAGACAGTTTTCAATCTGTTGATTCACCATATAATATTTAATACGCTAAAAAAAAATTTCTAAAAATTCATATGAAATCTTTATTTACTTCTATGAATTTTATATATTTTGGATGCATTGATTTATTTAACATCAACACTACAATAAAATTAAACAAAACTTTGATTAAACTATTAGCTCATATTGATTGAACTCTGAAATGAAATTTTAAATATTTTAATAAATAATGAAGATATTTTATTATTTCTTAGAGAGTTTTTTTATTATTACATAAAACACATACACACACAGACATTAACTTGATACGTTTGAAAGCACTAAAAGGGCTTACATATTTAAAAATTCATACATAAATATGTGACTAAATTTATTTCTCAAATATATTCTTCTAAGATTGGACTTTACTCAACATCTAGTAAATTAAACGTAATTCATTTAAATATTTGTTTTATTTAAACAAACAATGTTTCATTTTGAATGTATAATACAAATGGCTCAAGGCCAAATGATACGGCGTCGAATTGTCTTAGCGAAGAGAAGTGTATTTTTTTCTTTCTCTCTTATTTAAAACTGTCATTCTTTCAAACACATTGTTTATTTTTTTAAAGGTTTTCGACAATTCTTATATTTAAATATGAAAAGAAACGAACATTTCATTTTAGCACAGACAGTAGAAATGCTTCCTTTTGCAAGTAATTTGCTTGAATATAATTTCTTTTATACGTTTAAAGAACTAAAGTACGTTTTACGGTATTCTTCAACGAACAAATAAAATTATTCGTTATTTAAATTAAAGAGAATTACATTCTTTTCAAAGTAAACAATGAATTTTTTTTATTAATACATACAAAATGATAACATATCTTAGCAAATTCACATAGGTATGTCAAAATAAGATTTTAGGTAAATGTTATAAAACTGGTTTTTTTGTTTTATAACAGGAGAATTTAGAAATTGGACCATGAGCGCTATTTAGAGTGTGGAAATAACATATATTCTAATATATTTTAACTAATATATTATAATAATTTTAATATAATAGTGCATACTTAATAATATAAAATATTTATATTGTAATTTTCTTACAACGAATTTCTTTCGTTCTAAATGTAGCAAAATCTTATTAGTGCACCATTTTAGGAATTCAGCCTAAATTCTAATAATTCTCTAAAAATAGCCCCAATTTCATATTTATTGCTATACCTGTATTTTTAAACTATGCTTAGTTAATTTATTCTGTTTTCACACTGCTATTGGATACACATTTACCTCTTTTTAGGTATTAAAATTTATCTAAGAATAACAATTAAAAATATTCTCTTATATAATTGGATGAATTTAAGGAAAAAAACCGCGGCTTTTTAATCCTAAATATATATAACTTTTCTCTACTTAAAACGTTTTTAACTCTAGAAAAAAACATTTTATGAAAAAGATTTTAGTAAAAATCATATTATGGGATTTTGTAAAAAGCATATTAAGAGATAAATATGATTAAGAGTACAGATAACTTATGGATGAAAAGCATGCGTAAGACATTACTCTTTTCCTAGGAAAATGATCAAGTTGTTTAATCCAAATTTACAACAGGTTTAAAGTAAATGAAAGAATCTCGAAAACAATATTTTAGAATAAAAATACAAATAAATTTAAAGCAGTTCCGAATTTCAATTAACTATTATCAAAATATATAAATAATCTTTCTATGATTTTATATTAATGAAGTAGACGGATTACTTTTTTTAATACAATGGCTCTTAATTCGTTTATTCAAGTTACTTATATTGTAATTTAAGTTTATTATTGTTTTCTGTTAAATATATGTGATAGAACAATTGAATCATTTTATAATATTAGATTTAAAAAATCAACATCTCATGCAACAGTAAAATCCGATTAAAAATGGATACATATATTTGAATTACTTAATTTTTTTGTTTCATCATTATAATAAAATAATAGTACGTTTCATTAGGTACAATCTGTGAACGTTCAATGTAGATAGGTATAATGCGCGTTTCTAAACAAATCGTAGAAATGTATCACATTTCTTAGATTTCAACCAAAAATTCAATTAATTTAATGACCAAGAAATACCCAAATAATTTTCTAAAAACAACTAAAATTTTATCCTTTGGAAAAAAATAAATAGTTCTATGAAGAAAAACAAAGAGAACAGCAATTAAACTTCCAATTCCTAATTCAAACAATTAAGATAATTAACATATTAAAGTTTAATTTATAATATTATATTAATGTAATTCCTTTAAGCATTTACAATTCTAAAATGATTTTTTTAATTTAGTCAAAACTTAGAATATTCTTATCAAGCTTTTATTTAAAAGAAATTAGTAAAAAGAAAATCCATGGTTATTGTGCATTTTTAATGATACTGTATTTTATAAAGAAGTTTAAGATAAAAAGAAACGAGGGAAAATTGTAAAAATTATCACACAAATACATTCTACAGCTATCAGTAAAAATGTTTTTGATATTATTTATGCTGTTTATTGAAATCATGAACAATAAAGATAAATAAATGTATTTTATACTTATTTTTTTTCTTTCAAAATATTATGTATGCATCGTGATTGAATGCATATTATGATTTTGCTTATAGAATTTTTAAAATTATTTATATATTTCTTACAAACTTTTTAAACTTTAAATTCTTTATTCTTTTAACTTTGTTGTTTATCCAAGAGAATATTCCAAGCATGGATATTCGAAAGAATGCCGCTATGCAAATTTAATTTGCAAAGTGTCAAGTATAATATCAGAGCAATAGTTTTCGTCAGGATTTACTTTTTAAGCTTTTTAATATTTTCACGCCTGAAACATTTCTTCCATTCTAACATTGGTGATTGTCGTATTTAATTATAAACATATCTGCATTTTTTAAGCATAATGCCAAAATAGAACGTATGCTAAACGTATTCACGCAAATGGGAAACGTTTAGGGGGTAAAAAAGACTGTCAAATCGACTGGCGTCAATGATAAAACATTCGCGGGCTATATTCTTATTTTTATACTTATTTCTGTTTATTGTGTCGTATATGTCATACACTACTGCGTTATGTCATATGTTTTACGCTATTCGAAAAGTATTATTTTTTTGCAATAATAAAGTACATTCCAACAAATAAAAACAAATGTCTTATAAAAATACACATTGGTTACAATTGAATTGACGCATTGATCCAAATGTATTTTCAAGATTATTTATTTTACGTATAAATAAACTAAAATATATATAAACAGTAACATACTATTATTTACTCTCTTACCAACCTTATGATCCTCTGTAAGGGTTAAGCGTCTAATCTCCAGGCTGCTAAATTTATTCGATTTTCTATCGGAAAATATTTTAAGTAATATTAAAGTACATATTCTAAGAAATGCTGATGTATAAATTTACTCACTCTGCAACGAATCTTATATCTGAGCAATAATTTTTAGGCAAGAGTATTACCTTTTTTTCAGAGTTTTTTTTTATTTTGTTTCTTATAGTGTAACTTAGTATCGCAAAAATATATCACTCCGTTCTGTGTTCTTAATATCTTACTTCTTTTCTTTTCCGCTAACAAGAAAAATAGAAATCCGTAAAAGTGCTATTTTTGGTTTTGCTTTCTAATCTACCGTCGCTCTGATTGCTTTTACCGATCTATATATGGAAACCAAATGTCACAGAAGAAAAGCGATGAGACTGAACCAGGAAATAGGACCGAACAATAAAAGAGTGCTGGAAGAATTATAATGAACGGCAAGTGGCTTTTGGTAGATAAGTCATATCTAAGCATCTAAAACGTATTGGAAAAGAGGGTAAAATTCTGCTGATCACTCTCTGAAAGTCTTGATGGATTTCAATTTTGGTTCTATTTCCTGCATTTTTCTTGATATATTTATTAGGAATACCTTATACTTATATACAGAGTCAGCGATAGCTTTTGATCTCTTTAAAAAATATTTTCGTTGAGCTGTGTAATGGGAAAAGCGTTTAAAAGATCAGGTAATAAAGATATTAGGATATAAGTTATTTTTTCAGTGAGTTGTTTAAAAATGGTTGATTTGTTTAATGACATAATAAGGGTTGCTTAAATAGTTCAAAAGTTTCTTCGAAGCAGCCCCGAATTGTTATTCCTATAATTTAGTAATTGCAGTTCAAAACTTACAGAAATACTTCTTTTTAAAAATAAAGTAAAGCAAAACATTAACATACTATTTTCTTTTTGCTTATTTCTGTGTACTTCTTACGCTCAGAGCAAACGTTTTTACAGCAAATTAGTACTTCTATGTATTTATTTCTGTTTTTTCGCAATGTTGTTGGAAAAAATATAAATTAAATATGAATTTCAATTACAGAGAGAGTAGGCGTATTGCCAATTTCATATTTATTCTCACGTGTTGTTAATAAGGTAAATGAAAAAAACTGTATGAAGTTGAGATATCACGAGAAGTACCACTATATAAAAATTGCTTCTTAGAGATAAGGGGGTTAAACTTTATTATAATTCTTTAAATTTTTTTGTCACAAGGTGAAAAGTTAAAGGAAAATAAGAATCAACAAATAAAATAGTTATGTTGGAAAACAACTGAAATCATATAAAAGTTGAAATGTGCAAATATTTGTGGTTCTTTCTTAGTACATTGACAATCATCAGTACAAAAAAATATTTTACGTTACATAATATAAAACATTACCTTATGACGATAGTATACGGAAGTATCAAAATACTTTAATACATTCAATTTATAAAAAATTCAAGTAAACTTTACTCTTGTAAAGGAAGTTAATGCAAAATTATACAATAATTGCTTATCTTCATTAAATTACTACTTAATGGGCTAAATTTATGAGGGTCACATGTAACTGCAATCATGTGTTCTCCAATTAATTCAAATTGAGATTAGATGTTTACTTGTTGTTCTACTTGTAAAACTTAGATAAAATTTCCTATGTGATAATTGGGTTAAGATGTTTAAATATTTTCTTTAAAATATTTTTTGAAAATTAAAAAAAATATTTTACGTGCATTTATAGATTAAGTACATTCGGTTTATTTGTGTTATTATTGTTGACAAATCTGTACTTTTTTTTAAAAGAAATTTTCTACAAAAAGTAAAAGTTGGCTCCAGTGAGGCACAGGTACCGAATAGATGGTAACACGCGATTACATTTACTATGGGACTATGTCGTCACATTTATTTATAAACATTGGCTTGAAACACATGATCGCGGTTATCATAGAACTACAAAGTCACATGAATTTAGCTCATTGTTATGAAATTTCTAATGACACGTTGTGGCTTACACAAGAGTAGGGTTTTGTGGGGGTTCAAAATCAACAACTCTCGACCAACAGCTTTTTAACTTTGAGCAAAAGTATTACGTTACGTTTTTTTTAAATGTGACACCTCCCATGAAAGTAGTTCATTTACGCCAATGTGACACACACATCTGATCTAATATTGTAATTTAATGTGAGAAATTTAAAAAGAGTTAAATGAAAATAAATGCAAGATCAAAGGAGAGAGTTATATAAACGTCACACTATAAAACTGCACAAAGATTATTGGCGACGGACCTTGTAATTTTGAACCATGGTCGAGGGTCGAGGACGGCACTTGAGCTAGCACACCCTCTCCTAAATTCCACACCCCACCGACGGAAGGACGTTTAAGCATCGACAGATTTAACGAGCAGTGGCATCCTCTTCAGCGGTGCTAGACTCGAACTCATGACACGCCAGTCACGAATCCGTGACGTTGACCACTAGAATACCACAAGATCAAACGAAATAAAGTTTTGTAAATTTGAATTTTTGACCTCACTGAAGTTTAGTATACTACCCGAAACCCTAGCCTCTTCAGAAATTCCATGAACCTATTTAAAAAACTCGTTTTATAAGCACAGTGATAGTAAAAGTTAACATTCTTCGTTCTGAAAAGACTATTACCCTTTTCTTACAAGTTGTTATAATGTGTTCCACAATAAAATCAACTTTATACAATCCCTATGGTTACGGGTGAAATGGCTTATACGCAACCATAGAGCAAACCTGCAATGCAAATGCATCTGCGAAAAGACTTCTTTCAAAACATCCAACACCACACCAACAAGGCTACAAGAGAAGCAATTCATTTCCTTTCGAAGAAAATCCGTCTACAACGCACCACACGTACGAAAAATATCATTTTCCGGCGGACTTTTACGATTTCCAACCTCCTCCCCACGCTGTAGTGAGTTAGTTGCTCAGATTCCTTATCTTTCGCGAATCATTAATCAGTGAGGTGGTCCCTGAGTGAATAATGAGCTTCATAATGGAGGTGAACGGTCTTCACAATAGAGCGCATTTGTTTGTATCGTCTGTGAAGGAAGCGTCATTAAGGTAGCCACGAGAGAAGCTGCTTTTGCAATTAATGAGAACGCTCCGAGATCCGAGTGAATTAGGTGGGGAATTCAACGGGAGAGCGTTTAGCTCTTGATGATGGTATTTAGGAGGTATTTATGCGGTTTTCTTCGAAAGAAAGGCAACCCCGATCCAAGCACTTGGTGGGGTTTGTGGAAAGGATGGTGAGAGGTGTTCTGGATTTGGAGGGTAAACAGGGCGTTGCTTGAAAAAAGAAATATTCAGAATGACTATAAATAAAAGCATACGCACGAACTGCGCGGAGGCAGCAATCATAAATGTCTCTGACCACGTGATTGGTTCTTTCGTCTCATCAACTTCGAGTGTTTTGTTTAGCTACGAAATTTTATTTGTCAAATTTAATTTGAATGTTCCTTTTTGAAATTTAAATAAGTGTTTAAAGTATAACTATAGAGTTAATAAACTTAATTAAAAAGTTCCTTATCGGTTCAGACGTGATTTGGTTTGATTTTTTATTAACATCGCAGTTAGAAGCTACACTAAAGCTCTTGGTGGCAGATTTCCTAATTTTGAAACACGAATAAGAGACAAGGATGATACTTGAGGTGGAACTCTACTTTTAAAATTAATTCCATACTACGCCACCGGGAGGAATTTGAGTCTCGACAGATTTAACATGCATTAGCACCTCCACACAGTAGGTATTCAGTGGCACCAAGACTTGAACAATGGCTCGACAATGCTGGTCACGAGTTCATGACCATGACATCTCAATTAGTTTAGTGATAAAATAGTATCGAATTCTACTAAATTTTAAAATTACAGTTCATTGGGGCTCGATAGAAAGAAACTTGCAACACCAATATTATTTTACATGAGTATACTGAAAGAGAAGAGAATCAGGGTTGGAACTTATGATTTACTTTTTAGTTAAAAGTTATATAGCGAAGAACTATATCGGGAGTATTACTAGAATGTTTCTCTTGAATTAATTATAAAATAATTAAATTTGACCTTGTTTTCCCCCCATCTGTGTAGCTTTGTCATTGCAACAGAAACAAATAAGACTGAAATCAATCAAGAAACTGAATGTTTAAAGTTTGGATATCAATATTGGTGAGGCAGTTTCAATCAGTTGATCAGGTTGTTAAATATATTCTGAGCGAAAATATGTTTCTTAGGAATCTGTTATTTTTTAAAAAAATACACAAGGAACTTCGACTACATCTGTAATATTCATTTTTAACACTGAATTTGAATCGACTCGATGGCCTAGAGGTAGCGCATCCCCTTGTGAGCCTAAAGTTGCAGGTTTGATCTCGGCAGCAGTCGATAGATTTTCTGGATGCGAAATTCGTGAGCACGCATGTCATATATTATATGCCATGTAAAAGATCCCTTGAATATCAATTTAGTACTGTACTCTCAGCAAAACTAAATCACGGCAATATTTAGCATCCGATGAGAGATTGAATTGAATAAATTCACAAGGGTCAACAATTGGGTAGGGGGAGCCATCACTAGATGGTGCCACAAATGAAATGGGTCTCAAACTCGGGACTTGCCGTATCTGCAAAAGCTTAGTTGCCAAAATGCAGCCCATTAAAAACCAACAAAAATACTGTTTGATTCAGATATTATTTTATGATCCATAGTTTGGTTCTTTTATAAAGATAGAAAGTGTCCTGGGACAGTCGTTCAGTAAAATTTAAATCAGAGAAATTAGTTTATAATCCTTTACTAAGAAGAAAACTCTATTTATACTTATTTTTTAACCACGAAAGACAATGGAATGCATTAAAAATGCATGCGCCATATGTTTATAAAAGTACATATACAAAATAATTAATTGTAAAGCACAAAAATATTACTACAAAGGAAACTAACAAGCGATGGTTATTAAAGAACACTTGCAATTAGTTCATTTTTGTACTGATAAAAAGTTTTATATTATATTTAAAAACGCTAGTTCAAAATTTTAATTATTGATTGATCAAAAATAAATATCATGGTAATGAACATGATAGATAAATCTGTGAGTGGTGGGCAATTTTAATAACCATTATTTTAAAGAAATGATTTAAAAGTATATTTTTTACACATGAAGATCACAAAATTTTAAAATTACATTTTGAAATCTGATTCTTTTTTAAAAGTAAACATATAAATAAAAACATTTTTTTCTGGTTCATAGCTTACCGAATCAGAAGCTGTTATATTAATGAGGTAAATAGGTTAACTATGAATTTTTTCAGAATATAAACAAATATTTTTTTCCTTAAATATAACAAATGAAATTAACTAGATTCCAATACAATGTCATTATTCAACAATTATGTATGAAATTTAAATGTATGTCAGTTTTTTTAATTGTAGAAATTGTATTTGATGCATATCTCATTATCTCCAGAATAAATGGACAGATTTTGATGAAATTTGGTATGTATATGGAGCTGAAATAATGCAAAAAAAAGAATAACTCAACAGTTACAATACACTTGCATGATCGTGTGTAACATTCTATGGAGTCGGAAGGTATGAAACAGCTGTTAAGGAATAGAATGAAAAAAAATTGGTTAATAGAGAGTATGGGTCCTTTTGACAGATATATTATGGACCGCAAACCATGATTTTATATAGGAAATAAGGTAATTTATGAGTTCCTGTAGCAATTAATCCCTCTCGTTCATCAACTGTGTTTTCGTGCCTAGGATGGCTCTTAGAAGGGCATCTTAATGTAGTAATTGGCATGTAGTAATTGCCCTCCTCAGATAGTCTCATGCATACTCTACTGAGATGAAGCATGGAGATCGGACTGGCCAATTAACCTGGCGAATATCCTCACTCTCCAGAAATTCGTTGAACAAATAAGCTCTATATGGCTTCGCGCGTTGTACGTGTATCACAATAAAATCAGGTCCAACTACATCCATGAAAAGGTGAACATATAGCACCAGGACCTCATCCCTATACATCACAGTGCCTCTTTCAAAGACATGGAGGCATGTAAGGTCCTCCAACGTGTTATCTCTAGAGACCATTAAGCCCCCGCTGCCTTAAAAGTATATTTTTCGAAAATTGAAGGAATTCTGTCCATTTGAAAGTACGGCGAGAATTACTGGTTATGCAAAACTGGGAATCATAAGTGAAAAGAACGGTCTCCCACTGATAACACGCTCTAATCTTTGTGATCTCTGAACTATTTTATACGAACTCTCCTGTTCGCAGAACTGAGAGGGGTGCAAATAATTGATCTTCTTACAGACCTTTCTCGTGAATTTTTCTGGAAACAGTCACCCTTAAAATTTAGTTTCCTGTGGTTATAGTATTCTTTTGTTACGCTTTTTTATAATGGACGAAGCGCGATCTTTTTTGGCTATCGTAGTTCTTGAACGACCTCTCCACGGCTTCGGGTATTGAATTGAATTCTCTACAAATCTGGATTTGAGACAGGCCTGCTTGTAGTCTATCCACAATGCGCCGCCTTATTCCATCTTATAAACATCGGTGGTTATTCATTTGTACTGTTTGAATTTTAATTTAACCGATTGTTGCAAGAAAACTCCAAGAAATTCGACGAGGTGTGCTGGGGAACAAATGAAATTTCCAAAAGAAAAAGAGCGCTTATAAATTCTTTTACTCGACTAGATCTGCCCACACGAACGTATACGCTCACGTCTTCGAAGTACGAGGTATGCGTTTTTGTTATGAAGCAGTACTTTTACATTTCGCTCAAATGTTTTCCAGAAATTTGACAAAATATGAAAGTTCTCTTAATTTTGAGCACCAGTGTATATTTGTAATCTTTCTTAAAGAATAATATGAAAATAACTTTAAGAAGAATATTCTTTAAAATTATTCATCTCATAAGGTCCTTGAAATGTATACAAACTTTTTAAATATTTAGGAATTAAGCATTTCCTTAGATTTATTTCAAAAACTGTAGTTAGGATAAATTTGTTATCAAGCTTTGAACTACTATACTTAGCTGTAATAATCTTCGATGAAACAACTTTAAAAATGAATTAACGTGAACAGTAGTATATTTGGTGACTATTTGATATTATTTTAAACTAGAGTGAATAAAATTTTTGAATCTTTCATAATCGGAAATAATGTAACGGTTTCAATAACAAAGAAACATTTATGAAAGTAATAAACACATAAATATAATTATGAGAAAATATCAGGTAAAAAAACCCAGATATTTCTTGTATAAAATCTTTTCTTGTAATGCTAAGAATGTTATGATATTGACGAAATAAAACAAGCGACTATCATATATTACGAAGCAAGAATGTATGTGTGAATAATCACATTTTATAATATTAATGATACTTACTATATGTGAGGATATATCTACATTTGAACATTAATGATAGCTAATAGAATGTGAAAGATTAAGTTATTAAATTAACGAAATAATTAAGAGAAAACTTTTAAAATGAAATAATCTTTCATTAGTTAAAATAATTCAGAATAAATGGATTTCAAATAAAATAAGAGTACTTAATTCATTTATCAAATTTAAAACGGACAAGCGATTATGCATCAAGCGAATATTTATATTTACATAACTTTCCAGTTACATCAACATACCAAACAAGGAAAAAAATATACAAAACGAAGAAAAGAAAAAAAAGATTACTCGTATAAGGATCATATAAATAACACAAATAAGGCACAATTTCAAAATGTCTTGATGTTAATACAAAATGAAATTCTTTCAACATTATCCTAGATGCTAGCTATGAAGTAAAATCACTACGTTGACGCAGCTTTAAGAATATAATTGATTGCAATTTGTGTAAAAAAAAAGATATTTTTTTGTCTTTGTTATTACTTCTTGTAAAAAGCATAGTTTTTATATCTTTACTTTTGTAAGTCTTATTTATATACAAACTATCAGGTTTCCCACACAAAAAATATTAAAACGGCAATTTATTGAGAATAAGTGATAACATCGAGAAAAATATGTCTCGACTGAATTTCAATAAATAAATAAAAATAAGGAAGCATACTTATTTGTAACGAATATGAATATGTTCTTTAAAAATTTTTTTGTACTTTAATGAGAATCAGTTAATTTATGAAAAGTTTTGAATAACATGACTGATATACGAGACAAACTTTACTACTGACTTAGGACCTCTTACAATAAATTTCGCAAATATTTAAATCATCTAGAATTGAAAATAGTGATCTACTTTCATAAAATGTTTAGGTAAAAAAATAAAATTCAAAAGAAAAATTGAAAAAGGGCTTAGATGATTGCAAAAAATATCATTTTAACATTTTCAAAAGAAAAAATCAGTTTTATATACAAATAAATGAAGAAATGCTTACATTTTACAATCAATCGAAACTGAAGCAATAAATTTTACAGAGCGTAAAAATTCAGTATGTAGTAAAAAGTGAAAAGCAATAAAATAATAAAATAATAATATTTCAAATTTGTTTTAGAAAACTAAATTTTTTTATTAAAATTTTATTTTGCTGAATACTTTGATTTTATTCTTGATGATGTATAATATGTTCTATAGGCATGAATATATCGTGTGCCTGTTTTTATCATTGTGCATTTTACTAAAAAGTCACTAAATCCCTATTCCAAAAGAAACAACAACACTAAAATGCACAAGAGTATATTTTCACAAACTTATAATATAATATTATTTTTGAAATCTTTGTTGACATAATATATACATATATATATATATACATATAAATAGATTTTTTTTTCAATTCAATCTATTTTAATTTTAAGAATAATAGTAAAATATGATAACAATACGATTTTTTCAAATTTATTAGTACAAAAGTGTATATTTTATAAATATGCAGTACTGTTTCGAAATAGGCTGTACTGCAAAAGCTGAAACTTTTTTAATGAGTATTTTCTGTTCCAAGTTCTAGTCTCACGAATATTTTCTGCAATCATTTTTAAATTACCATATCTTAAATCTATACGAGGTTGAAATAAATATTTATGCATAAAAATATCCATTAAAAATAATACATCAAAAACTTTTAGCTTTAAGATTAAACTGAGTAAAAACTTTGATAAATAGATAATTTCTAAAACTTTTCTTTTTGGAGGGTGTGGTCATTTAATGTTCTAACTACTTTTCTAAATACCGGCCCGAATACCATGTCAACGTCTTTTTGCGATGCAATAAATAATTTCGGGTGTAAGTGCCCAGCACGCAAAAAAAAGTCCATTCATAATTTATTACACGGAAAGGATCGAAGAGCCTTTTTCCTTCTTAAACTACACATACAATCCTGTATTTCATAGGAATATAATACTGACTCATAACTGTTTTAAAAAAGTTCTGAAATGCACGAAAATTCGAAGAATATGTATATTAAAAATAAGAAGAATATTAAGTTATTTTCCTTTTTTGAAAAATCTTTACTTTTTTTCCTACTCTCACCCTCTTTCACCTTTTTTTACTTTAAAAAATGATGATGTGATGGATATATTTTCGTACCTTCCTCTAATTCTGTTGGGAAATCTTTGGGCTATCAATTCGCGTTTATTCACAAACAACTCTTTTGAAGAAGAAACCGTGATATTTAAGGGCTCAGAGGGCTCTTAAATTGCAAATGTTTCAGTTTTTTGAAAACATATGCTAAAGCCTGAATATTTCCGAGAATTTTGGTACCAAAATTGTGTTGATACTGTGAAAACTTCCAAAGTTATGGAGAAATAAGTAGTGAAACTTAAATGAAAACCCTATGTCTTTCTTATTTTTAACTTCATTTTTCGCAAAACAAAAAAAATTTAGCTTGCGCGCAGGATTTCTCAGAAACTATTTATGATATCAATTTGAAATTTCATACGCGTGTTCAAAATAAGGCTCTTCATAACTCATACATCAATTTTTTTTAAAAAAGAATATTTTTTATTTAAGTTTTAATTTTTTTTCTTAAAATTTTAAATTTTTGTGCGTGTTATAATTGTATTTAAAAAATATTTTTTTTCTCTAAATTTGTTAAAATTTAATATTATTTCAAAAGTGAACATTTTTATACCAAGTAAAATAAATTTTGTAAATTTTGATAAATTTTGTACTTTAAAACCCTGCGCGGTGTAAAATATTGATTTTCATATTTTTGAAAATTGTCCAATTTTTATTTCCTTATAACTTTATAAATTTTTTCTCAAATTTTCTGAAAATTTGAGAAATGATGTAAATATATATGATTATCATGTGGAAAAAATTTCAAATTATTTTTTTGTGTTATTGCTAAGTTATATTGGTTAGAAGAAGGATGTTTTTTTCGAGTGCACGTATATCTCTTAAGAATCCTGAGAGTTCTTAAATTAAGTCAAATATATATAGTCAAAGTTTTGTAGATAGCAACAAAAGGAGAAGGAGATAAGATGGAATTCATTGCTACTGATCAAGTATTGTAACTCTTCATAGTGTATTTCAAATATTTAATAGAGGAAAATTTAAAATGACGATTGATCACCATAGCTGAATTAGTATTAGATTAAGCGGGATAATAGATTTGATCCTATAAAGAGAGGATCGCTAATGATAGTCTCCAAATAATTCGTCAATCTTGTTATTTATCCACATTTTGTTCACATTAAGAATATTTTTTCAGGTTGAAAATTATTGAGTGAGAATTGCTATTTTTATAAGATACATAAATAGATTTTTTAAGATATATAAATAGATAGTTGTTGATTATGGCTGATGTTTCTTCCCTTCGTCCCACATATCTAGGCGGGCATGAGAGAGAGAGGGTCTAATCCCTCACAACTTCAAAGACAAAAATTAGTGTTCCCCCTATGTTTATCATTCATGGAAATTTCAAATTGTCAATTTAAATTCATGGAAGTTGTGCTATTTTAAAAATAGTACAGATATGATAATAGTTTTAGGTGTGCAGGAGTTAATTAATAAACTGACAACCAATAAGATATTTCATCGGTTGATTTCTTGGATAAGAAAATAAATAAATCTACAAGTACCCCTACTACAAAATATAATTTCTTTTGTTTCTTTCCACACAATATATATATATATATATATATATATATATATATATATATATATATATATATATATATATATAGTGTAGAACGTATGCCTGTTGAAGATAGAGGTAAGATGAACCTATTGTTATAGATCGCCATAATATTTGAATTTAATTTAAGTAAAGGGACTTGTGGTTTTATTATTTTGAGGTAAAACGGATTAAATGTTTGTAGTTAAGTTTAAATGTTACATTAAAAGGAACAAAAGAAGTATTAAAAATGCATAAATTCAGAGTTATTTAAAATAATTTTAAAAATCCTTATTTCTTTTTTATAACTTTTATAACTTCTGCTTTATTTTTTCCTGATATTCATTAATTCCAGCATCAAAACATCGGCAAAATATAGTTTTTGTTTTTTTTTTCTTCAATTTTTTTGACAAAATCTTTTTTTTAATTTTACCTTGAAGATATTTTATTTGTCGTAATAATATCTTAACGAGAATAGTTGGAAAAATTGGGACGAAAATATCTTTTTATTTCATTATCTAAAAAAGTCACATTAATTTTATTTCAGATAAAATCGAAATTAGCACTCTGTTAAGAATGGAATTAAAAAAAAATATGTGAGAAAATACAATTTTGGACAGTTGCCCAACTCCCCTGGACACAAGGCCTTTTAGCAACTTTTTTTCCTTGACCAAGTTTTATTTTTATTTTATTTTATTATCATGAATTTTAACATAAAAATTCATAAAGTGTGCTTTGATTTCAATTTTTGTTGAAGAGTTAACAAAAGCGTGACACATGAAGTTATTAATAAACTAAAATAATGGGATCAAAAAGGACGTTATTAACAATTTGTTTTAATTTGTTTTGAATATTTAAGAATTTTTAAAAGAAATTAATTCTCCATTTTCAAATGTTACTGTTTCCATGCAGTAACGCTGTGTGATTAAATAATTTTTTTATAACTACTTATAAAACGTTCCGTTTTAATTTATTAATAATCTGAATAAAAAATATTTTTAACTTTAAAAAGAAGATACTATTAAATCACAAGTTTTCTTACAAATATTCAACTTCTAAATAATACAAAAAATAGCTATCTAATTCTTTCTAATCTATGATGTTTCACTTAAATTAATGTCGAATTTACTTATTTATTTTACTACAAAATATGTGAAATTTTATATTAAAATAATTTTGTAAGAACCAAGTTTCTTAGATTTTAAATCTTATTCTTTAAGCTCTAAATTATATTTCATGGTAATGAGATAGATATATGACTGATGTATATAATTAACTTCTGCATATGAAAAGGAATAACGTTATGTTTTTTCTTGCCAATGGAATTATTTAAAATCAACTTACATTTATTTTACCTGTAGAATTTCATATTATGCAAGAGAATCTTTAAATCTGAATGTTAAATTAACTTCAAATCAATTTTAATATCATAATATAAAATCATTGTGTTGAAGCATTGTAAATACTTTTCTACTCGCGTTAACTTTTAAGTTGACAGTTGTTTTCTGACAGTTGTTTTCATCATAATTATCCATTTTAAATTAATAGAAAACGTCATATCAGTGGTCACTCTGTTTTATTTCTATACATCAGATTCTTTTACAATTTCTTTCCTCTCAATAAGAGAAAACCCCAGAAGCTTCATAATACACCAAGGCTAAAATAATTCAAATTTTCTGCATTTTTTAACGATAACGTATTTCCCATTTTTAATCAAAACAAAAATAAAAAAATGGATTAAATGTATTAAAAAACGGCTCACTTGTAAAACAATTGAGCGAATTGTTTTTTGTTACTGAAGGATTTCCAATTACATTGTTTTTTGAAAAACTATTAGTTACTTAGAGATAAATATTGCTTTAAGATAATCCCAAAAGTCATATATTCTCTAACGCTATTTATACTTAAATTTCATTCTCATTTATTACATTTAAGATATACATGACTTGCCATTCACAAGCAATCAATGGAAAAGTTATCTCTGCAAGAAATTCATTTTTCCATTCTATTTTAATGTAGTTTTGATATTTCTGTCAGTAAAATATGATGCTCCGAGTGAGGGAAATTTATTCTTCAGAGTTAATCGTCAATAGTCGCTTAATTTGTTTACATAAAGAATACCATGTTGCGTAAAATATCAATAATTTTCATATGCATTGTCATTCCAATTTTGAAAAGGTATTCCGCAATTTGTAATTTTTATACACGTTTCATGATAAATTTAAGATTAAATATATTTCTATGAAATAAATAACCCAAGTATTGATATATGTAGAAGAATGCTAGCATTAAGGATTTCCTTAAGGACATGGAAATCCTTCCGCGCTTAAGAAACAATAAAAATATGAAAATGCATTGTAAAGAAAAAAAAAATCAATTACATTTTCGAAATTTCAATCTGTACAGGAAAACTGCGGCAATTATTTTAGACACTCTTGATTGGTTTGTGTATTCAACTCCAAGTATCAACAAACACGCATAAAAAGCTAAGAATGCAAATTATGACTTTCAATATGCAATACTCGTTTTAAATTAATTAAACATTAACGAACTAAAAATGATAAATATTTGGCATTTTTTTTCAGGCACTGAAGTTGATATGAAATTATTTATAAATTTTATATAAATTTGTAATCTTTATCTTCATTTTGAATGATATCAGAAAATTCGTTTAAAAATAGCTTTAATAATAATACTCTGAATTTATAATATTTCAGTATGTCTTTCATAACGCAATGTAAAGCCTACTATGTAGCTTCATATTATGATACATAATCATTGTCTTATATTTCTAATCATAATATTAATTGAGTGTGTACATTAAAAATGTATGAAACATTATATATATATATATATATATATATATATATATATATATAGTATTTTCCCTTTTTTCAAGAATAAGTACTGCATATGGATTATTAATTGTCTACTAAATACTAAAAGAAAATTGTATACTAAAATGTATGTTATTAATTGCTTTATTTTTCATGGTAAACAGATTTTAGGTTATTCTGTTATTCTTTTAATTAAAACATTTCTAAATACTTTTGAAAAATCTTAAAATAGAATACAAAAGAGTAAAATATTGATAAAAATTAAAAAACTATATAAATTACTATCACCCCGGGATAAAAAAAAACTACAATATTTTTGTGTATTTGAATTATATTTAAAATGTATACGTCCTACACACAACGCAAGTAGATTAAAATATTCTTTACGTTCTTTTTTTTAATACTATTCTCTGAATTTTAGTAGCATTTAATGTTTTTAACTTACTTCATAGTTACATGTGTATCTATTTTACAAAATTAAAATACTTCATTAAATTAAAATACTTAGAGATGCATTTAAAGAAAATTTCCTTACATAATTTCTAAAACTGGTTTGAATAAGCAATTATTATATAGGATGGGAAGTATTTCTAATATTCCTAAAAATGTGTTCCGAATTTAGAAAAGCAATATTTTATAGAACAACTGTAATGGGAAACTACAAACAATTCCTAATAACCAAACGTCATTTTACCTGAGGCATAAGACTGTTCTTTCTACTGTAAACAACAGATTTCCTTTCCTTTGCATTTGCAGAGGCACAATCAATATCATCAATGACAAGTTTAACTCCAGGCTTTCGGGGGCTAGGAAGGGGTGTTTGTTGAGACTGGACATGATTATGAGAGGGGGATTCACCATTATCTCCCTTTAAGCTCGATTTCAGACACATGGGTCGATGTCGGATAGTTGGTGGACCTTCCGTATCCTCAGCGGACGGACATTTAGAATCGGTATCCAAAGACATACACTGTCTCTTTATTCCTCTTGGAGTATAATCATCATCCTGGGGGCAAGAATAACTTTTCAATGGTTTCTTATGTCCTGCTGACAAGAGAGCCGCCAGCCTTCCTCTAACAGCTCTCAATGGCTGAGGCGATGATGGCTCAGTTTTATCCCCCGGTGAATTTTTCTCCACATTCGATTGCTTTTGCAATATTCTTTTTTTGTTTGGAATACCGGATGATATATTTCCGTTGCTTTCAATGACATCTTCCTTCACATTGCTTTGTCGCTTTAGAGGCCCTTTCGTCCCGACTTCTGGAATGTCTCCATCGTTATTGATGGTTAGGGGCGGATTGTCAACTTTATTGCTCTCGTCATCATCTGTGGCGGGATCAATTTCGATGGACACACAAGCAACTCTGGAATTCTTTATCAATAAGGCTTCACTTTTAGGTCGATTATTATTAATATTGGATTCTCCGAACTCATCTCGCACAGCCAATAATACCTCCGATCGATTCTTCCGAATAGGTTGATGAGAATTATTAGCATCGGGTTCTTTAGAATTGTTGATTTCTTTTTTAATATTGTCTTGTTTTTCTTCTTCATACTCTTGCCTGTGTCCCATGTTTTTCCACGAGTCGGGATCTCCCATGTCCCGCAAAAAAATTATAGCTGTTTATGGCGTGGGACAGTTAAAGTCTAAATCGTTCTTTAGCTCCCGGAAACATCTTTTCACTCCCATTTTTCCCGTTCATTAACTTGCGTCTCCCGCGCTTGGACTTCAGGTATGAAATAAGAATCACGCTCCAGGAGGGAGAAAGTGGACGTAAGAATAAAAAAAAAGAACCTAACAAACAATAAGAAAGCTACTCGTCACGTGACGGCCGCTTCTCCTGGTAGCCATAGCAACGCATTTCTCCACCCACAAAGTCACGTGACAACAACACGCCCTTTTCAGGTTGCCAGTAGCGACCATTGTGTCTCGGGCTGTGGACCGGACCCTCCTTATTCATAAAGTGTCGATAGTCCGGAAGAACGTGTAAAAAAAAGTTTTTATAGAAAAGCTATTAAAGAGTGATAGTATAAAAATTTATTATTAGTTCGGACAACAAAGACCGTTAAGTTAAGGAGTCTAGAAACAATAAAATTTATTTCTGAAATACACTCTAAGTAAAAATTTAAAAGAATATTTTGTAAATTTTGGAACTCGATTTCTCTACTTGTGCGGAAAACGAGGGGAATTGGATTTTACGGAGGTTTTTAAAAAGAGACCTTAGTTCAAAATATACAAACGATATAACAATGATGTAAAATGAATCGACAATTTATTCAAAAGAAAAAACTCTACCGATCATTTAAAAAAAAATAAATGCTATCATAAAAAAGATGGAGTATCTTTGTATTTTCTATCATTTCTCTGATAATATATAATGCTCTCTCTATTGTATTGAGGAAATAATCTCTTATGTATTTGTCAACACATACATGGGGCTATTTTCCGTTTCGTTTTTGTTCGCTTTTTTATTGGAAATAAATATCGTAGTTAATAATAGCAAAAAAAGTATATAATTATATATTTTCATACAATTAAATATAATTTTAAAATTGTGGAAAATATATTTATTATTATTTTGCTTTTCATTTAAATTAAATTTAAATATTGCTAAAATCCCTCAAAAATCATAAAAAAAGTAAATTAAGAATAAAAAAGCATGTTTTTAAAAGTTTTACTTTTAAAAAATGAGAATAATGTTTAAAAATTTAACATTTAAAAATGCATTTTTGATTTTGAATTAGATATATTACAATTACGGGAAGGAACAAACCTGACGTGTGTAACAATTTTTCAGAATTAAATTTTGAATAAGGCAAATTTAAACATTAAAAAGTTCAAACCATTATATGTCTCATCATTTCTAAAAAAATAGTTGTTGCATTAAGAATAAGCATATTTACTTAAATAGATCTTAACCAAAACAATAAAAAAGAAAAATTCAAACAGTATGAGAGCATTAGCATAAAAGGTTAGTTATTTCTTAATTTTGAAATGAAAACTGAGATTTATGCTCTCAATCACAGAATATGTTTGTGAAAATACTTTATACAGAAGCAACAATGTTATTTTCCAAGATTTATAATCACTCTTAATTTAAGTTTTATCATCAAATTAAAACCCAACATTTTTAAAATTATTTTTCATCTTAGATTAGGATTTCTATTTGTAATCTAGATATTTTTGAGTAACATAACTGAGTCAAAACTAAAAAATAATTTCTACAACAGTCTTAAATGAAAGAGTTTTAGACCGAAATCATGTGACTTTTTTTAAAGTTTTGAAGCAACAAATTTATTTTTCTGTTTATGCATCAATGTATTCGAAAAAATACTTCACGAAAAATCTTCTAATTTTAAAGCAATTTATATTTTCTACTACCTTAGACTAAAGCAGTACTCCCTAACCTTTTTATCAATGCGGACTGGTAAATGCTTGACAATTTTATAGAGAGTTTGGTTTTTTATTAAATTAAATTTAATTGTATTTAAATATGCCTTTAGAATAAAATACAGTTACACCAAAAAATTAAAGTGATTTTCATGGAAAGTTGCACAAACCCGAGAGAAATACAAAATATAAATTATTTAAATTTCCTTGAGTGACCCGGTACCATTTAATCCACGGCCTGGGGGCTTAGGATCCCTGGTCTAAAGCAAATAACAGCAAAAAATCTTATTTTACTTAGTAATCCATTAATTAAGTTTGTATTTACTTCGCATCAATTTTTTTGAGCTTCAGAATAAAAAAATAACGGCAAGCATGTTTTAAGCTTATTTATTGAAATGCAGCAAATCAAAAATTTATTTGACATCAATTATTCTGATTCAAAATCTTTACACGCTCATTTATATTTTATTAAAATTGTCATTCCCTTTGAAGTTTTCCTTATTAAATAATATGAAATTCTGACTACTTTTTTAAATACAGACAAATATGTGTTTTTTGAAATTACATTAAGCATATTTTTATCAAGCAAATGTTTCTAAATAAATTTAATTATGATCAAACAATAAAATTTTCTTTGCAAATTATGTAATCTGAAAATCAAAGGATATTTCATATTATTTTCAAACACATAGATAAAATAAAATTACTTTGCTACTGTTTTAATGATTTCAGATGCACGAGCTCATTTTAATGTAATTTTAAAATGACACATTGCAAAAGTATACACAAAATTCGTTTTTATAAAAAACATGATTTTAAACAAACTAAATGGCTTGCAATAGCAGTTTATCTTTCCTTTGATTCGAATATTTTTTTCCTTGGTTAGTTAAAATTGAACTTGAGAAGGAAAAAAAACATATAATTATATGTTTTCTGCAATGATGATCAAATTTTATAATTACTAGGAAAAAGTTTTGGTGCTGTATTGAAATAAGATTGTTTAATAATTTTTTTTCAGTATTGTAATACATTGCGTACTTATTGCTCTTTAAAATATTTGGTCTGTATAATAAAAACCCTGTTCTTCGCTCATACATACACCCTCAATTTTTAATATAACTAACTCAAAAATGTTTTAGTTTAATTCTGTAATTATGTTCCCAATGGGCTCAATTCTTAACGGTCACATGACAGAGACAAACATGTGTTCTCCATCGAATTCAAAAGACATTAAACTAACATGTACTATTGGTTTGCTTTCTAAAACTTAGATAAAACTTCAAATTTCATGATTGGGTAAGAATGTTCAAATATTATGAAAAAATTTTAATAAAAATTATTTTAAAAATCTTTTATTTTATACATTTATTTTTAAATGAAATGCATTTTATATAACTATGTATGTTGTTATTGTCGACAAATTTGTGCTTATTAAATGGAAGTTTCTGCAAGGAGCAAAAGTTGGCACCAGCGAAGAGCATGAACTGATTATTTGGAAACACATGATTGCATCTATCGCGTGACTGTGACGTCAGGTGATTTTTTGAAGTGATTAGCTAGAAACTAGTGGCTATCATTATTACGTGACGATGACGTCACCTGAATTTAGCTCATTTTCATTAAAGTTGTTTTAAGATAAATTACAATATTTCATAAAAACATAAATTTATATTTTTATACTTATAAATTTCTTGTTTATGTAATATTATCAAAAATATTTTTGTTTGTTCTACTTTTTTCAGAAAGTTACTGTTCCTTTTCCGAAGTTCATACAAATAGATAAGAACTAAAATAAACTAAACTTTCTTTTTTTTCTTTTATAAGTTTTCTTGATAGTCAGCGGAGAGATATAGGAGATGACAGGTAAAAAAGTACAGAAGTATACATTTGAATTGAGAAAGTGTTTAGGAAAAATATTGTAACTCAGCTCTAAAGTAAATGATGTTAATGAAGATAAGCTTAGTCTCTGTTTCCTATTAACGCAGGTTGCGTTTTATTTTCCTTAATTATATCTAGCATATGTTTTGTTTATTTTAAATAAAAACTTTCCGTTTATGCCCTTCTCAAATTGAAGGCGGTAAATATATTTGATGAATATAAGGATTCTTGTGGACGATTTAGGGAGAACTTAGAAAAACCAATAAAAATGAGTTAAGTACTGTGCATACTAAAAACTATATATGACTTCGAGAAAATGATTTTATAGTAACTTTTTAAATAATTTTGTTTGTTCGTTTCGTGAAGATACGACCTTGATGGTGTGTGTGTAAAGTAACACTTAACATTATTGTACACAAGTACACGCACAGTGATTACTACAAAACAAGTTAATAGTAGTATTCACAGTCAAATCAACATTTCGTGAGCGATGTCCAGAAACTACTTTTACGTTAGTCCAGTTGATTTGTCTTTTTCTACGGTGGCCGAAAAGCCCGCCTCTTTACTTGGAAAAAATGACTTTGGCTAAATGTAGAGCAGACTTGGGAGATAAAATCAATTGTTTTGTCAGGAGTTTTTGATGCATTCGTTCCAAATTGTAAGCTGTAAAAGCGAAATCGACCGGCCGATTCTAAATAGGGCCTTGGGAAGTGGGTCATTGAAATTAAAAGGGGTTCACAACGTGTTCGATTCTGATAAATGATTTGCATAGGCTTGGATTGATGGGACATTAATGAGGAGTAATGTGTGATCAATTAAAACGAAAACCAAAAGGAGTTTTAAAATAAAGTTACGATTTAGTTAATAATATTGCATGAATACTGGTTGCGGACTTATTTTTAACTGTTTATTTAAAATATTTTATATCATATTTAAAATACACTAATATTTAAAATATTTCAAAATTTTCCGATAGAATCTAAATCAAAAGAATATGTAGTACTTAATGCCTAATATTGATATAAAACTTCAAAAATATAAAATGTTCAAAATTTATAATTTATTAGTTATTACACAGATTTTGTGGGAAAAGGAATATTTTAGATAACTGCATCTGACAAAGATTTTTTTATATGTATAAGCGCACTCGATAATAAGAGACTTATATGACCAATCAAAAATAATTTTAATTTTTCTAAGAAGCTTTTGATATTTAATTCTATCTGTACTCTGAAATCGATTTTACCTGTGTTTTTAAGATAATAAATATTGCATGGGAAATCTCCATGGGCATTTCAATTACGTATTTACTGAGGGAGCTGTACAGTTTATGAATAACTATATGAGGACAAATAACCTACCTACAAATGAAATAAAAAAACCAAAATTAACTCTAGATATTTTGTTAAAGAAGTTATTTAAGAAATACTTTTAGTTTTAAATGTACATGAAGTTACATCGTTTGGAAAGTTTTCACATGTTACATCACATGTGGATTTTAAAAAGAAAATAAAAACGCCACTAAATTTTTTTAAAAAGGCTCTTATTAAGATGATAATAATAATACAAAAAAATAAACATAAAAGTTGGTGATTTTATGACCAGTAATTTTTTGAAAATTGTTCCTTGAACATTGCCTTATTTAATCCTCTGGCCGGAACATCAATTTTTTGCCACTCTTAGAAACATCCGTCTGATAGATGGGTATGCAAATATTTTTGAATTTTATTACCTTAAGGACTGTTTTAAATGTTCTTATCGCTCAGGAAATTGAATAGAATTTTTAATATTTAAGTATTTATGAAGTACACTATATTAAAATATTTTTATCACAACAATTATGACTAGTATTTTTATAAAAACTTATTAGAAATTATTCATATTCATGTAAAAATAATAATACCAAAAACGAAAAAATTATTGGAATATAGATAGATAAACGGTGATAGATAAGAAAAATCGCACATATCGTGAGTTGAAAAAAATCGCCAAGTACCACCGCGTGATCCTGTCACTGGGTAGAGTCCAACTGAAAATGTCAAGGCAGCCCACCCTAAAAATCCCACCACAGAATTATCTACAGTCATCAAAGCAAATAATCCACGTCAGAGGGACAGATGTTTCGATCAGTAGGTTAATTTCGAATGCAATACAATTCTGTGATTACAACTGCATGGGAGTTGTAACATTCATATGATTTATAAATGATCACTTCAAGATTAACATGCCAGAACGAGAAAAATAAATTAACTTCGAATAGCATATTTTCAAGAAAATTGGCAAATGGGAAAATAGGAATTGATTGATTGTTTATTTACGTCACACTTGGAAGCAATGCGAGGACTAATGGTGAAGGATCTCATAATTTTGTACCTCGGTTAAGTGACGAGAATGACACTTGACATCTGGCACTCCACTCTCCCAATTTACATCACACTCTAACGTATGTACTTTCAGCTTATACAGATTTAATTTGTATCAATCTGGGATCTCATCATCACAGATTTAATTTCCACAAAGCGTGTTTTTATAATGACATGGCTCAAACAATTTCACGGAGCAACGCCAACCGCGAGTTTCGATAACATTATCGTACAAACTGTAAATTATGTAATTTATGAATGATAGTTATAAATAATAGTAAATATTAGCAGAAAATGTGTTGTAATAAAATATTTGCAAAATTTTGTAACTGTATATATATGTGTGTAATAATTCCCTTTAATTCAATTTTAAACAACATTTTTATTTGCAATGGTCTTTGCTTACCCTTCACGACTCTTACATAAATAATTGATTATTAGCTACCAGCCTATCGGAAATAAACGTAACTGTATCTTTTAAAAATTAACAGCTCTGCATTTTTAAAGTATATTTATGTAAGATTTCATCGTACGATATTTTCCCACCAAGCACAAGCTCCGTCCACGGAAGTCATATGAGTTTGGAACTTCCGGTTGCCGCTTCATATAAAAGTGCGAGATTCTCTGAAATGTTCAGCCCAACTCTTGTCCTCTTCATGTAACGCACGTATCGTATTTATATTTTGTGTTCTTTGTTGTATAGTCCGCATTCGTGTGTATGTTAAAATGCACAATAAACTGTGGATTACCACACACATTTAACAAAAGACTCCTCATCAATACCATCCGTATTACACCAGCCATCTAAAATATGGTTATTGTTAAAGAAAGCCTTACCAATCGCCACGACTTATAACTATCTATATCTCATAAATAACATTTTTTTTATTAAAATACCTATACAGGCTGTTAGATTTGAATTACCGGTGTAAATAAGGCAAAAAATTTAGTTTTGGATGAAATGAAATTCCAAGATAATTATGGAATTAAAATTGAAATTTGTACTATTTAAAAATCACAACAAAATTAACTGTCGGCTTCTGTGAAGAAAAAGTTTCGAATAGAATATAAACTCAAAATGTTCACTAATATACCATACACAACTAGAAGCAATTGAAATTTATTATTCACTTAGAATTCCCTATTGGGTAAACCCTATACGAATTTTAATCAGATTTTTTGTAAAAAGATGTACAGAAAGTCTAAATATTCTTGTGAGGTTTTGTGAAAATATTGCTTCTTTTTTTATAGTTAAATTCTCAGGAATAATAAATTATTGAGCAATCATTATCATTTCTGTTTATATGTTTAGATAAGAGACTAGTTCACGTATTAATATTTTATAAGGTCGAATTTCCCCATTAAAAATATTTAAAAGTTTACATACCAAAACAAAAGAGAGAGAGAGAATAGCACAAAAGCGCATTATTTATGAATACTGTTACAGATATTTGCATGAATCAACACGAAAAGCTTACATTTTTCTCCGAAAGTTGATAAGAATAATGAAGTTCATTTACGAATGCATGCATGCAAAAGTTTCAGATGCAAAAGGCGGTGACATTCTCATGCAATTACGAATGTCACGAAAATTCGATCGCTCGGCTCATGAATAAAAAAGCAGGAAAAAACAAGTCGGGGTGGAAAATAATCAAGGTTTCACGGAAAGACTTCTTTAAGCACTTCCGCAAATTTTACATCACACATGCACAATATTTATAAATGTACCTACAAATATATACTATTGCATTGATCATGATAATTTGTGAAATTTCAGTCAGCTTATGCCAATTGGGAGAATATAACAGTTTGGCGATATTTCTGTGTAGAAAATAATTCAAGTGCTTAGGAACACGTGACGAAAATTGTGGACTTAGAAAAGTTTTAAAAAGTCGATCTAATTTTATTATGTTTTTGGCAATTTTGGAGGTATTTTTTTATCTTTAAATTGAGGTAATACGTCAAATTCTAAAAAAAAAAAAAAAAATACTGAATTTATCAAAAATTTTATAAAACTCTATTTAGAAAACTTAGCTTCTAAATGCAAGAATAGAATTATTGTAAGCCGTTAAAATAAATGCAGTTATAATTTCATTTGATAAATATCTTACTGTAGTTATTGCATGGTAAAGAGTACGAAAAATTAAAATTGCGATTCACCCCCCCTTTTCTGCTTTTTAAAATATCTCCGAGTTATGAAAAGTAGTGAATATAAAAAATTATCCTTTTAAATAATAACTATCATTAATTATATTAGTGATACAGTCCCAGCAATCCGAATGCCTTTACATCATTCCTAGAAGCAGTAAAAGAATTTACTCCCTTTCAGAAGAACTTTCCTGAGCGCCATGTAAGCCTTTTTCTTTAATATTCTAATTTACAATTTCCTTTTACTTTAGAAAAATAATTTTTTAATCCATTATTTTGATACCTTTATAAACACTTTATGGTATTCCATTATTATTTGTTTATTTTCAATAAAAAATACCACTTTTAACATTCTTAGAACACCTGTCGCTACATATAAGTAGTTTGATTACCGAATCTGGTAGCCAATAAATTGGTTTTGCCAAGGGACCACCTATGCTGCACTTAAGCCATTTCTTATTATAACAACCCCAATATTAAATAATAATAGAAATCGTATTACTTAAAATCATTTATAAATTATAAATCTGAATTTTTAAATATAGTTCGATGAAAATACGTACAAAAATCAACAATTTAATTGAACACTTTCAAAGAAATATATAACTCGTTTTTTCAGTTTAAGCCATTGATTATTCAAAATCCAAATTGTGTTTTCTGAAAAATTCAAATTAAATTTTCTATTAAACTGAAACAACGATATATATATATATATATATATTAATATACCATTCTGTTACAAATATTAAACATATAAACACAAATTTAGAAACGCTTTCTGTATATCAGATTAAAAGGAAGAAAAATCATTGTACCTTTAACATAAGCATTGCAATAAATTTTGGATAAAACTCTGCTATACCGGATGTCAATACATATGAAATGGAGGGTCTTAATTACTAATATTATTGCTGTATTCACAAAAAGGTTCCATAAATCAAAGTGACATTTGAGGAGCAGTGTAATGACCAGGCGATAAAAAAGCTTCCACGTAACGATGGCCATTTATGATGCAATTTATTCTCTCCGTCAATACACAAGATTTTGCTCATATATTTATTGTATTGACTAGGACGAAAATAAACTCGAAATACGATTGTTGATTAAATTGAAAGAAAAAAAGATATCTATTTTTACATACATAAACAAAAGAAAGGAGATTTACTTTTATTTTAAGCATATTTATAATGAATAGTTCTAATTTTAGTGAAATATGAAGCACAATTCGATTCAATCTACATACATGCATCGGAAATATCTATGATTGTACTACATTTTGAATTAATTTGATTCAATAATTTAATCTAATACATACTAGTAAGATTTTTTTTTGGGGGGGGGAAACGCAAATTACAGAATGCTTCAAATATTTCAGTGTTATTCGGAGAACAAATTTGTTATCAGTAAGCCAATTGTTTTTGGAGTGATTTTGAAATCGCGCCAAATAAATCTGTGATGAACAATTTAATCTTAAAGTATTACAATGCTATCGTCAAACTTGGCGAAATTTTACAAGTATTTGGCGATATATTTGCTTTAATTAAAACATGTTTAAGAGGACTTGGTACCCTAAAAATCACAAACCTATCGTTTTTTTATTTTCATTTAATCTTATTCTTTGCATTATTATCTTTCGATTGATATATCGCTTGTGCATGTCGGAAAGTTAGAAGTTGAATAAAACTTCATTTGAAAACAAATTAGGCAATTCAGCCACGCCCCCTTTTTAGAAAAAAAGCTAAAAAATGCGTTATGATAAAAAAAATCTATTTTATAAATAGAAATAATAACTAAAAAAGAATGTGTAGTATTAAAAGCAGAATATTTCCGAGGCAATACAATAATGTAATTTTTCTTCCTTGTGAAATGTGTGCATGTAAAATTTTTAAATTAAGGCATTTTATATTAATAATTTTATATAATTTCAGTTCTTATTCCTGATATATTTTTCATACAAATGTAATACTTTAATATTATAAGAAGAAAAACAGCTAAAATTTCTGTCGTGACAGAAATTTTTTTTTTTTTTTAAGTTTTTCTTGATTTTTCTTGTGGAATTAGTACTCTCTAAAAGTTGATCATTTATAAAAATGTGTGGGTTGAAAACATATGAAAATGCAATTATTTTAAAGAAAAACGTATAAGTAATATCTTAAAGTGGTATTTTAAGTTTAACTAAGCTTATAATAATTATTTTTTCAGAATTATAAACTTTAAAGTGGCTTTTCTCAGTTTGTGTTTTTCGAAACCTTAGTGCATTTAAAATGCTACTCCTTCGACAATTATATACCAATCACTTCAATTTTTTCCCTGCGTGTTAAAAATAAAGCATGTAATAAAATTAGGGATCCATTTTGCTATAAAAACTGAATACTTTTTTTTTTAAAAAAAAATAAACTGTAAGACATGTTAGCTTTTTCGTTGATTTTTAGCCTGTATATCAACATTTTATATTTTTTCTCGAAAACGAATGAAGTTATTCTAAAATCGATCCCTAAAGTTGTTAAGAACATCCATAAGAATATTATAAAAAATTTCAGGTCAAAAAATTAATATTTACAAAAGGAGTTGGATTTTAAAATTTTCCCAATTTTCTTCAAAAAATTTAAATTTTTAAAATTGTGTGAATAATATGTGAAAATTTTCATCTGGTAACATTTTCTTGAATAGAAACATTGTATAAAATGTTAAAATATAATTTTTAAATACGTAAATAAAGAAGTTTGCTCAAAGGATGCCAAGTCCCCTTAACAGTGTTTGTCGAATATCAAATGTTGAAAACGAGACATACTGCACTTGCGTTTCCTTTAAACTGAGTCTCACTTAAATTAAAGAAATAAAAGTCTCAGCTAAGTTTTCATTAATTTATCAAATGATTTCAGAAATAAGTTATTTAATAAATTGATAAAATAATAATAAATCTGATATTTTTTCAGTATTATTGCAAGTGAATAATCAAGATATTAAGGACTTTTTCTCTTTTTCCGATATTGACGGCGATATAATACTAAAACATTATTTTTGTGGTAATGTCATAAAGGACACAATAGTTTTTAAAATACATGGTACTTACGTATCGTCGGCAAATTCCTCTTAATATAAAGATATCTCCAAATACTGTCATTGCGATTATTAGCAGCCAATGTTTATTCCAAACAAATTCTTTCATTCTCATGATTACTCAAATAAAAAGTTTCCAAATAAATGGTAATATTTCAAAAATATACAAATATTAAATACATATTAAGTTCAGGAGCATCGAATACGTACTACAGTTATTTTCTACAGTTGAACAAAGATATTTAGAATAATTATAAAAGATGCCAACTTAAGCAAAACAACTTTTAAGAACAAACGATTATGTATCAGCTAATAAATTAAGTAATCAGATACATTAGAGTTAAAGGAATTACCGAACTGAAGCAGACGATAATAATATGTAAGATAGTTTTCAACCTAAACAATATCTATAACACCTGTATAATTTAAATATTCAATTAAAATTGGCTCAAAATAAAGAAAAGTTATTTAAATAGAATTAAATATTTTACGAAGAGAAATAGTCATGTGTATTTGAGCAAAATTATTGAGTTTGTAAATGGATGGAAATAATTTTTCCTCTATTAGCTGCGTGAAGTCGCATCTGGCAACGTCTTTCCATTTGGTGGAATTGTTCGTCCGTATAATATACGTAAGTACTAAATACACAATGTACAATAAAGCACCTATGAATAAATCGAGATAAAATTGTTTTCTATTAAATATAAAAAGGTTCTTATGTATTAGCGTCACCGTAGCCAAAATTGCAGCACGAGAATCGTTTTTCTTTAAACATGAAACAAGTAAAAAACTTTGTCTTGATATCATGGCGTAATTCGCATGGCTCAGATTTTGCTGCGGTAACGCTAACGGTAGAAATAACTATGTCACCTAAGTTAACTGTAATTTCTGTGCCATTTATTTTAAAAAATACATATTTGAATTATCAATAAAACAAATTTTAATAGAAATTGAAAAGAGGAAAAAGAAAAGGGGGAATCAAAAAGAGGTATTGGTTATTATGAACTCATATTTAAAAGTAATAAAGGTTGCAAAAAATGTTAAATTTTTCTCTGATAAGTAGAATTATGAAGGAAATAAAATATAATTCGATGTAATAGTAGATTAAATAAATATAGCACTGTATCAGAATTAAAAAGTTTATAAAGTTTGACATCAAATTACAGTTTTTTCAATTTGTATGTATTAAAATGAATTCCCATTCCGCTAAATTTATGCTGTTTAATTCTTATATAAATTCTACATTTTTTTAATCAGTTCCTATTTTGATTAAAAACCTATGTTCGCCAATGTCATTTAAAACCAATTTTGTTTATAGTACTTCGTTTACAATTTTATCTAAAACTTTAATAATCTAAAATGAGCCACATACTTCATTTAAAAGAGAAATACCAAAAATAAATAACTTTGAACTAAATTTAAACTTAACTAATAGATTCAAAGTTCAGCAAATTCAATTGCTTTTTTCTAAATCAGTTTTTGAAAGTTTCAATTCGATTCATGTATGGAAGAATTTATGCCTAATGTACTAAATAGAATTACGTTTCTGAAATTTTATTTAGTACATTAATGATAGATGTCAGATTGACAATGTGAATGCCCTTTTTACTCAGAATAAGCATGATACAGCTATTGAATTAGCCAAATGAACAAATATATTTGTAATAGCAATTTATGTTGGACAATTCAAATGTAATGAAAGGTGTATTAAATGAAATGGACTGTATTGATTAGTAGAATTCACCAATTATTTACACAAAAACTTTCAATGAAAGTATAAACACCCTATGATACATGAATAATACAATATAATTCCAAAGGGAGAGATAAGAGTGAACGTGCGCTCATGCCAAATAGAATTCCAAAAGAAATTCCCTTTGAGGTTATGACCTAAAAGGTGAGAAACAAAAACCGCACGAACCACGCCAAGCACAGAAACACGGCAAGGCGAAATACATCTATATTAAACCAATCCTTCTCTGTTATATTGCTACTAAAGTTGGTAAGAATTTTTTCTACATATTCGAGTACTTAAAACATCTTTTTTTATTTTTGTAGACTTGACAGTTATTGGCAAAAATATATTCTATCCGGTCAATCTTCTACAAGAGCAATTTATCTAAAGAATATTCCTGTATTTTTTTAAGTTTAAAAATGCATGTGTAGTTTCGTTTTAGTAATATGGTACTAAGATTATAAAATAGAAGAATAATAGACTGACCTGTGCAACCTTCTCCCCCATATAAAGCTTGTGAGAGTGCATTTCTTTAAGGAGCAGCTTAGCCGAGTTATTCTCCTTCTGCCGGGAGTGAGATTCCGAGATGACATTGCTAAGGGATGGGGACTTTCTCTGCTGTCGCACCCTCGACAGATCAGAGTCGGAGGACGCATTCGGAAGGGATTTGCTTAGATTGTTGGCTGCGATGGCTGCAATAGAAAACACACACTCATTTATTAATGATACAAATAACAATTATGTTAACACATTTACTCAGGCATTTACTCGTACATGTATAAGTAATAATACGATTTACTCCTGTAGAATCATTTCGTGAAATTTTGATGGAGTTAAAATAAATTACGAGGATTATTACCCGAAAGTAACTTCCGTTTACTGAGTAAAAAAAGATAAAAATGACCAAAAATGCATAATTAACAATGATTTACATTACACTTCTTCATTCAACACTTTGAAACTGTGACGGCTGTATTTGTGACCTTCTCACTTGGGGAATCTTTGGACTTTAAAATTTATTTTATTAGAACGCTCCCTCTGAAGAAGAGAACATGAACATGTAAATTAAGTCTACTATATAAATATTAGGCTTTCAAATTAGAAGGAGAGAGACAGGGTAGGTTGTTAGCATAGTAGTTAATAATCAAATTTAAAGTGTAACACAAATATTTAGTATTTGATAATTGTAATAATTAAGGTGACGATTTTTAACTGGAGATTGAATATCGATTAGATAGTTAGGAGTCATTGTACTTGAACTGAAATATAAGTGTGTTAATGATAATTAAAGTCTTCTCATACCTTGCGTCTTCATATTGGTTCAATTGGGTGCATCTCTTAGTTTTGATTGATCGAACATGTGTTGTTGTTTGTTTTGGAAATAAACTAAGTAATTTTGAACATGGCTAGTCTTCCTTCCATTTCTCCCACATCTGTAGGCGTGGAAGCGAGATCCTTACAAAACATGTATCCTATCCAGATGCAAGCCATGCCTACCAGCATCATAAGGTGGCCAACAAAAAGAATAGCCAGGATTTTACGGCATATTTCCCTTTCCCATCAAGAAACTGCTGGTCATTCAAGGATAGTTTTAAGAGCAAGAAAAGACGAAAGTTACTAAGTGCCATGCCAAGCTTATACTCATGATATAATTCGTTTGTCCCAAACTCCATTGGTTCACACAAGTGACATGTATTCAGGCATTATCATACAACACAAGGATATCATCATTTAGTAAGTCATGTCTTTTGTTTTGAATGGCACTTTGCAGATCTTCTAATGTTGCAGTGTAAGCAATGTTTATGGGTGTGAAATCGATCCACCAGTATGATTCCAGTCGGAGGAACATTCTATGGTCTTGAATATCTTTAGTAATTGGGGATGCGATACCATAGTGCCATACATTGGAAGGGGAAATAATAGCATTTCGGAACTTACTTTCCTAATAACCCTCGTATGTACTAAAAATTTATTAAATCTTATCATATATTTGTGAATAAGTCGTAAACCATAAGAGTATTTTTTTTCTGTGAATGAATCGTCTATAGCAAACTTTATTTGGAAAAAGACAGATGTGGTGACATGTCTTAACTACCCCAAACAATTTTTTTTAAAAAAATCAATTAAAAATACTTATTTTCGTCGCTTTTTACGAGTGAGAGCTGCCATTGAAAAATCCCTTTTTTAAGTATAACTTAAAATGACTTCATTTTTATATAAAAAATTACAAAACATACCCTTACATTTTTGTTCCAAAATAAAAATACCGAATTGCTATTTAATATGTCTCTGCTTATTATATATATATTGATAAAATGAGACTCCAAAAAAGCGAAAGAAGTTGGAATGTATAAATTAGTATTCTTTAAATGTGTACTTTCAAAAGAATGATTCGTGGAAATTTTTCCCACGAATCATTCTTTTTAATGCATAATGTTGAAGTCAGTATTCTGTGAGTGTACTACAAAGTCAAAGATCCCTGTATGAATTTATATTCTGCTTTTTGGTTGACGTTACACTGAAATAATCGATATAAATAAACATTCCTTGTTTTCTTGCTCATTATTAAAAAACGAATACATTTTTTATTTGATAAAATGTAAATTAATTCTAATTTTTAAAGTTTGATTATCAATTTTGACAATTTTAGTAGGAATTTTTTGAAAAAAGGTATTTTTATATTGCATGAAAATTTAAGTATATTTACAATGACCAAATATTTCAAAATATATCTTATTTTTTGCATCCCAAGCTTTGAAAAAGAATGCAAAATAATAAGGCTATAAATTTTTTTTCATATTTTTTTTTCTCATACAATATTCAATTAGTTCAAAGCAATCTTATGTCAAAAATATAAGTACAGAAGCTGATAAAAATAGAAATAGAAACACAAAAGTAAAATGAAAAATTCTTAGATTAAAAAAAATGCAAAGAAATGGGATAAAATCAACCTAGTATAAATGACCAAATTTATAAATTCAGTTTTGCGCATTATACATTTAGAAAATAGATATTTCTTTTTTTATTTATTCTTTTATGGAGCTGCAAGATTTTTTTAACTCTACGATTGAATTTTGATAGTATTCAAGTATCAAATGTTATTTACTGCCTATTTTTATTATAAACTATGAATTAAAATTATATAATTTACAATTTATTATTTCTAACATTAAGTAAAGAATTCTTCAAAAAATAATTGAAAATTAATTTTATATTTTTTTATATGAGAAATCAGGTAATTTCTTGAAAAGCTTAGCTCATTCAAAACATAATAGTTTCTCTTAAAAACACTAATAAACATCAACATAGAAGTTGCATTATTTTAATTATTTTCGTATGAAATATTCATATAAAAGTGCATGAATTGCTATTTGACTAGAAGGGAATCTTAATTTTGAGAAAATTTTTTTAAGAATATGTTAAAAATTCTTTTCCTTGATTTACAGTAATACCCCGAACTCCCGCGATAGGTGGGACTAAGTGATAACCACGCAAGTGGAATACGCTTAAGTCGCGGTATAATTTCGCATATAAATACATAAAAATTATTCTTATTTGGGACCAAAGACGAAAGAAAATAATAATTTTTTAAAAAATCTTAGATAACACAAATACAAAATCCCAAACTGGTTATTTTGATGCAGGTTTCATGAAATCTAACAAAGTAGTCTGCCGGCTCAAAGATTTTTTTTCTTTCGTCCTCAAAATTTCCTCGTAGCATGCTAATAATTTTTTTTGTTCCTTGTTTTGTTGAAAAAACGCTTATAAACGTTTCGTTGGGGAATATGTATATACATATTTATATTAATTGTAACTATTAAATAAAAAGTAGCTAAAAAAATTTTCTTTATTGATCTAAGTAGGAATTGACTTAAATTTTTTTATATTACTTGTTTTTAATTAAACTAAGGCTTTCTGTCCAATTCGGAGCACCGTTAATCAAGTTCTTTAATGCCTTGTTGATGCTCATGCATTTCTATGAGCTCATCAATTGTCATCTCCTGATTGTGGGAATTCGACAGTTTTTGAAGGTCATCTCTATCCATTTCTGTCCCGCAAGATCGAACTTCTTCAATCACGTGATCGATTTCACCAGTTTTACCACTTTTTTTCCTCCTCAAACAAAGGAAGAATCGACGAGATTTGAAAATCGCGTAACTCCGGGTTCGCATAAGTCAAGGTATTATTGTATTTCTTTACTTCGAGCTTAACATAGAATTTGTTCGATATTGCAGGCGGATTTAAATGAATTTCTCTTTATCAGCTAGTGTGCTCGAGGCACAATCTTTTTTTCGGTGTCAAATAAATAATGGGGTTTAAGTTTCTGAAAGTACATTTTTGATTTCATAAAATGTGTTTTTTTCCCCTCCAAATAAATTGCTGATAAATAAGTCTCAATTAAAATAAATAAAAATAATTCTTATGATTTTTAGATGAAATTTTAACAAACTATTAGAAATTATCTTTATTTAGTTATTAAAGATTCATGTTACGCGAAGTTTTCTTTAAACTATAAACTATTTTCTTGCATTAAAGTAGAAAATATAATTCGATTATCTAGATAAAATATCTGTCTAATTAACATAAGAATATTTGAAAAATAAAATTCCAATAAATCTATATAATTTTTGTTATATATATATATATATATATATATATATATATATATATATATATATATATATATATATATATATATCAGAATTATTTTTCTATTCATTTTCTTAAAAAAACATTGTAATGCTGATGTTTCAAAAATGTTTGGAGTATGTGTTTGCATTATTTATGAGACCCTTATTACAAGTCAAACTTTTTGTCTTAAAATTATAAAAATCGTAAGTTTACTGCATGAAATATTAATTCACTTCGTTTTAGTAAGTCAAAAGCACATTTTTGAAGCAATATCGAGTCCCACTCTTTTAACTTGTTTACTTTCTTTTCATGAAAACAAGAAAAGCTTAAACTATTTGTGTTTAAAGAATATCGTAAGGACCTTCTTGGTGATCTTTCTTTTCCTTTTCAGACAGAAATAACAGAAAATGGAAAGAATTTCAGCTTAAAGAAAATAAAAGTGTATAATACCAATAATGGTGATTTGCTGCTACTCTTAGTTGGGTTCAACTGTAAGGTTTTTTTAGTAGAACGAGCAGGTAGTAAGCGAAAATTCTTTCTAAAAAAATTATTTTTTTTTGACTTTCTGAGAGAAAAAGGGATGTGTTTATTTTTTTATTTACTGTAGCTGAGTACTTCTGAAGATTACTTTTGATCTTGAATAAAATGATGAAAATATGATATATTTAATTACTGATTCTATATTATTTTTTTACTTTAGAAAAAAAGTGGAATTAAAAATTCCTGGGTTTTTTTCCCGATTTTGTTATAAATATTTATATTTTATTTCATGACAGTTTATTTTTTAACTGTTTTAAAGTTATTATGAAACTTATTATTGTAAATTAATTTAAGTTTTTTATGTTTAAAATTACTTAAAAGATACTAAGGAACTATTGTTTAAGCGATCAATGTGTTAATTAGGTAATTATTTTACAAAATTTTATTCTGAATATATATATATATATATATATATATATATATATATATATATATATATATATATATATATATATATATATATATATATATATATAAGTAATAATACTCTATTTCAATTTTCTTGACAGAAATTTTCTTTGATTCATGATGGACCTGAACCCTCCAAGGCATTGTGGGGTAATACATTTCTTTTAACCAACTAACGAGAAATATTTTTAACTGCAATTTTATCTTTAAAAATTTTCTATGTCCTTCAATTTCGGGGTGAGATGATGCAATATTGCACGAGCCACCGAATCTCAACAATCAGCATGTTGTAACCTAGAAATCTTATGAGTAAAGAAAGTTCAAGAGCTTCCAGTAATGAAAGAAAATAAGGTACGATTTTTGGATTTTTGTACGGAGAATTTTGGTACGATTATTAAGAACGCTTTTGTGAGTTAAGTTTTTTGTATATGTTTTCTTGCGAACGTTTTGTGAATTTATAAAGTAAAATGTGTATATAAGAGAGTTGTTTCATTTGTGAATCACATTCCAATCACCAGAAGATAGCTTTCGAGCTAAAAACCAAACCATTTCAATTTAAAATTATTCCTTCAAGATAAAATAAAAAATGTATGTGATAATTTCCTTTAATTTCATCCTGAATAACATTTTAATTTGTAATGGTCCTAGCCTTCAGGACTTGCGCGTAAATAATTATTGCTTGCCCACCTGGCGGGATATAATCGTAATCATATCTTGAAAGTTAGCAGTTTGCATTTTTAAAAGTAAGATTACTTTAGAAACTATCGAGCGATAGCTTTCCACCAATCATAGCCTCCGTCTACGGAAATCTCGAGGATTACAACATCCCCTGTTGCCACTTCAAATAAATAGTCAGGACTTTGAAAACTTTTTCTCTTTGTATTTGTCAACATGTTCTGTTAATGTCTGCTGCTGCTTTGTTGTTTTATGTCGCTTCTACTTTGTGTTTCGTATAAGTGTCTACATGTACAATAAAAATGGAATATTTGTCCTTAAAAACATGCCTCATCAATGCAACAGTCTGTATAAAAAGCGCTTCGTCACGGAATAAAAAAACATCTTACCACACATTTCCGCCAACTATTTCATATATATGTACATAATTTACAAAGTATCCCAAAAATAGCGCCCAAACTATGCACAGCTAGATTCCTCGTTTGAAGTACAGAACAAATGCCCAAAGCACAGTACCTGTACGATCCATAGGTTAAGAGAAAAATACGAAAAACAAAATATGACGTCGCTGCCGTGTTAGACAAATCAGCAGTAGTATTTACATATATTTATAAAGTCAGATGTTCAAAGTGCCCGCCGTGCATATTGAGACAGGTTTGAGTACTCTATGGAATAGATGACTGCACACGTCGCAGCAGCGTGGTGTCCACCGAAGTTCAAGCAGCATGCCAAGTTCGTTTGTGTAGTAACTGTATCTCGATACAGCAATTCTTTGAGATCACACCATAAAAAATTCTAATGGTATGAGATCTGGTGACTGTGACTGCCATAGAACCGGACCTCCATATCCAGTTCAGTGGCCGAGGTATCCCATATCCAGCCAATCTCGTACAGGAGTACGGAAATGTGCCGGAGCCTCATAATGAACCATCATGTGCATCATCATTCCTTCATGATCATGCATCCTCATTTACTGTATTTTTCTCTTAAACTATAGATCATGCAGGTATAGTTCTATGGGAATTTTTTGCGTACTTACAGTGAGAAAACTGGCTGTGTGAAGTGGTAGCTATTTGTGGGATACCCTGTACAGCCATTGTGTGGCGAAAATGTTATTTGTAAAACTTTATACAGAACGATTTAGCAAAACTGTTTCTGATAAAAGGAGACATAAGCATTGATTTTTAAAAATTTTTTTACTCATTTAATGGATACATTTATTGGTAAAAAATTATTTGTATGTGGTTATTTAATTCTGATTTATTTTTGAAATGTTTCTTGTTAAGAAGGTTATGAATTAAAATTTATGTTTTAGTTTTGTTATTTTTACTGGTTTTAAAATTCTGATAGTGAGGGGCATTTTGTTAAAATGATGATATAGATGACTATGATTATAGATGAAATGGAATCAAATATGAATTTATACCAGTTGATTAAATCTTTGTATTTCCGAAAATTGCCTTTGATATTTGGCAGAACGTTGAAAATAAACTTGTTTAGTTACCGATTCCGTGTAAAAATAATTTCGTAATTACACCTTAGAGAAAGATTTTAAAATTTTTGAAACAACACATTTTTATGCATTTAATTTTGATAAAGTTACTTAATATTATTTATTTAATATCAGTTTATTTTTGAAAAAGCTCCCGTGTTTCTACAATATTTATTTTATTTTATTATTTTATTTATTTTTATTTATTTTACTATAATAGTTTAAGTTCGAAGTATTAAAATAAGTATAGTTAATGAATATTGTTTTTAAAAAATATTTTTGTGCTGCTTGAGAAAAATACGATGTAATTAATATTTTTAAAGAAGTTTTACATTTTATGAACTGATTTTAAGTTGTCATCTGTGAGATACATATTCTTCAAACAGACACGACAGATAATTAGAATTTTAAGACCACCATTACAAGAATAAGCAAGGAATGTTTATCGATTAGAAAAAAACTTTATCCTCGTTGTTCAGTATGTTCAAACGTGTGTGCAAATAAATATTTTCTATTTCATAACAAATTCCTGTACTAACAGTAAAAACTAGATGAAAATGCATTAGAATATCATTTCAAATTTTCAATGCAAATTAGTATTCTACAACTTGTTTTTCTATCGATATTCTAAGTCTTCCAATGCGCTGGTTCTGCATCTAATACAAGACCGTACCCTTTACGTAGAGAAATTAATTAATACGCCACGCAATGCCAGATGACAAGTTAGTGTATCAAGTATGAATAATTTTTTTATCTAATCAATCATTTCTCAAACTTCCTATCATTTGTTTTGAACTTTACATTGCATTATTAAAACATAATCGCTGAACTCTAGTGATCACAGCAGGAAAGCGTTAAGACTCCCAAACATGAAACTCAAATGTTTGTACATCTAGATATGCTCCTCTTTCCAGAGATTATGAAAATTGTGTTTGTACACGCACAAACAAACTTGCACGTGCATGTTTTTTTGGTACAACCTCTTTCTAATCAAAATGAAGCGATGTATGCCATACAATCAAATGCGTTGCAATTATATTTTGAGAATTCGCTTCCTCTTAAAAGTGAAAAATTTCTAATTCTTCCATTCTTAAATTTTAAATGTTTTATTTTACTTGCATTACATTTTTTATAATTCATAATTATATAATAAGTATAATTGACTTTTATAACAGACAATGAGTTATTTTTAGATAATTTTTATTGATATTTCAATCTTTTTCAGTTTTTATTTCAACTAGCAATATCATTGCTCTGTGTGTATTATTGTTTCTAGAGAATATATACAACCAGAGAGAGAGATATTTATAATAGCCAGTTTATTTACCGTAATGCCTATTATACTATTTATTATGCAATTTCGTATAGCTCCTTACTCAAGCTCCAATAAAAGCCCTGTATTACCTTTCGAAAAAATTGGATTCTAGAGATATTAATAGATAAATCAATAGCATAATAATTGACAAAAATTTTCTGATTTACATCCGTCTTAATTCGTATGAAAGAAAATCATTAAGTCTGCAAAGCTGACGTAATTAAACGATTTTTTATTTGATTTAAGTAATTCTTGGGAAATATTTAATCTACTGCTTTTGCTTTCTAACTTTTTCTTCTTTTTAGGATAAAATAAATTATACTGCAGCTCGCATTCTGCATGCGTCCATATGAAGTGATATTAGTAAATAATTTAGTTCTTTAATTTGTTTTATAATCACTTACTCTTCAATAAGTAGCTGCTATATCAAATAAATTTTAGGCAGTTAATAAAAATATAAAATATTCATAATTTTTTTATGAAATACAATGCAATGATACTATAGACAAAAATTGGTATGAAAAATTCTCAATACTATGCATAACTAACTATCATAATATTTAATTTTTTCAAACACAAATTCAAAATTGCTTACACATATTTAAGATTCCCCTATATTTTGTTTTAAAAATGTCTTTTGTAAACAATATTTCAAAATTGGAGTTTATTATTCAGTTAATGATTATGACCTAAAAATACATCATGATAATCATCTTTTTGAAAATTGGAAGAATGCAGAAACCAAATTTAACAATTTTGAAGTGAGAAAAAATGAAAAAAAAAAAAAAAAAAAAAAACTAAAATAAACTAAAAAAAAATTTATAAAAATTAATGCACTAATTCGTGGTGCTAAGAAGCGATTTATGTGTTAATCATTAATAATTGGTTAGTACCGCAAAATTCATGCAAAATTAAACGAAGTATTAAATAAATAGGTGCTTTTTAAGATAAACATACACAGGTGTGATTGCTATCCTACATCATTATTTTTCAGAATAACATACAAACTTTTTAATCATATGTAAACATAGCAAAATCAAAAACCATATTCAGCAAAAATGATCAACAAAGAAATGGTTTTAAATGAATTGTTGAGAGTAAAACTGCTTGATATTAATGATTATTGTTCTATAATCTACAAAAATTTGCGAAAAATAATGATTCATTCTTTCCAAAATGACGCAGAGAAATATAAAAATAAGTTATCTGTATCGACATAAAAACATATTCAGCAGATAAATGTGTATAGTTATGCAAATGAAATGCCCAGAAAACATCTGACCAATATGTATAAAACAAATTATCTTAAAATACAAAAAAAATTCAAAAATACTTCTACGAATAGCACGTGATAAAATCCCAGTCGGAGATATGTGTAATGAAAGAAAATACAAAGAAAACAAACCTATAAAAAACCAGCATGCTGATATACAATTCAAAACTGTGAAAAAGCAATGAAAGTGAGAATAGAAAAAAAAACTTTGAAAGATTAAATAGAATTTCCAACAATTCTATACAAAAATCACGCACATTATACTTGTTACAAACCCTGGAAATGAATCTAACTAGCTCAAGTGCTATAGAATTGATTCGCCAATCCTTCATGAAAGCAAAATCACGATGCAAGAGAAAGATTTGGTGCGTGGTACTAGGCACTGCGTAGAAAGTGTGCATCGTGCTTGGGGTGCACTGTGCACTTACCATTACCAAAGTCAAGGGTTAAGGCCCTCCTTCTGGAAGGTTCGCTCCTACACCAATAGAGGTCAGGATGGCTAACAGCTGCATGGGGAGGGATATAACACAAGTCATGCATACAACACGTATAACTAATATTGAAACGTACCACAACGCAAGAACCCCAAAAACATATCGCGGTAATTATAATCGATTTAGAAATAGAAAGAGTGCTCTTAAATTCATTTGCTGTGTCATGTAAGTTATTCAATTGGCGTTAAATTCTAAATTTAAGAAATACAGAGTTTTTTGAATAAATATTTTCTGTTTAAAACATTATGTTATAATAATCTGAATGTTTTGATTCATTTGTTTGTTCAGTATATAAATTGTATAATTACTATTTTTTCCTCTGGTTAAGAAATGCATCATTTTGGATCAGTTTTCTGGGTTAAGCGTTTACACATCATGTATTACTTGACTTAAAAGTGATTTTTTTGAGATCTGTAGAATTTTGACATATTTTACTGACTAAACTTTATTTTGACAGTTCTAAAATTTCACTTCGTATCACATTAATTTTTTTTATTACTGCGATTTATTTCAGTTTTGCTTATATATATATACATATATATAAGGATTTACCTCATTATTAATTTTACTATAAGGAATACTTTAAAAAAAATTTTGCAGTTAAAATTGTACTTTGTATTAATATATTGCATTATTATACATTTAATTATTATTCTTAATTAGTAGTAGTATTTTTATTATTCATATTGAATTTAGTTTAATTTGTAATCATTTCATATAGCTGTGAATCCTTTTCCTTAGGATTTCTAATATTGAAATAAAGTTTTTAACATGACTGCTATTAATTTAATTTCGGTCACAAACTTATATTACAACTTAAAAGTGTTTTTAAAAACTTTCGATGTACCTTTTTCAAACTAAATCAAAAAAATATTCTAAATTTTAAAACTTGAATTTTTTTTAAGAATCGCAGAAATGGTGTATTTTTGCGTGATCCAATTTCGTTATTACTATCATTAAATATTATTATTTACTAAAAGATATTCCAAATTTTTATTGATAGTGAAGATGCGAAAAATCGCATACTAACTCAATGAAAGCTTATTCTTTTTTCGAGACATTAAAATATTTCATTCTGTTAACAATTAAAATCTGATAACATGGTCAACCAATAAATTTGATTTTGTGAATTCAAAGCTAAATGCTTAAAATAATAGATATTGATTTGAATATATAAGAGGTTAAATATTAACTAAAACAAATGAACAATTTTAATTTGGGGGTGTTGTTTATGGTACATAGAATATAATTAACTAAACAATCATGCAAAACAAATGCCACATCAAGGATACATATTATTAAACTCAAGGACATATAAAATAACATTGCTGTAATCTACAAATATAATAAGGTTAGCAAAATACACAAAATATATATCTAATATAACAAGCAATACTGCAGAAGGAAATGCTGCTTCACATTTCTAAGAAAATGTTATAATATACGCTTCATCAAAGTGAGCATTCTAAGAATAATACAGACATGATTTTATTAAATGATATCGTCGGTCGTTTTATCAGACTGCGTAACTCCATCTGGGATGCTAATTTGATACAGTAGGGGTAGGTGCCAAGTTGTTTATGTTCGCCAAGATAGGCGATACTATTATAATATGGTTTACTTAGATGTTTTTATCGTGTGATAATGTGGTTGTCATGAGGATAACGTATATTAGTGTTAATTTTTTGTTTTGGTTTTTCCCCGCGGGATCTCTGCTCAGTAAAAGTAACACATTGTTACAAATTTTGTGTAATGAACGCTTAAAATAGTATAAATAATTTATATCTGGCAGTGTAATACATTAATATTACTTTCTGTTGTATTTATTTTATGTTAAAATCTTGCCAACACCTCTCCCTTCGAAATCTAGTTTTATTATGAAATTAAAAGTAGTGATTACACTGATCGAGGAATAAATTAAAAGTGGAACGCGCACTGAGGCATGGAGTAGACAAAACAAAAGGATTAAGGAATCACGCCAAAAAGCGCTTGACGCGTTGCACTCACATCAAATCAGTTACACCGGTGGAGTTACGCAGTCATAATTAGGCCGACGCTATATAATTTAATTGTGGTCAATAATGTGTTTATCAACACATTCTACATTTTAATTCTAATGTTGTTAAAAAAAGGATAAATGTTTTTTTATAAGAATGCAGGTATATAATTTCCAGAAAACTGTATCTTTATTTTAATGTTGCAAGCATAAAATAAATTTTAAAGAAATTATAAAAAATAACTTTAATATTTTTGTATGTATAGGGTAGGGAATTATACAGATCACAACACAAAAGTCTTTACAGTCGTTCTTTAAATTAAGATATCTTAATACAGATACTAATTCTTGATTAAAATTTCTGTATACTTTACCATAGACAGTTATAAATAACGTTTTAAAAATTGTAGTTTCAAATATATTGCTTATTTAAATTATCAATTTTATCAAATGATAAAATGTATTTAATTTTTAAAATTGCAAAAAAATTTAGAATGTGACTTTTATACAAATAATATATACATTTAAAAAATTTAGTAATAAGAACTGATTAAATTTAACATAGTATACATGAGAAAATTACCTTAAGTTATCTCTTCAATTAGAAATTTTGGCACTCACGTATTATACAGTCGACTAATTCGTCTATTGAAAAAACATCGCCAAATGCTGCGATTTGGTCATTAGTTAAAACTATTCTTGTTCGCGAATATGATGACAGCATTTGGCGACTTCCTTTGCTTTGGGGGAATTTATTGACCGTACAAACAAATAAGTACCAAAATTTTTTAATAGAAATTTTTTAGAAATAAATTATCTAGGCAATTCCTGTATGCAAATATGTGAAACATTAATGCTTGTATGAGCAATAGTCAATTTATAATTAATTTTCTAAGAATATTAAAAATTAAACGCAACATTTTTTCTGCTTAAAAGGAAAAAGCAAGAAATAACTAGGGCATCGCTGATACATCATATTAACATGCTAATTTAAAAACAATTAGATCGTATGAAATGACACATGCTAGACTCTACACAATTAGAAAGCAATGAAAAAGTAAGCGTTTAAAATGCATAACTTAAAAAAAATATATTGCGTTTAAACATTTTATAATTAAGACATGGATTAAAAATTATATAAATGCAATAGATTTCAGTAAGAAACTGTACAGTTTAATATTCAAAGGCCACTGTGTTAACAATGATTAATGATTAATTATTTAGATGTTACAGAACTGTATGTGTTTAAGATATGTATGAAAAAAATTATTCTGATTAACTTATAGGTATATATTAACTGTACTTTATAGGAATATTTCGAATTTCCTGTAGTACTTTAATTTAATACAGTACATATTTCTTTCAATTTTTTTAAAAAAAACTCAAACTTTATATACATAATGTATTTATGAATGCTATATAAGTTTTATTATTTTAAAGCAGCATATTTTGAACTTATATTATGAATTATTAATAACTAATTCAATATTTACTAAGAATATTTTTATTATAACTCCGTTGATTACATAAGTATACATGGAAAATGTTAATATAAATGTTATAATGGTAAATAATAAAATAAAATGAGATAGTATTGGTATCTTCAAATTATATCCATGTTGAAAGTTTATACAAAAAGGAAGTTATATTATATAAAAATTGTAGAGAATGCTTAGAAACTTTGGGATTGTCAGTTCTTTTTGTGTTACTATGGATTAAGAGTAATGAGAAATGTGTGTGTGTGTGTGCAAGCAAAACAATAACAAGGCAATGTTCTGCGATACATAATATATGGCAATATTTTAAAATTTGGAAAACTATTCACTATGACAATTCAAACTAATGAAGACAAAATTAATAAGAACATGTAGAATATAGATATTTTATAAGAAAGTTTCCAAAAAATAAAAAAATGTACTCTCTCTCTATTACAAAATGTCTTACAGACAATATAAAAAATTACCAAAATAAAATTTTTAGAACTTAATTATAGTGGCTCTTCTTATTGTGTTACTGACAGAGGTATTAGTTACTAATAACAAATAAACAATTATTTTACATCAGTATAATTCACTCTAATGTTTCAAATAATCATGAACTATCAATTTATAGCAATCTAATCTACGAAGCCTTATTACCAAGCAACAATGAAGTATTCTTCAACAATAGCAAGGTATAAATATTAAGAATAGCATCTAAGTATAATCTCAATACTTTGCACGACACTGAATTTTACTTCAACAAAATCGAACTTTGCATAAACTAAGATAAGATTGATAGAGAATAACTTGAAAAAGCTGAACATCTTTTAAGCCACAGCAAATAAGCTAACTAGAAGCAGGCCATTAAATCTTTATTTGGCATTTATCACGTGATATTTACGTCATAAATCTGCCTCTTCGCAGCAGAAAGGAATAAAGGACCTCTACCTGCGGACAGCGTTCCCTTTTCTTTGAAGGAAGAGGACGTCCTCCAGAGTGTATCGGGGGGTCCTCCCTTATATGCGTCTGACTCCTTGTAGGTGCACGGAGGGGGAGGGGCTGTGTAGTGGTCCATCTCGACAAGGCTCTGCCGCCGAAGCTCTAGGAGATGAAGGTGGGGGTCGAAAGTGTCCAGCGCCACTGTTTCAGCGTCAGGGGTCAGCATCATACCCTCCTGATCTTTGGCCTCCGACCCCCTTCGAAGAAGAGAAGGCAACCATAACCGCAAGGACTTGCTCCTCGCGGCTGTTCGGGTGGGAAAACCAAAAGGACAGTGAGTAAAGGTAAGGATGAACTGTGGCTACAATTGCTATGGGTGCTTAAGTAAATCTACGTGGCTCTAACAGGTCTATACAAAAGCTATTTAATTGATATCAGAGGTTCTCAAACTGTGAAGAGTCAGCAAGGGATTCACAAAAGGTATACGGAAAATTGAAAAGAAATGGCAAGATTACTTGTAATACTCGTCTGAAAGACAATAATCAAAAACGCAACAAACAAAACAGATAAATCCGAAGACTCTTTAAGGTATCCGACTACGTTCGGAACCGTGATTTTTCAAAAGCGTATAAATGGATAATATTTATGATATTTAGTGTCACTTAGTGTCAAACTGTTTTATAAGAATAGTATTACAATAAAAAATTATTTAAGTACAATATTTTTGACTAAAAAGGAACATAGAATGAAAAATGCTTCTATTATAATAATATTTTGACTGTATATAGCTCAGATCTCTGTACAGAGGCTCAACTTGAATTTTTGAAATATATAACTTAGAAGTGGGTTTATCTATGTTTTACGACAACAGAGGGGAAGAATTTTAAGAAAAAAACGCCGATAATTATTTCAATTGGTTGTAACTCTGAAAATAATGTGAATTTTTCAAAAATCTTAGTTGAACCTCTATACAGAGATCTGAGCTGTATACAGGCAAAATATTATTATAATAGAAGCATTTTTCACAAAAGGAGAACATTTTGAAAAAAGATTATTCTAAGTTAGTTTTTTGCCGAAATATTGTATTTAAATAAATCTTTTTTGTCAAAATGTCCTTAAAACAATTTTATACATATATTCTAACCTAAGTGACACTAAATATCATGAAAACTATCCATTTATGCACTTTTTTAAAATCATGGTTCCGAACGTGTAGTCGGATACCTTAATGGTGGCACAACACATGGTATAGAATCTATTTATTTCATATTTAAAGTAGATAAGGGCCTCAATTAAGATGATAAGCTTTTTATGTCTGGATAATAATATTATGTAATCCTTTTTCCTATTGCAAAAGTTAAACAAATATTTGTTGTAGAAAATATATCTTGATAATTTCTAGTAATTTATTTGATGAAATTCGGTTTCTTATAAATTTGTATGCAGTCATAATAATTTACTCTCTATAATGTGGAACAAAAGCCTCCAAAATATTCTATCTTTAAATAAAATTGGGGGCGAAATAAACGTTATGTTAGAATTTCTGATTCCGGAATTCAGTCAAAGAATTTCTCCAAAATAGATTATGTCAGTTCTGTTAATCGTATTACCATATTTGAAATCATTTAACTGCGCATATTTTGAAATATCAGCTAAATCACAATTAACGCCTTCAATTTAAAGTCAATTAATAGTACACACAGCAATTTTTTTTTCCATTCACATTTCGTTAAGTAGAATCACTGCATATTCAAAGCTCATAAACCTTTTAAAGGGATTTATTTTACTTGAACACAAACAAGGAATAAAGGTAGAAAAGAAAAGTGTTTGAGAACCACTGATTTGGAAAATGTGCTATTTCTACAAACTTTTAACGCATTTTTCTGTGTCATAAAAATAATTTTTGAACAAAAATCTTTATTTAGTGGAAAGAATTTTTACCCGAAAGTCATTTTTGAATGAGATACCAACTAAATGATAATTATCCGTTTGTGGACACGCATATCAAAGTAATAAACAAAACTCGGCGGAATTGAACAAATCGTAATATTTCGAAATCGAGAAGTAAGAAACATTTAAGCAATTAATTAAGAAGCCAAATTTAAACTTTAGAGAAAATAAGCAAACTTTTACTTAGTTTGGAAGACATAGTTATAAAAAATAGTTGATTAGCTCACCCAATTCCGTACAAATGTTAATTTTAAGTGCATGAAATTTAAAAATAATCCCTCATTCACATTTTTATTTTTGAAAATAGATTTATATTCCTTTTCAGAATAATTAAAATATACAGTTACGGATAAATGAGATGAAATAATATTATTTTACATTAATTTTTGTTAACGCTACTTGTCATAAGTGAAAATTACAGATTTCTAATCGCAGCACATCACAGAAATTTAAAATGGCTGTCGATAAATAATAGGGAGAAAAAAATTTGATTTCCCAATAGTGATAAAAATTGATATATTTTTGCAATGGATTACAGAAAAATAAAAGACACGAGGAAGAAAAATCTAGGTGGTAAAATTTGACGAAAATAAATAAAAATATTTAGGGAGGGGGAGAGGAAGAACCTCGGAGGACAGAGAGAGACAGCGGTGAACTATAAATGGTTTATTTTGAAGTGATACACACGAAGCAAAAATAACGTCAACAATATAAGACCATCTCGAACTGCGATATACAAAAAAAAAGTGGTTAGATTCAGATCCAATGAGAGCAAAGATGACTTTCTGAGGGATGTGGCTCCAATTCCTGCCAACCATTTACAGCAATTCGTTTTCTAAACCCCCCGGTAGCAACATGTGCAAGTGTCACTCAATCCCATCCCAGTCACGTTTGATTGACAGGGATAATGCTGGATAGGAAAGCATCTGTACATCTTTCAGAAAACGTTGGGCGATGAGTGAATATTGGAGTTGGGAATTATCCTGCTGTGTTAATGGGCATTCCCTCATGAAGAAGGTAAAGCGCCACTGACCACTGCGCACCATCCACATATCATCGGACCATCCTAGTGCCCAGAATACGAGGCCTCATGGTTTGGGCCACGCAATAGGGCTCCAAACCAGGATAGCACGTCGTTCTGAAACGGGAGCGTTCTACGGCAGGATTGGGCCAATCACACTCATACGTAGCGATTGTCCTTTTTTAAGCGTGATTCTCGTCTGGGTCGAAACTGTGCCATTCCATCTTCCAAGTAGCGCCAATCCATCAACATTGTAGAATTATACTATAGGTGTTCAGTGGTAGTTTTCTTAATGGATTCCATTCATGCAGGTCACTAACAAACCAGTCAATGCGTAATGGCTCTGGTTAACCCGAGGACATCAAGTGTGTTCTATATTGTAAGATTCGCCCGGAAGTTTAAAAATCTGTATAGGTGGTGTGGCCATCGAGGGGATTGATGATTGATTGAATATTAACGTCGCACTGTTCAGCTACACGAGGGCTTTTAGCGACGGACCACGTAATTTTGAACCATGGTCAAGTGACGTGGACGACACCTGAGCTGGCACCCCCCTCTCCTAACTACCCCACCACACCAACGGGAGGACGTTTCAGCTCTCGACAGATTTAGCGTGCATCGCTGCCCTACACGGCGGGTCTTTAGTGGTACTGGGCTCGAACCCGTGACAAAGCAAGCCACGGTGCGATACCTATACCACTCGGCTACCGCGGCCGTGGCCATCGAGGGGAGAGGAAAGATGGAGAGAAGGAGGAAGAAAGTGAACAAGATAGAAAAAAAGTCAACAACATGGTGGAGCGAGAGAACATGTCAGAATGAGAGGGATAGTGATTACGTTGAGGAGGATAGAAACAAAATGGCGTTAACAACTTAAAATTAAATGTATCATAGTAAGTTTTCCTTTTTGTGTTGTTTTGTGTTGTATGTGTGTGGCTGTCTTTGGAATAAAACTCTTTAGCCATTAAAGAAGTAGTGACTTTATTGTGCCTGGATTTCTGATGACATGTAATATTTGAAGAGAAAGAACCTACAATTTTAATTTATATCTACTGCAAAAGTGGTTTGAGGAGCCGCCGGCGCACTCAATCACCACATTTTCTCACTTCAATTTCTTTTGCAGGTATGTTGCTGAGATTTGATGCATGGACCCATCTCGACGTATTTCCCGTAAAATTGTCTGTCAGTTTGAACTGCCTTTGTTTGCGGTAATCCAGCATTCTTTACTGTAATACGTGTTCTCTGAGACAAGAATAAAGTTTAATCAGTTTGTAGAAACGAAACTGGTTGTATTTACTGCTTATTCACTCTTTTCTTTCTAAATATTAAAATGAGCTTAACAAAACATCACCATCAAAAGTAATCGTAGTTATGTTTCATTAATAGCATGATATATCAGATAGATCTCTTTCGCAATATCAAAGATTTTTAAACAGTTTTATCGCATTTATACGCACTTTCTTTCTTACAGTTTAGAGCATTTTACATGATTATATTAAAGCTTTAAAATGTTTGAAAATATGTATTTATTAAGTGAAATGCTTTAAAAAATTTATAAGCAAAGACCATCTTACTATGATTAAAAATAGCATTTCTACATACTTTTGGTTTTCGATGTATATATTACTCTTTTGGAAACTGAAAACAAAATTGTATTATTTTAAAGTCAATGTACGATTATAAGCTTTTTATGTAACAGAAATTTTTTAACTGAATATAAATTACTTTTATGAATGTATAGTACGCGTGATGAATGCAATATATTCCATTAAAACTGTTATATTGGTCCCACTTAATATATTTTTGAACTAAATAAAATAACAATTAAATAATACTCGATATGAAAAATTAAAATACTTAAAATGTTATCACAATCCACAGTAATTACTGTTAGCTTGAATCACACACATTTTTGTCTTTATCTTTATGTGCATACACGTTTGTACGAAATGAGTAAAGCATTACCAGGCTAGAGTACAAAGCAAATGTACTTAAATTAGAACTACGAGAACTTATTTATTAACAAAACGTTCTATTTATTGTAAAACGGAAACAGTAAGTTTTCAATACTTTTTACGTTAATATACTTCATTGTAACGTTAACTGAAGTAGAAATAATATAATATATATATATATATATATATATATATATATACATATGTGTGTGTGTGTGTGTGTGTGTGTATGTGTGTGTATTCAATAAAAAGAAGCTCACGGATATTTTATGCATGAGAGAACCTTTTAGTTTATTTTTATTATTATTATTATTGATAATGCAAAGGACTGAAAGATTCATTCTTACTATCACTTTATTCTAAATCATATTATGCTTACATTATATTACTATTAACTAGGAATAAAAAGGAAAATATCGGTCTCATACCGGTGCTCCCACCGAGAAAAATAATTAATTTAATTATTTGTCAAGATGAACTAATTATTCTAAAATAAATTATTGCACAGGAAAAATTTATATTCAAATTGAAAATAATAATAGTAATAATCAATTTTGATTCTTCAATCTGAAAAAGGCACATTTGTATTTGTATTTTCGGATTTCATACAAGTTTTAATGCTTGTATTTTTTAATGATGTTGAGATTTACTACTTCTCAGTTAGACAAAAGCTTCAATGAACCTCAGAAGTGGTGACCCGGATGTATATGACCATCTAAATTCTAAACAAACAGAAACTAAGAATTTGCTTTCAAAATAAACATTAGACGACATCAAACCGTCGTATTTATTAAGGAAAGGGGAAATTAGCATATATATGTAGATTTTTCTCTGTATAACCAACGCAGTATATTTATTTAGAAAGGAAAAAGATAATCTTAATAACTTCGCAATTATAATTGCAGATAGAAAAAGATGAAATCGCTATTAATGACCCAAACCAACTAAATTACAACGCGTTCACGACTAATTAAATGAATTAGCAATTAAATTTTAGAGTGGAATTTTTCCATTATGATATCCGAGTCTTTTATACAATAATGTAAAAAATGGTCAAACATCCTAAGTTCCAAATTTTATATGAAACTCCCCTTTGGTTCCAGAGAGGAGAAAACCGTGAGGGAACCATATACTTTAGAGTGAATGATAATATTAGAGTTTGAGACAATTTTAGAGTGAATGATTAATAATAGTTTCTTCTTTTCTCTCTCTCTTAACTTCGTTAAAAAGCAAATCGATAATTAAATTTCAAAATTGAATACTTTCAGAACTATTGGTAAAATTGCTAACAATTCTAAATTTAAGAGTAGCATGACATGTTGAATCCATTCGGCATGATACAATTTTCATTTATTTTTCATAGTTGTGCTTAATACATATTTTCAATATTGATATTCATTTTATTAAATTCTCTTCATGATTTTAAAATAGCAAAGAAATTATCTATCGTTTGATGCAAAAGCTCTCGAAAAGTATTCAGTATAAAGTTTTCTACGGTTAAATGTGTTTTAGACATTTATTTAGCATTAGGTAAACTTATTTTTTTTTTTTAAGATTTCGTATCTCAGAAATTTACTTTCGCGAAAATTCAAGTTTCTTCTAATTTTAATATGCGAAATCAGATATGCGAAAAAAGTCTACTTACATCTAAGGAAAAATCTTTTTTAAAAGTTAATCAAACATGTTAATTAATTATTCTACTCAAATTGAAATTATCTTCCTTTGAGTCGATGATATGAATTTTGTCCAAACTGCGATGAGAATTGTGAATATTATTCAGAATGTCTCACTTCTCTCATGATTATACAATAAACAATAAAAATCGATTTAAAAAAGGTCCATATTCCAAAAATCGCCCTTCACTTTGAAAGAAATTATAGACTTAAAAAAAGGTTTTTAGATACTATGTAATTTAAGAGTAGATGATAATGTAATAATACTATGTTGATTCTTATTCATTAGTTCAAAATCTACCAATTATTTTTAAAACTCGAGCCTTTTTTGTGATTTTAAAAAGTAACTTCTTTTCACAAAATTCAATGAAAAAGTACATTACCTAATAAATATTAAAAAAATCACCTACAACTCATTTTGCTTCTAATGCAGTAAGTTTTACTTTAATTAAATTAAAAGTATTTTAGTAATCCAAAACATGGTGTTAGTATGTATTATTCGAAATAAATTTTCTACTTTAAATTGCAATTTTTTCAAACGTGTGTATTAGATTTTCACAAAAAAAGGAACATATTTGAAAAGTCTACTCATCTTGTAACTTTGAAACTTTGTGTGCGCACGTATTAATACTGTATAAATAAATACTTTTGAAAAGATACTTTGATAAAGAAGTTATTCAAGAAATATATTTTCAGTTTTAAATGTACGTGAAGCTACATCGTTTGGACAGTTTTCCCATGTTACATCACATGTGGATTTCAAAAAAAAAAAAAAAAAGGCCACCAAAATTTTTTAAAAAAGCTCCCATTAAAATGATAATAATAATACAATAAATACACACAAAAATTGGTGATTTTACGACCAGTAATTTTTTTGAAAAATGTTCCTAAAGCATAGTTTTATTTAATCCTTTGGATGGAACATCAATTTTTTTGCCGCACTGAGGAACATCCGTCTGACAGACAGGTACGCAAATTTTTTTGAATTTTTATACCTTAAGGACTGTTTTAAATGTCCTTATAGATTATGAAACAAGAGTATGGCTCAAAGAAGGTGTGTGGGATTACATCAAGCACAACAATATTGTTACGAATTTTGTGTAAATAGCGAAAATAATTTGTATTTGGATGTTTAATGCATTTATATTACTCTATGTTATACTTATTTTATGTTAAAATTGTACTATTCACAAGCAATGCCACGTTATAATGGAGATTCAATGAGAAGGCGAAATCTTGGTGGTAGAGCCAAGCTGGCATCTTTTTTGGCGACCATGTTGGCGAGTTTGGAGCCCTCTGGATTCTTCTAGAAATTTGTGGAGAGGTCCACTAACGTCACGCACTATGACACGAACGGTTATATTTTTGAAAGTTTTTGCTGCACCTGTAAACAGAGATGCTCGCCGGAATGAGGGTCAGTCTCGATTAAACCAGCGAGTAGTGAGCATTGTTTTGATTAGCGATTAGCTCGGCTGTGCTTGTGAATAATCTTTTACTTACGTGTATTTTTAAACACTGATGATTGTGTTTGATTACTGTTGAAGGTGGGAAGACCTTCGGGGATTTACTCTGTGAATATTGCTGCTGAATCCTGCATTTAAAGGATTGCATTTTTGATAATAAATTTGCATCGCTTTTAAAGAACTGTTTATTTTCTTTGTGATTGTTTTGCATAAAATCCACAAACCCGGATCTACGTAACAATATATTTTTATCACTAGAATTCTGACTAGTATTTTTATAAAAGCCGAATAAAAATTATTTATATTCATGTAAAAGTAATTAAAAATAATAATACCAAGCAAGAAAAAACTATAGGAATATCTGTCCGATGGACGGTTATAGACAAGGAAAATCGCACATATCGTGAGTTGAAAAGAATCACCGTGTACCACCACATGATCTTCTCACTGGATAGATTCCAACTGAAGATGTCAAGGCAGCCCACCCCAAAAATCACACCACAGCGTTATCTACAGGCAACAAAGCAAATCATCTCAGTCTGAGAGACGGATGCTCCGGTCGGTGGGTTAACATTATGGAGAGAAAAAAAATGCTGCGTCTATATATAGTGACCCTCTTAAAATATATCGTTATTTCTTGCATTAAACTATCTATGGGTAGTATTATGATGTGTTTTCCTATTTTTAGAATTATCCTTGTTTTATAGAAATAATAAATAATTTCTTTGAAAAATTTATTCAGTATACTCACTAATATCCTTCAAAAAATATTATGTGAAACGATCGAATAATATTAGAATGTATTACATACTCTATAGCAGGGGTACTCAACCTTTTTTTCTGCAGGGCCGTATATATGTGACTGCCATTTCCCGCGAGCTGCATACATATGCTAGCCTATTCACGCGGGCCGCAACATGAGATAAAAGGAGGAGGGGGTAGAAATACTTAAGACCAACTTTGGAAATTTAAAATATGGAAAGTTGATCAAAATATTATATAACTCCTGTGTTTTGCTTTTTTAAAATTATTATTATTATTTTATTTTTGTTACTAACACTAAATTAAAAGAATTTAAGAAACGTTTCTTCACAATTTTTGCATCAGTAAACGGTTTCATATGACTACCATTAATATTACAAACTTCTTAGGATGTCTTTGTTACTACTGTAACATTACCGCTGACGAAACACTTTGTTGCTGTTATTAAGAATATTCAATAGAGCCTATTTATCACCTCTTGAAAGAGGGAAAATATCATTAAATAATTCCTGTTTATTGGTAATTTTTGAATACAGTACTTTCTTAACAAATCAAACAGGTACTTATCCCTGTTTATTTTTCACTACAAAACAGTCAACCTCCAAATCATTCAAATATTTTCGCTTGCAAGGTATGAAAGGTTGTTCAAAATTAGTTCTACCACATACAACTGTCGCTAATCCACCGTTGCCTTTATCACTAACCGTTTCAAATAGAAAAAAGTATATCGATTCGCAGCCGCAAGATATTAACAGCAAAAAAGCAAAATTGATATATTTGATTTCTTGTCAAAGAATTTCCACCAAATTTTTAATTCCTATTCTTGAATAAAAGAATTTCTCAGAGTAATGGGGGTCAGGACCGGGCCACTTAAAAAGGCTCGGTGGGCCGCAGGTTGAGTACCGCTGCTCTATAGGGAATAATTATCAATTACGCGAATGTAGTAAAAAAGTATTCAGTTACGAACATAATAAGATATTTAAAATAACATTCATTCATAATATGCCATTATTTGGTAAAGTTACTTCTCGAAGTGTTTTCAACATTTCTCTGAAATGTTAATTAAAGAAAAGAAATTAAATTTATTCGGTGTAAAAGGTACACGTATTTTTAGTCACTTTTAATCAAAATAATAATGAAAAAAACAAGTTAATAACGGTTTTAGTGCATTTAACAAAATAATATGACGTCAGTAAAACTTTTGTTTGAAAGCGCGGAGGTGGGAAAAAGTATCTCGCTAATTACTGGAATTTTTTTTCCTCAAAGTAAACAAATTACGGTTCTGAAAACTGCCAGAAAAGCAATTAAGCTCGAAAATTATTTTATTTATTTTTTTCTCTTGGTTTCTATTTATAAGTTCCCTGTGGATTTATTAGAATGTTCAACTTTTTAAAAGCCAATGTGACAATATTTTTTGGAGGGTTAGTTTCATAGGATTTTACGAGGAAAAACCAGATAGTCGTGTAGTTAGATGTGGGAAAAAATACAAAGAGTAAACAACGTATACGTTTTTAGATATGAATATTTCATTCGGCTAATTATGATTTGGTTTTAACTATTCACGTTTTTTCCATTTCCAAGTTTTCTTTTCAGCAATATGTGTTTGATAATTGGTAATAATTTGAAGAACTATGAATAATATTTTTAAATAATCTATATTTCTGAAAAATATTTTTTTTACTCTTTTTAATAAATAATATTTCATTGTAAAACAAAAATAACTGCGTTTCTGCGATTTTTATTATTACTTATGTTGCACTAAATGATTGATTTTTTTGCTGCACATAAAATGTTTTATGTATTAATTATTATTAGCTTTTTTAATTTTGTTATATTTCCAGTTCAAATAATTATATTTAATAGAAGGAGGTTTGTTACATCTCGTATTATTTTTTTATAGTATTGTACATTGAAGCACGAGTAGAATTAAAATAAGTTAATTATCATAGTAAAAGAAAAAATACAAAAATTAAAAAAAGTCTTTTGAATAGTTTCTTCGGTGAACATTTTTTTTGTTGCTATTAATAATAACTAGAATTATTGCTTTGTTATTCCCAAAAAGTTGATCACAACACAAGCTGGGAAAAAAGTAACACAAACTAAAAGTAACATTTATTATTCCTTATAATTTATTTTTCCGTCTTAATTTTTGAACTCAGATATAGATTACATTAGAAAATTAATTAAATATATAGCTATCTTCTATATAGAACACATAATTTACTTTACAACCCGTCATATAACGCACTTTCTTAACCCAAAAAATAAGATAGAAATTTACTGGTACGTTTTATTCGCCGGATATAAAAATGATAGCTTTAAAAATGAGGAAAAAAGGAATATAAAAAAATTACATTTCTACATGTACCTACAAACTGTTTATTTTCAAGAGAAATAATGCACTTTATGAACTCTCAACACTGAATAAAATGGAAAAATCATCATATTCGTCTTCAGTTCTCTCTTCAAGCCCATCATCGAATTATATTTCATCATCACTGTTACTCTGATCCATAAATAAGCAATCATATTCCCTTCCATCTAGACTGTTGTTTGTTTGTTTCTAATGAGCTACATTTTCGCGTCTAAGCCATTTTCAGACACGGTAAGTCCCCAAGAGTGGAAGCCATTTCATTGGTGGCCCCATCTAGTGGCGACTTCGACTACCAAATTATGACATTTGAATCTTTATTTAATTCAAACTCTCATCTGAATATTGCCGTGATTTAATTTTGAGCCAAATTGATACTCAGGGGATCTTTTACATACCATATAATCAGATGACATGCTTGTGTACGATTTTCGTATCCAGAAAATCTATCGACTCCAGCGGGATCGAGCCCGCAACCTTAGGTTACGAGGCGGGCACGCTACCTCACAGCCACCGAGCCGACCCATCTAAATTGTTAGATATGCTATATTTTTTTAATGATTTTTCAACTCCTACACTATTAGCTCATACTCTCTATATATTTATTTATCGTGGTGGAATTTTCAATCGTTAATAAAATACATTTTAAAGCGCTCAATTGAGCTGAAATTTTATATACATGATTATTTTGGATGACAATACAATAATTTAATTATAATTAATAAAAGTTAATTGATTAAAACTAATTATTTAAAGAATTACAGATACAGCCACGTTGGTTTTATTTTTAGTGCCTTGGGTCAAAACTTTAAAAGAATTTTTTCCTCACGTTTTAAAGCATTCAGTTGAACTGAAATTTTATATACACGATTGTTTTGGATAACAATACGATACTTTAATGATACTTAAAAAAAATTAATTACCACTTAATGTTGCGATTCTGCCCTATGCATATACATAGTTACATTAATTGTAACTATTTAATAAAAAGTAGCTGAAATGAAATTATTCTTTGATCTAAGTAGGAATTGACTTAAATTTTTTTTATATATTACTTTTCTTTATTTAGAGAAATTCCGCGAGCGCGCGTTTAGAAGCAACGGAGTCATTTTACTCATCAGCATCATCTTCAGATGCCAAGCAATATTTTTAATGAAAAACCAATGTAATCAACATTAATGTCCAACGAAAGTAATAACGGGAAATTAATTAGAAATGGAATATTATTATGTAGAACAACGTTTTATTCTTTTATCTAAGACAAATATTTTAGATGAAATTAAAACGTTATCAAACTTAAGTTACTAGTTATTTAACAAAATAATTAATAATGAGTCATTGGATAACATCTCATTTAATTTTGACTGTTAGCATTAAAATAATGACATTAACGACCTTGGCACAATAATAAATAAAGATTACTTACACATAAAATAAACTAATGTACAACAAGATAATACATTATTTAATACTAAAATGTTATTTTAATATGACACAGAAAAATGGAACACATAAACACATACATATGAAAATCACTTTTAAAACAACATTATTGATCAAGACATACTTTGTTAATAAATTTAATGATAAAATAATAAAAGTGAATCAATCTTGCATGAAAGCAATTTCATCTTTGTGAGTTTATAAACAAGCATTGCGTGATTTAATTCTAGATATTTCTAGAAGATGAGAGGTATATATTGATGCAGTCCTAGGCTAATCATATCTCACGAAACGTATTCTACATTATTTTACCGTCTATGGAATCATATTTACAGACAGTGAAGCAAATACAATAAGGAATTTTCAAGGAACAGTATTTTCTAGATTTTAATCTACGGTGAGTATAAGGGGAAGCGTGTTATTTTTGTGAGCATTTCTACAGTGATAGAAGGATATTTCCTGGGTAAAATAGGTTCTAAGAGTATTTTTTCCTTCTGTATTCCAATGAACATTGATACTTGTATAAATTTTAAAACATCAGTGAACGGAATGTAAAGGGTAAGTATATTTTTATCAGTTCATTAAATTGCGATTGAAACAACTTCACTGCAAAGGAAGCCTGTTGTGCCAGTAATGGAAATTTTAAGATGAAACATATTCGATCACACTAAAAAATATTTTGATATTCTCAACAACGTATCGTGCAGGGATGGTGAACCAGTGGCACGCGTGCCATCAATGGCATGCGACATAATATTGTGGACACACCAGTGACCAAAGAGGTTTGCATTTTATTTCAAAATACCAAAGTTCTCTATGAGGTATTACGAACAAACGCAAGTGATCGGTCTCGGGGTGTCGAGTAGAGCACACTCTCGTTTGTTATTGTCTTGCTTTAGTTACGTCGTGGACTACAGTTGCTTATAATGCAAAAATTGTCTACGTATAGCTTAGTCAATTTCGTTGTCACAACTGTATTTTAAAGTTTATTTGTGATATATTTACTATTTTTAACTGTTATTTAACATGGCTGGTTCAGCAAAAGAACAAAAAGTGAAAGATAGTAAGTGTAATAGAGAATTTCAAACGTGGTGAATCTAGAAATATGGCATTATTAGTAAAGGCGACAAAAGCGGTGTGTGTTATACGTTCTGGAACAGAGGTATGCAGAACATCGTCTATAAAATGACATTCTGCAATAAATCACAAACCCACTTGTCAAAAAAGTGAACCACAGCAAAAATAATTAATTGCTTAGAAATCATTTGGCAGATGACTCCAATTTATCATGCATTCGACTAAAAAAGTAACATAAAATCTTAATATAAGTTATTTGTCATCCAATCTGCAACAACAGAAGTCACACCAGTGTTACTTTAATTTGAATTACACGTATATCTAAAGCATTTATAAATACATAGTACAAGTATTTTTTCGTAATAAATAAAGAGTTGTTAGTATTTAGTTTTATTATTCTTTTTCCAATAATCACAAGTCCAAATCATTTGATGGCACGCCTATACCTCATTAAACACTTCTTTAGAAAAAATGGCACGTTGATCCATAAAGGGTCGTAACCCCTGTCATAGTTATTTTTCACTAATATGAAAATAATTAATATTTACATATAGTAAATGAAACATTTTACAACATTGGGAATGAAGCAGGATAAATACTTTAAAGATATCGCTGAGGAATATTTTAAGTTTAAATGCATTCCGAATCTTCTGAAATGTAATGAAGCATTCCAATACGATGTAAATAAAAATTAAGAGAAAAGGAATTTGAAAGGTATTTCTTAAGGAAATTTCAAAGTTAAGTATATTCTTAATCCTTTAAATAAGACATTATATTACACGGTTAATGAAATTTTCTGTTATATGGAAGATAAAACATTCAACTATTTTCTGAATTGAATATTGTAATATTATAAGATAAATAAAACGTTATATTATAAAATAAAAGAAACATTTGACAGCAAGAATAATCTACTATACAGTAAAATGAATTATGTTAATCCAATAAGCAATTAAGTATCAAAAGGAAGATTTTGAAACTCAGTTTATTCTAAATCTTTGTGTGCTGAATTGTAAATGAAGCATATAATTGTAAATGAAGCATATATATATATATAATTGTAAATGAAGCCTATAATTGTAAATGAGGCTTCTAATTGTAAATGAAGCCTGTAAATGTAAATAAAGCATATGATTGTAAATGAAGCATATATAATTGTAAATAAAGCACATAATTGTAAATGTAGTAATATTAATATAAAATAAACTGTACGATGTTGAAAGAAATCTTAAAGTAAAATGCATTCTGTCTAAACTGTAAATAAAGCCTTCTATTATGCTGTAAAATAAGCGAAATAATTCTCAGCAGTGAAGCAACAGTAGAATAAATATCGCAAAATAGAGCGTTCAGATTGAACGTATAGAGTAAATGAAGCAATATACTTGCTCGCTGTGAAAAGCGTCATTCGAAAAAAAGTCTTAGTATTGAAATATTGCAAAGAGTTTGTGAATAAAGGTGAGATTCTATGTGATACTTTATTCTAATCTAGTTAAAAGCGTGGTAGCATGTAAGCTATAAAAGTGCATCAATGATCGAGAAACACCTCTTGGACCGGCTTCATTATTGGTGTAATCTTCGACGGATCTGATGCTGTTATGTAGCCTCGGACGCATGCGCTGGATTTGGCGGGAAATTTGGGGAAATCTCTTGAAAACTGAAATAAAATACTTAGCAACATTTGTCGGAACAAGGTTTACTTGAAAGTGCTGTTCTTACAAATTACGTGCACAAAATCAGTTTATGAAAAGTGAGTTATTTTCTAGCAATATTTAGATATGCCTATTTTTTCTACTTATATTCTCTAACATGATTATTTTATTATATAAAAATACTTTACTATTTCACGCATATTTTAAATAAACATATTCTTAATGCAGAACAAAAATAAAAATTATTATTTACTCTTGTTATGGATGGATACAGAATGAGATAATGCATGTAATAATGTTTAGGAATGGATATTAATATCAAGTTATATTAACATCAGACATAAAAAATTTTAACATTTTAGCAGAAAATACTTTTAAAATTGTAAAAGCCTTCAATCAATATAATAACTTTAATTTGTCTAGTTTCAATTTAAAATTTACATACATAAGGAATTTTTTAAGAACATAACTTTGCAAAAGTAACTCAAATTGGGAAATACGATACATTTTTTTTTAAAAAAAGATCTAACAAAACTCTAAACAACTCTAAAAATTATACCTGACAAAATATATTATGGAAAGTGCGTTAAAATATATTTCTAGAATAGACAAATGTAAACACATGATTAAGATTAGTTTTTGTTCATTAGTCTACTGAGTAAAAAGTAAAAAAAATAATAAAATAAAGACTTTTTTATTAAAAACTTTATGTGTGATTGTATTAAAATATTTAGGGAAGTTTCAGAAATGAAGACATGTGCTGTGATATAAATGTATGTTATATAATTTTAATTTATATCTGAACTATTCTTTTCTTACGTTAAAAAATAATAATAAAAATGTAATTCTATACTCTAAGCATGTTGTATTTAAAGACATTTATTGTATACTATTTTAGATGCATCTAACACAATCAAATTACATATACAATTTAATTTATTCGTGAACTTCTCCAGTTTTGAATTTTTTTGTGTTTTGCAACCATTGAATTTAATTTTCCCTTGCAAGTTCTTAAGTCACATTTCTGTGCAACGAATTCTCTTTACTGTTATCCTCACTAACTTAATGATTATGCTAGTACAAATGAAATACAGTCAAACCTCTATATAACGAGCCTCTATTTTGCGAACTTTTAGCATTTTACTATTTTCTTTGTAAAATAATCTCCCAATAACGAAGTGCATTTTATATGTAACGAACTTTTTCTTTTGTAATTTGACTTTTTTTCTCCCTATTTTTAAAGCTTTTCAGGTCATTTTTCAAATTATTTTATACACATTTTATATATGGCGATCAATGACCTTTAACCAGTGGCGTAGCAATGACCTTTAACCTGTAACAAAATTCCTTCGGAGCCCTTTTTTAGATATGGGGGCCCTGTTGGGGACTTTAGTTACGCATGTTGGGGCCCATGTAGCTTGGGGGCCCCGTATTATTGATACGGCTGATACGGGGGTAGCTACGCCCCTGCCATTAACTGTTATTACCCCGCGCGTAAATCACCAAGAGCCAAGAGCCACAATTTTTCAAACAAATACTCAAATAAAACTAACAGATTTATCACTAATTAAATTTAAGGATGCATATGGTAGCGAATGCTTAAAATTACTGGTTATAAAATAATGTACGCTTAAAATTACTCGCAGGCTTAAAATTAGAAAATGTCGTTAAAAAATTCGTTATTTTTAATATAAAATTATTTTAAGTTGAAAATATAGTGTATTCCTAAACGTTTTTTTCAATTCCTAGTATTTTATAGCTCACACTCTCTTTATATTTATTTATTTACCTTTGTGGAATTTTCAATCGTTAATGAAATACATTTTAAAGCACTCAATTGAGCTGAAATTTTATATACATGATTATTTTGGATGACAATACAGTGATTTAACTATAATTAATAAAAATTAATTGATTAAAACTAATTATTCAAAGAACTACAAATACAGCTACGTTGGCATCATTTTTGGCGACTTGTGTCAAAACTTGAAAAGGTTTTTTTCTCATATTTTAAAGCGCTCATTTGAGCTGAAATTTTCTGTACACTATTGTTTTGGGTAAAAATATTCTAATTTAATTATTATAAAAGAAAATTAATGTAGGAATTAACTTAATTTTTTTTATATTACTTGTTTTATCTTGTTTTCCTTACAGATTTCTTTTTGATGCGTAAGATACATAAAATAAATAGATATTAATTTACTAAAAAATTGTGAATAATTACTTTTTTAAAATAACTTAGTGTTTATGAATTTAAAATTTACTTTATGTGGTTTCAAAGTATATTAAAAGATTAATCTCTATTTAACGAATTTTCCATATAACGAATTTCTTTTCGGTATTTAGCGACTTCGTTCAATAGAGGTCCGACTGTATATATTGTATCAGTTTCTATTTCTTCCGAGTCCAATAAAGACGTATTTAAACAACAAAATGTATAATACATCATTTATTAATTTAAAATTAAAAAAAGTTACTGCCTATTCTTAAAAAAATTAAAAACTTAGTTATATTATCTTAATTTGAGTGTGATATTCTTTAACTTTAGCAATAGATATTGGAAAAGGTACAATTTTTATTGTTATAACTTCAGTATTTTAATTTCGTCCAATTTTATTCACTAAATATATTCCCCAATATAACTATTTTAAAATGACTTTTATTATTATTATTTCTTCAGATTTTCAAAATGTTTAGGGCTTTAAGTTGCTTTCCAGTATATTTCCTATTTTAACTTAGTTTATAAGAAATGTGTTTTTTAATTTAAAAAAAAAAACTGTATTTTTTATTTTTATTAATGTTATGTAAGCATAACCATATTTTTTCCGATTCTTCTCGCTTTATACTAATTTTGATACTTTTTTTTGTAATTTTAGGACTCCGACATTCACTTTCTATAATTAAATTTATTTTTTAAAATTGTTAATTGTATTGCATCACAAATTCTTTTACAGTTTAGTATTAATTTTCGTCCATGATGACTAAAAATATTTTGATACAGATTTTAGAGCTTTAAAGTAATTTTTGAAGACTATCTTGAGAGTGATTTATTAAAATAAGGATTGTGACTGTCTGAAAATTTCTCTGTTAACGCAAAAAAAACAACTTATTGTATATTTTTAATAACAAACATAAAAACACACCATTGGAAAATACTATTGTTTTGGAAATATTGACATAAAATACTGCAGAGAAACATTGTAACTTTCAATTTTCTAATTCTTTAAAATAAAATTATGTATTACATTTTAAATAGAGCTTAGAGCTTTCTGATTTTTTTCCCTAACGAGAACTCTTGTATTGAGGAATATTTAATATAACACAATATTTTATTTTTACGCAATACTGCATTTTTTTACGGCAAAATTTATGTTTCTGAGACGCATTATTTGTATCTGTGGGATTTTAAGATGTCTTCTATGAAGACTTTGCAAAAACTTGCATTTGGAATTTTAAATATGTAGAATAACTCTTATATTTTATTAAAACGAAAAATTGTGCAAAAATTTTAAGTCTGTAATCGATTAATCAAGCCAGTTAAATCGTGGCGCCATCTATGGGGGATAAGATTCATGAATAATATTTAATTTATTTTTTAAAGGATTCGTAAACAGTGTGTGTGCGTCGTGCTGTACACGATGTGGTATATTCGATGCAGTCCTATAACGAGAATAAAAACTCTTGTTGTTTAGGAACAGCAATGTAAGGAAACTACGTAAAAATATAAATATTTTTCTTTATTGGCATCTAATTTTTTTTTCTGTTTCTAGGTTTTGTTTTCTTCGTAAATTTCTTTTATAATTTGTCGGCATTTTTTATTTTATCTTTTACAATGTTGTTTCGTTTTTTATCTTTCTTTTATCTTAATAAATAAGTTAACATGATAACTAAATTTAAAATTTCTTTTGCATTAAGAAAACATTTTGAAAATCTCTACATAGTTTTATTCTGAAGGCAAATTTGAAAAACTTGTAAAGCACTGCTGGCGTAATTAAAAAAAAAAATGTGATACACATTTATTTTTTTTTTTCTTGGTGGTCTTGTTTTTTTAAAAGGGAAGTAAATAAACCTTAAACTTTTTTACTTATGAAGTTTTTTGAAAAAGATTTTGAGCATTAAAATATTTAACTAACGTTCAGATTTTAAATAGATTTAGCAACATTATCGCAGTGTAATTAAAATGAATGCAACTTAATGCATTTCTGAACTTATAATGTTTAATGGAATAATGTTTATATGTTTTTGTTTATTCCTGAAGGAAATCAAAATAACTTAGCGGAATTCCTTGACATTTTGTACAATTATTCTTTATGGTTTTGATTGAAATATGTTATATTTAAAATCAAGTAATTAATTAGAAGTTTATTTCTAGTTGATTTAAATATTTTGATATAAATATATGATAGTTGATTTAAATATATGATAATATTTTGTTTTTATGATCTAATAAATATTATTTAACATTTTCCTTTAAGGAAGAAATTTAAGACTGAGTATTTTTGGCCATAGTAAAAAGGACAATTTCTAGAGAAATGTTATCTGAATACACAAAAATGTCTGCGAGATGTGCTTTAGTTAAATTTTAAGTATAAATTATATTTCTGCTATACAGTATTTAATTATTTTAATATTACATTCGTAATTAATAATATTTTTTAAATATATTTTTAGCTAATAGTTTAATATTTATCTAAATAACAATTATATTTAAAACAAATATCCCATCAAAGAATTTCTGCTTAAAGTCCAATAAAAAAAATGGAACACTTGGGAATATTGAGTCATTATGGATTTATTTTAATTTTTATGAAACAATTTAACTCACTAAGCATTGCAATTTTTAAACAAACAGACGAAACAGAATTTCTTTATAAAGATGTTATATTCAAATTATACGTAAATGAATTACTTTTCTGGAAATAAATATTAAAAAGTCTCTGGGGTGGGGAGAAATGAAAAATAACTTGTTGAATTTGTTATTAGAACTAAATAAAACGAATATAATGGGATACAATTTTTATGTGGTTTGAAAGAAACTAGTATTTTGTACATACAATTAAATCTGAATGCTCTAAAACAATACTGAAACCTTCAGTTCAAATAAAAAAGCATGCAAGAGATAGCACTTACACATTAAGGGGCTGGTGCAAGGCGTAATCACTTCGTCTCTATACGGGGCATCCGTTATATCCTCAAAGTTCATAATAAACATGCTGATCTCGCCCTCTTCATTCTTTATAGGAGCTGTCACCTGGCTGCACAAAAATTTGGTCCCTAGGAGAAAAAAGAAAAGAAAATGTATTCCATGGAATAATCCTTTTAAAGGTACTGTATTATCAATCATTTCTCTCGTGTTTTCTTACTGATTTCTACTACGGTGAAAATCGTTTAACACAAAGCTGAGGGGACTGAAATATTTTTTCGTGTTAAAGGATATTACTAAAAAAACCTCATATATTCAGCAAAATTAAGTTTATTAGAGCACGTTTTATTTGCATAGATGAGAACATATACATGTGTGTGTTTAATAAAAAAATAAATGAAGCAAAAACAATAACAAGAACATAATGAAACTTAATACCCAAAAATTTTCTAGTGTTTTGAAAAACAAAACACGTATAGAGTTTTTGGAAAATAATCCAATATTTTTCTTTGCATTGTCCATTTTAGCATCAAATGGTCAATAAATTATTCATTGTTGTCTATTTTTTTTATTCATTTCACCTTTAAAATGTGCATCGAAATAACTGCGCATACTTTTTGTGATGTTCCTCATTTCGGACGACGTGGGAACAGCAGCTACATTATTCATTTCATTTTTGTCGTGAGTGAGTGAACATCAACGTCGCACTGTTCAGCTACACGAGGGCGTTTTGGTGACGGAACTCGTAATTTTGAACCATGGTCAAGTGATGAGGACGACACCTGAGATGACACCCTCTCTCCTAACTACCACACCACACCAACGGGAGGACGTTTGAGCTCTAGACATATAAAAAGTGCATCGCTCCCCTGCATGGCGGGTCTTTAGTGGTACTGGGCTCGAACTCATGACATGCCTGTTATGATCCGATACTTTGACCACTGGGCTACCGCAGCCCCATTTTCGTCGTCATAATTTGAATCAATGATATTTCTTGAATAAACTACAAAATGTCTTTGTATGCTATAATTAGGGCGGTTCGTTCTTTATCTTCATCTACTGCAACAAATTATTCCGATGATACAGTCGGGCAGTCCAAAAATACAGATACATTCTCAAATATTTCATTAAGTGTCTGGTGCTTTCCGTATTTTGTTCATTCCCAGAAGGGAAATATTTTCGTATTAAGCGATTTTTGTTTCGTGTTACGAGGAACAAAATGTATGAAAATACATAGCAGTTTGTCGGGAGCGTTGTATTATTTCAAGTTAACCGACATTTCATCTTACAGCGTTTTCGCGTGAAACGTATTTCCTTGTATTGTGAGTTTGTTATTTTAATATTTAACATTCCAATGTGTTGTTTTCAAGCGAGGAATTAATTTAAAGGCTTAAGGCAGCATATCTTAAGCAAGCCGCTCAATCAATCATCAGTTAACCAGATCTGGGTCGAAGTACATGGCTAATAAAATCATGCAAAAATACGTACGGATTCATTCATTCATAGAGAAAAATGTACAGTATTCTTTCTATCAAAAAGAGCGAAGTTCAAGGAGTATCATAAGAGACACCTTTCACAGATTCGCTGTTTACTAAAAACTCTAATATATTTTTGGATCTGTCATTACTACAATACGTTTATGTCTTACCCTTATATTACCAGAAAAAAACATTTTTCTCTTCACGGTCTAAATTATACTAAACTCTGAAAAAAATAACTATAAAGTCTGATCGCATGACATAAAAATAAAATCCATACGTTATTTAGCAAGAATATAAGACAATAAATTGTCCTGGATGTCCAGACACTTCTAAAATTAGATATTTACATTGAAAGAAAGGAAGTAAACTTGGTTACTTTGAAAATGTATAGCCCTGCCTTACAAAATAAATGTTATTTTCTGGAACAAATTGCGAATTTTTAACTTTAAAATATCTTCCTTATAACAATTATTTGGAAATGATTTATACTTGGTTTTTTATATATATTTTGGATAAACGTTTTCAGTGAGACACTGAACTAACAAAGAAAGAAATGAATCAATTCATAAACGCTGTGTTCCTATATATTCCAAAGATTTTCCAATATACGACTATTCAAGCGAACGAGTGAGTGAATATTACCGTCGCACTGTTCAGCTACACGAGGGCTTTTGGCGACGGATACGACTATTCAAAGATACGAGCTTTCTGGAGAGCATTTCATGTGAGAGAATGAGTTCTCATGTTCTCAAAGCCAACTCTGAATAATTTGTGCTTGGTAGATCTTGGCATTATCTTCCTCGAATATGTTATTCAATTGGGGAAGAATAAATTTATTGATGAGATAAACTCGTCATTAAGCACGTTTAACCCATTGACTGCCATGTAAATTTAGAGCGTCTTTTCCTAGGTGCCAAGATTTTATTTTAATGAAAACATGCAATGTTATAAAATATAAGAATATTGAATTATTGATATTGTTACGTAGATCCGGATTCAAAGATTTTATACAAAACAATCACAAAGAAAATAAACAGTTTTTTAAGAGTGATGCGAATTTATTACCAAAAATCCATTCCTTTAAATGCAGGATTTATCAGCGATATTCACAGAGTAAATCTCCGAAGGTCTTCACATCTTCAGCAGCATTCAAACGCAATCTTCAGTGCTTAAAAATACACGCAAGTAAAATATTATTCACAAGTACAGCCAAGCTAATCGCTAGTCAAAACAATCCTCACTCATCGCTGGTTGAAATCAGACTGACTCGTTGGATGGCAGTGGATGGCAGTCAATGTTTGGGTATCTGGACTGATACTCAGTCCTCAATCCCATATCATAAAGTCTGTGATGTGGGGCTTGGCTTTCGCTGATTTTTTCAGTCTGCGATGTAGCATGCAGGCAACTGTGACGATGGAATCCAGGAGGAGGGGCTTAAGGTTGTCTCGGCTGGTACTCCTTTTTATAGGCGCGGTAGAAACTTTCAGAAATATAACCGCTCGTGTCATCGATTGTGACGTTAATGGAGAGATCCACTACTTTCTAGAGGGTTGCGAACTCGCCAACTTGGTCCCCAATAACGCCAAAATGGTCACCAAAAATGATGCCAACTTGGCTCTACCACCAAGATTTCGTCAAGTTCACATTGAATCGCCATTATAACGTAAGGGGCGGCATTGCTTGTGAACAGTACAATTTTAACATGAAATAAATATAACATAGAGTAATATAAATGCATTAAACACCCAAATACAAATTATTTACACAAAATTCGTAACAATATTCTATTGTAATAGACTATACAGTAATTTTTACTTAAATAATAATAATAATAAACCATTACGAGAGAACTCGTAGCCTGGCGTCCCTGAATAAGATTCCTGAGCCGAATGCCACTTACGACTTATTTTTCGCAGTGGTTTTTTTTTCAATAAAAATCTTCATATATAAAGATTTTCTTTTCTTTTTATTTGAATTTACAAGCTTTTGTCACCCAATTCCATCTGGTAACAGTCAGATGTGTAATGTTTTGTCAGATTTTCATACAGATGTGTACTCATCCTTGCTGAGAAAAACCTGCAGGGCGACGGCAGTTACAGAGTTGTAAAACAATAAAAAGGAACTGGTAAGTAATAATTAGCAGATACCACAGGAAAACCATCTGTTGATACAAGGAAATCGCTCTACCCTACTTCGAAATCTTTCTACGGAATGCGTATAAGGTTTGTAACCAAAGAAATTGAGGGAATAAAAAGAAGAGGATGTGTCAACTTAGGGAATAAGTTATGCATTTATTTGATGGTGACTGCAGCAATGCAGAGAAAGCAGCAACTATGATACACATACAACCGATTTCCATTACTTATAAAATCTTCATCCATCAGAAAAAAAAGATGTTCACAAAGCCATTTTGAATGTGTTCAAAGCAAAAAAAAAAAAAAAAAAAAAAAAAAAAAAAAAAACGTAAGCAGATAAGGTATTTTTGTCCCGGGTGTCCCAACAGTCCAGCACTTTGAGTTGATCCTTGCTTTAAAGCTCATCGTACACAGCAACAATAATAAAAAATATATATCTTTTTAAAACTTTTGGAATACCTTCATATATATTTAATTATTATGTTATAATCTTATAGTCTAAGCCAGGGGTGGCCAACCCAAGTGACCTCTCGGGCCACTTCGGAAAAATTTTAAAATCCCGCGGACTGCATATAAATATATATAAATCTTTATATTAGATTTAAATCTATTACAAACATTCGTTGGAGTGAAAATACAAACAGACTGATATATTATTATTGTTTTCATTGTTTTTCATGTAAACAAACATAGATTGTATAATAATAATAATAATGCAGTGATCAAATAATGTTTAATTTATTTAATTAGTGAGATATCTGTTTCTCAACTCTTTCACTTAGTTTTTGCAAGTCTATATCAATGCATGTTTATTTGCGTATTGTAATTGATGTTACAGATTTTTGTGCGTTAAGTTTGAGCACGATTTATGTTTGATAAATTTGAACTTAGAAAAAAAAATCAGAAGGTTGGCAGTAACAGAAGCAGCGTGATAAAATAATAACAGTTATGAGATTTATTTTTTACAAAATAAAAACTCTTTTTAAACAAAAAATATTGTACAAAATAGTCGAATTTTGTAAAGTTGTAAAGAATCTTGCGGGCCGTGGGTTGGACACCCCTGGTCTAAGCTATAATTTTAATAATAAAAATTGATAATTAACATGTTTCTTGCAATCTATAAATTTTTCATTCATCCTTTCTAATAATTCCTAACTGAAAAGGAGATATGTAATCAATCTAAAATTTCAGCTCAAAATACGAGATATCTCGTAGCCGGCAGTTTTAGAACACACGCTTAATACGAGATATCTCGTAGTTGGCAGTGAATAGATTAAGTCAGTGATACCCAACCTGCGTCCAGCGAGCCACATATGGCCCTCTGGTCTTTTTTGAGTGGCCCTGTCATAGCCCATTTCACTAAGAAAGTCAATTACTGGAGAACAATTTACTAAAAATTTAGCGGAAAATTCTATCAATCAAGCAATCAAATACATCAATTTTGTTACAATTTTTTTAATAGTAGAATGTAAACAAAAGGCTTCGTAATAGACGAAAGGAAATAGGCATTGTCTCATAACTCAGTAAAAGATGCATAAAAATAAATATTTTCATGTGTATGTTTGATCGAAAAGTTTATATGGTATTAAAATAAAAGCAAAAAATATAAAAGAGTGAGTTTTAATATCTTGATCAATTTTGCTTTGTCTAATGTTGCGTTGGTTTTAAAGTGTGTATGCGGTCCGGCGGGGAAAAAGTTGCATACCCCTGGATTAAGTAATTCAGCTACTTCATTTAACTTAACTGCTGCTTTTATTAGACGAATGAGTGAGTGAATATTAACGTCGCACTGTTCAGCTACACGAGGGCTTTCGGAGACGGACCACGTAATTTGGGACCATGGTCAAGTGACGTGGACGACACTTGAGCTGACACCCTCCTCTCCTAGCTGCCACACCACACCAACGGGAGGACGTTTCAGCTCTCAACAGATTTAACGTGCATCGCTGCCCTACACGGCGGGTCTTTAGTGGTACTGGGCTCGAACTCATGTCATGCCTGCCATGATCCGATACCTTGACCACTTGGCTACCGCAGCCCCTTTATTAGACGAGACACATTGAACGAACCCAGATCACAACACTGTTCTCCATTTGCCTGCAGACTATGCATGAAGATTTTATCGCTTAGCCTGATGCGTCCATCACTCTGGAATCAGCTGAATCTTGATTCATCAATCCGCAAGTCATTTTTTACTGCTTAGCAGTCTATTCTATTTGCTCTTTAACAAATTGCAATCGTTTTCTTCGGCTAATAGCCAAAACAAATGGTTTTATTGTGATTCTACAGATTTTAAGCACCATTCTTTTAAAATATCGTCGCATGTGAGTGTTGAAATGCTTTTATGCTCACTGTGTTGTGATTTCAACAGTTGATTTTTTTGCGATTTTTATTCACCAGTTGCTTAAAAGGTTTTTGGTTCCAAGAATTTAAGAGTATTTTTAAACTATAGGCCCATTGGTCGAGTGGTAGCGTATCGTGCTTCCACACCACAGGTCCGGGCTCTATTCCCGAACTGGGCAAGGTAAACTCAGCCTTTCATCTCTACTGTATTGGGTCGATAAATGAGTACCAAGCTTTCTTGGGGACTTAAACACTGGGGGTCTCGCTTCAGACTGACCACATGATAGGGACATCTACTCATGCACCTTAGTGCCCAAAAGGCACGTTTACTGGGATGGGTACAGTAGGCACTGGCCCTTATGGGCTTTTGCGCTAATGAGTTTGAGTTTTAAACTATATTTATCACTGAATGCTAACGGTTCACCATTAAACTACTAGTTCTTAATAATGCGCAGGACATTTCTCAACTCACTTCCAGTAATTCTAGCGATCTCTTTAGTCGCTTTCATTGATTGAAGTAGTCCAACAATTTTATCTTTTTTAGATGATGTAACATTGGTTAAGTTGGTGTTTTGCATTCGTTGACCATAGAAGTGGTATTAAATCCAGGCACTTTCAGTTTAGAACTCGTGATGAATGCACAGTTTTGTAACTGAGCATCTATGTTTAAACTTCGTCATCAAATGGGTCAGTGAACAAAATAGTGTCATCTCAGACTATCTCATCTGTACTGATTCTCTTTCGTCCTTGGATACTCTGAAGAGTATTTATTCGTCTAACATAATCGTCGATATTCAGAATCGGCTTGAAAGATAAAAAACCTCTCGATAGTTTTCGCATTTGTTCGCTGATACACGGGCATTTTTTAGGAAATCATCGGGTTGATTGGCTTTGTAACGTTTGAAAGAATAACGGTAGTGTATTCTTGGTTAATTTAAATATGGAATTTATTTACGTCACAACTATTGAATATTATTTACTAAATGATACATTAAAGTTATTAAACTTAATTATAGATTGTTAGAGTCCAATATTTTGTGAGAGGAGGATTCGTTGGCCACCGCTCCCGTGTAAGTTCAAAGCATCTCTTTGAACTTACCCTCATCTTACGGTCGAAGGGGTTCGGTTCATCGGGGGTCAAAAAGGGGTTGCGCTGCAGCTGCAAGATGCACGTGTGGGTGTCGGGTCCACCAAAGATTTCGACCGCTGTTGAGAGTAGCTACGTTATAGCTTGTAAACGTTGTCACCAAGCGCGAAATTGACATTGCCGATAATATTACTAATTCCTTTTACAAGATTACGAGAAAAAGAATGGTAGAGACTTGGAACCAAGAATATCTCATTTCAAATAAAGGGAGCTTAACAAAAAAAATTTGTCCATGCATTAATAAGAAATTGTCACGTCATCATTTTATATTTATTACAAAATAACCCAATTCCTCGCTGGTCAGGGTAACTTTAAAAGTTATTTGAACAAATTTAATTTGGTTCCGCCATTTTCCAGCGATTGTATGGTGGTGAGAAAAATTTAGAACATGTACTCCTTCTGGGTTCCAAGTTTGTCCGAGACAGAAAGATCTTAAGACTGGCTTTCAAGGGCATGAATAAAATTTAGCCTCCAAATTTTCACCATGTTATTTCTACCAGAAGTGCTTTTGAACATTTCTGTCAGTTCATTGAAAACCTTTTTAACCCTTCATGACTTTTAAATTCTCTTGTTCTCCTTTGTTTAATGTGTTTATAATTACTTCTGTAAGCCCAGCGAGATATTTTGTGGTGCATGATGATTTCTAAATGTTTTCAATAAAAGATTTTTCTAAAAAAAATGCAGTAATATCTGATCTGAGACTACTTGGAATATTTTTACATATAATTGTTGAAGAAACAATAAACTCAGAATTATTTAAAAGATCAATTAACAACAGGAAAAAAAACGTGTAAATCACTGTACAACCGAGACAATGTGGGGCTCTTATACATTTGAATATCTGTTTCACGCGACACCTTTCTTTGGCCAGGTAATCAATTAATCAAGCTAAAAATATGAAGTAGCAATGAATAAACATAACTAACGCAAAGAGCTATATTTTTTTATAATAAACAGCAAATTTCTTTATCTATAACACGTACGTGTATACACATAAAACCATCATGATTATAATTAATATTACCATGATGCTTTATGTGTATACATGTATAACAAACTTTTTATCGTTATATTAATATTACTCTTTCCACACTAAATCAGAATAGTATTTTAGCTCAACCTCTAAGTACTGAACTGTGTGATTACAGCATTTAACAACGAAAATAATAAAGGCTGTCTAAAAAGAAAAACGTAGCTGCATGAGTAACTTGTTATATTTTCAGCTGAACGGACTATTAAGAGGATAGATACTGTCCCAAATGCATTTTTTTTAAAATTCAGTATTGAGCAATTGTTGAATTTCCCCCGGTTTCGAATAAAATGTTTCCTTTAAAAGGAAATATAACAGTCTTCAACCAAAGATTTCTTGGCTACCGTGGAATATTTCGCTGGGAATATAATAAATGGGAAAAGTAATAAATGTTTATATCATAATTCTTCCAGTACTTTAATATTTTCCCTGTACTTGTGCATTTCAAATGTATCTGGAAAGATAACCGAAGAGTACTTTAAAAAATGAAAATTATTCGTATTACAGAGAACAAAACTACATAACATTGTAACAAATACATGCGAAGGAATTTTTATGTACAGTTATACTTCCCTTCCACACACATAAGTTATCAACTATATTATCTTAGAACAAAATTTAATATATCAGTTAAATTAATTATCAGTCATACATTAAGTACATAGAGTACATAAATTTTATCAAATAGTAATAAATACATACTATTTACTCGATATTTAAAACTTATAAAATTTCTATAACAAAAATATTTTTGAATATTTTTATAGAGTGGGGAAGTTCGGCGAAGGGAGTGGTATCATTCTCATTACTACAATGAGCTTCAAAATTACGAGATCCAACGTTAATGCTTTCGTGTTGCTTTGTAGTACGTTTTTAATATACAATCAATTAGTGAATAAAAATTTGTTATGGAGTATTTTATATATATAAACACCCCACCATTTAAATATTTTTTTAATGTTCAGATTATTTTTAGAGTTGAAATTTAGTTGTACTCCAAACTTTATATGGATAATGAAATTTAAAAGTATATTTAATTAATAAGCGGTCAATAATATACACTCTTAAAGCATACAGTGAATTCTTATAAAAATTAAAGAATTGGTAAGCTGATAAATTGCATCATATTCGAAGTGATCAACACACACATACAAACTACAGAGGAGGTCAATTTATAAAAGTTATTTCTTTATTGCAGCGTTTCTCAAACTGTGGGCACACCCCATGGGGTTGTGATAACCTTACATGGGAGGCGTGAGTACATGAAAAAGGCGAAAATAAACTACTTACTTGTAAAGGCGAAATTTACTTACACGTTGTACTTTAATTACAATCTGTCCCAATTTAAAAATTAATAAATTATAGATAAAAAAAAAAACTAAAAAACACGCTTTTATAGTGAATCGAACTAAAAAGTAAAAAAAAATAATTCTTAATATAAGAATAAAATTATTAATGAGAAAATTAATGTCATTGTGGTAAAAGCGTGGGGTGTATTACATTTTTACACTAACTCAGCATTTCGGAATAGAATCAGTAAGAAGTTATAACGATAAATATAGAGCACCCCATGCTTTTACAGCAATGACATTAATTTTCTCGTTAATCCTTTCATTCTTATATTAAGAATTATTTTTTTACTTTTTAGTTCGATTCACTACAAAAGCGTGTTTTTAAGTTTTTTTTAAACTATAATTTATTCATTTCCTTTATTATTATTAGTTCGATCTACAATAAAACCTGTTTTTTTTTAGTTTTTAAACTATCGTTTATTCTTTGCTGAATTTATCCTTGAATTTGATATTTGGAGCTGGAATTAGTCTTGCTCTTCTATGGATATTAATTAGTGGGTCTGAAGGATACTTATTCTTTCCGTTTAAGGGGCCTCGGATGAGTCCCATATCATTGTATTTTAAAGATTCCGTCTCTATAGATGCAGATCTAACTAATAAAAGTGTCTAAGGAGGAGTATTAAATGTCAATCGGAAATCACCTTTTAAACGTATTGCTATAATGCTAATTTGTATCAAAACTCCTAAACGTATTGCTTTATCAAAATAAAAATATTTAGCAGTTACAACATAAATTTATCACCTTTTAAACTTATTTCTATAATGTTAATTCGTATCATCACTTGATATTGCTTTATAAAAAAAGTATTTAGCAGTTAGAACATAAATTATTTTTATTCATGTGTGTGTATGTGTGTGTGCGCACGAGTCTTTTTCTTTTTTTTATTTCCATTTTCAGAAAAACTAGACTTATATTATGGCTAACTCACCCACCCTCTCCTTTCTCACTTTTTTTGTTTGTTTTGTTTGTATCAATAACGAGCGTTTTCATTTTTAGGGTTGCACCTTTTTAATGGCAGGGTCTTTTAGTCACCATAGCTGGAATTAGTCGCCAAATTTGGAAATGGAGTATGGAATTACTCGTCAAATTTGGAAGGAGTATGGAATTAGTCGCCAAATCTGAAAATGGTTTATGCAATTAGTCACCAAATCTGGAAACGATATAATGAATTAGTCGCCAAATCTTGAAATCCTTATTTTTGAGGATCCTAATCAGGACAATGGAACCAAATTATGAAATTATTATATTGTCATCGGTCCTTGACAAGTGTGTAAAATTTCGAATTAATCTGATCTTTTAAAATGGATAAAAATCGAGTTCAAAGATTACATTACATACAAGTGCAACTTATAAAAGCGTGTTAAAAAGGAAATGAAACATAAACTTTTCTTATTACTTAAAAGTAACTTACTTAAAATATCTATTGCCTTAAAATAACACCTACAGAAAAATGTAATAATTTTGATAATTTGTGTGGTTCATAATAAAGGTCGTATAGTAGCTTTAGTTTCAAAGTACATTATTATTGCATTCAATACAATGCTATATAGTATGGGAAAAAAAACGCTGTGAAAAAAATGATTGAAAATTGGGTAGTAAATATTGAAAGTTTAGGAAGTACTGCTTTATTGAATGTAATGCACCACATATTTAAATATTGAAAATAGGGACACTTTAAAGATGTTGCTGGTTGTGCAGAGGGATTCCGTTTTTTCAGATTAGCCCACAAAGCATTTGAATAAAAAACTCAAAGTCTAATAGGTTTATTGAGGAAATTTGGGGTCGCTGACGTTTTATTCAAAGTATGTTCTTTCTGAAACTTCAATTGGTCCTAAGGCTGTTGTTAAAGTCTCCCTCTCCCAGTAATAATTTCTCTGCGGTATATTCAAAATGGCCTATGACTTTGAATTTCTCACAATTTCTCAAATCTTTTGCAATGAAAAATACAATTTTAGTTTCGGAAGAAAAACATTGTTGTAGGAGCATTTACAAATTGAGACGAGTAAGGAAGATGCTGTATCTCTCAAAATGGTGTGTTATCTGTAAACCATCGAATCATGAAAGCAACATGTGCGCTGGCCCTTTTTCATGTTGAAGATTCAAATGATATTCCCACATTCTCATAGGCGTCCAAAATGTTGATATAGAATACGTCATATGAGCCATTTGGTTAAACGAATAAATGTTGTTGTCTACAAATAATTTCTGATGCAGAAAAAGAAATCAACACTGACTGGGTGTCAGTTACTTAAGGCATTAAATTTGGTACGATTGGCCAAAATATTCGTCGTTCTCAATCGAAATTATTCTGGTCTTAAACAGAGAAAATAATTCAAACTCTTAAACTGTCGAGTAGTACATTCGAGTTCTAGTTCCTATGAAGACACGCCGTGTAGAAAGGCGGATGCACGTTAAGTCTGTCGAGGCTCAAACTCCTCCAGTTCGCGTGGTGTGGGAGTTAGGAGTGGAGGGAAGGTGCCATCATAATCCCTTGACCGAGGTTTAAAATTACGAAGTCCGTCATCAATAGCCCTCGTGTTGCTATGGTGACGTTATCATGAGTAAGTTAATAAATACTTACTCATGATAACTCTAACATGCAGTGAGGTAAACGTCTTATGATCATGATAGTGAGTGAATGAGTGAATATTAACGTCGCGCGACTCAGCTACTCGAGGGCTTTTGGTGACGGACCTCGTAATTTTGAGCCATCGTCAAGTGACAACGACGACACCTGAGTTGCCAACCCTTTCTCCTAAAATCCACACCAACAGGAGGATGTTTGATCTCTCGACAGATTTAGCGTGCATCGCGCTCCTTCATGGCGGGTCGTCAACGATACTAACTTATCACACGCCTGTCACGTGTTATTTACCATGACCACTAGGCTACCGCGGCCACTATGATCATGGTAGAGTAGAATCCAGAAACGTCTTCGTATACCCTTGACAACAAACTGCGAGATATGAGTTACTTTGATTTTATAAGCTTTTTTAATTCATTTCGGTAGTGTAACATGAGAAATTAATTTATATGAAAATATCTTCATATTGTGCTACTATATATATCAATAACACGGTGTTTCCCTTAGTTTTAAAAATTTTAATGAGTTAAAAAAAACGTTTTTTTTTCCATGAGAAAAACCCTTTTTTCTTTCGTATTATTGAATTATTGCTCTAATTATTTTTATCGGTAAATGATCTTACTAACATCAATAAACTAAGCCCTTCACTCCTAAACATTGTAAAGAGCTGAAGAACTAGCCCACTAAAGGACTGACGAACTAGCCCTTTTGGTGAGAGAGCGCAACAGAAACACTGATTTCAGTTAGTGCTGAATGGCAACATTGAGAAGAAGAAGAAAGAAAACAAAGGCAAGATGAGAAACTTCGGATTATATAGTTTTAAAAATTAAAATTTTTTTTAGTGTTTGTAAATGTATGTGATGTCCTGTGTTGTTACCAATATGTGTAAGAAATTAATAAACCAATTTTGGTTAATAATGCCTTTTCCTTGAGAAAATAATCAGCACGCTATAACTACTCACACCAGGTTACAATATTTTTTTTGCTACAGAAAAGAGAACGAAAAACAAAAGAAAAACTAATATTTCATTACAGAAGATAAAATATATTTATCCTTATTATCTTAACAGATACATGCTCAAATAAATGACTAATTTAATTTTAATGAATTCATGGTAAGTTCTTAATGGAAATAACATTTTTTCATACTATTTATCAGTACTACTGATGCATTTTATATGGTGATGACAAATCTTTGACCAGGGAATATAAAGGAATTTATGAAATGAAAACGATAACCGAATGCTTCGAAAATGAATTATTCAGAAAGTATTACGAATCGGATTTGACATGTGTCCCCGATAGAAGATTTATTTTTTATGTGTTGTTATATACAGAAAAAAATTCATGATTTATTCTATTATTATTGTCTAGAGAATTTAGAATTTTGAGACTTTTCAACCAGAATGGTAAAATGACAAAAACATTTTTTCTCTTTCTGATTATCCATTGGAGTTTTTTATGAAACTGATATGTACGAGTTAACAAGATATTTCTGTGAAGCTGATAAAAGCAGGTTATTTTTTGAGTACTTTGTTAAAATTATAAATAAATTTGTTTTTTTTTACAATTAGTTATATAACAAAAATAATAGCTATCTGAACCGTTAATTTTTTCAAAAATAAATAATTATGAAAGTTTATAAATTAGTTTAAAATTTTGAAAAATTCATTAATTGTAATGAGACAGAAGGATCAGCAATCAGTTACCTCTTATTTAAAAAAATAAAAGAAAGGAGAAAGAAAAATAAATCAACTAGATATTACTTTATTAAAACGGATTTAAAAAAATATTTCTTATTTTTTAAAATTATTCCAGAACAATAAGTATTTTAAGCAGATTAACTATAATTATTTTTTACCTAATTTTTGAGTAATTTCTTGGAACAAATTGGTATTTTTTATTTCATTAATCAGCTATATTTTCTAAATTTAATATATTTTTAATGAATTAATCATAGCTTACAATTTTCATATATATATATATTGAAAACAATCATAAAATCTCAGTGCACCACAAAGTATCACACGGGGCTCACGGAAGTAAGTATTAAACACACATTCAAGGGAAATAAAAAAAATGGAGGTTAAGAAGAGTTACAAATATTTACAACAAATTCACAGAAATTTTTAAAAGCACTTCTGGTGGAAAGAAGTTGATGAAAATTCGGTGGCCAATTAACGTTAAGTTTCTTGAAAGCCAGTCTTAAAATCTTTCTCTCTGTGACATACTTAGAACACCGAAGGATTACATGTTCTACGTACAGTGCGTGTACGGTAATTTTTCATATTTAACAGGGAAATGCATACGCGTGATTAAACTCATGAATTACTCGTACACTTTAAATACCAAGGATAGGAAAGTAATGGGAAAAATTCTTATTTTTCTAGAAAAAAGTTTTTAATATTATTACTGTGGAATGTGTGTTTCAATTTTACATAAAATATTTGTCATATACCGGGTGTTTCAAAAGTCACGCACATCCACATGGTAATCCTTGTTGCTTATAAACCAAAAGGGTTGGTTGAGATTTCTGTCACTAGATAGCAACAGGGGTCCCATCATAAGAAGTTTTGAACGTAGCAAAATATTTGTCAGTTGAGCACAACGGGAGGTGCATGATGTTTTCCCAAGAGCAAAGAATAGCCAATCATGGAATTTTATTTCGCTATAAAATATTATTGTCGTGTGATAAATGCATTTCAGCAGAAACAGTGAAACAGCACCAAATGCATCAACGATGACACTTTTAGTGCAACGGTTCCGTGACACAGGATCGGTTGCAGACAGGAAGCGACAGAGTAGAGCGTCCATAGTGAAAACGAAAGGGGCAGATGTGGAGACCGCTTTAAAAAGAAGTCCATTGAAAACATCGTCCGTCTACATAAACATTATTACATAATTCATATTCTTGCTGAAAGTGTTGAAGGGTATGCTTGGTTGCAGCAAGACGGTGCAACGTGTCACACATCACGGGACAGTAAGGAAGTTTTAACAGAATTTTTCGATGATCGTGCCATTTCCAAAAGACTTTGGCCACCTCATTTACTGGACTTCTCAATTTAGGATTTTTTCTTTGGAGATATTTGAAAAATGTCCCATTCAGGAATAATTCCAATATGCTTGATGAACTTAAGAATAACATCCTTCATGCAATATTGGACATTAATTCTCACTCTTCGTAAAGTGTCAATTAATGTAGCAAAAGGAATTCAGTTGTATGTCCCGGAAAACGGACATCATTTTGGACATTTACTGTTATTTTACCATGTGTGTATGGCACCTGACAATAAGGATAACCGTTTAGCCTTTGTTTATCCTTTATTCTGTTTGTTAACATAATTCATCTGTTTTTAAAACTCAACCACAAAAAACTCAACACGTGACTTTTGAAACACCCGGTATAATTAGCAATTCTTTTGAAAGTTTTTGTGGCCGAGGTAAATGAATGGTCCTGGTCGTGAACTCGTGACCATATTTATTTTTGTTAAATGGTGAATTTGAGCCCTGGTTTTCCAATGAAGATCATCCAAGTTTAATGTCTGACGAACATTAAATCTATTGGGGCTTAAGCTCCTCACATTGGCGTGGTGGAGAAGTTTGCAGATTGAAGGCCTGCCGAGGTGTGGTCCTCGTCAATTGACCGAGGTTTAAAATTATGAGGTATGCCACCAATAGCTCCCACGTGGCTTCAAAAAGCAACATTAATAAACAATCAATACTACGCAAAATTCTATTAATTATAATCAGTTAAAAGTTTTTGAAATTGTAATAGTTTAAAAACTTTTCAAAAGAATTTGAACGTTGTAAGATTTAATTTTTTTTTTGATGAAAAATATTTTTGTGATGTCATTCATGAAGAGGCTATATATTAGAATCCCTTGAAAAATTCTTTTTATCCAAGTATTCTTTTATTCTATTTTATGCGAGTGAGTGTTTTTAATTAACGTCACATTATAAAGAAATACGAGGACTATTGAATATAACTATAAAGCAATATATATGAGGACGACATCTGAGTTGACATCCCACTCTCATAACACACTCTAACATCTTGCAAACGGGAAGAGTTTGAGATATGATTGATTTTACGTGCATCAGCCTTTACGCCAACGATACTCAACCTGCGTCCCACCGAACCTTTTTAAGTGGCCCAGTCATGACTCATTGTTCTGAAAAAGTCAGGTATTTAAGAACAATGTTTTAAAAAATTTGGTAGGAAATTCTTTAACAGGAAAACAAATCTATCAATTTTGCTTTTTTGCTGTCGAAGTCCTACGGCTGCAAATAGATATTCTTTTTTCTGTTTGTAACGGTTACGGTTAGTGATAACAGTCAACAGTAGAGTAGCGATAATTTTATGAGTTTTTTAACACTTCTTAATACTTTGCAATCGAAAAATATTCGTACGTTTTGGAGGTTGACTGTTTTGTAGTAAAAAAAAAGGAATCAGTACTTGTTTGATTTGTCATGAAAGTGTAACATTTAAAAATGCCAGTAAACAGGAATCATTCAATGACTCTTTCCGTTCAAAGCCTCTTTCAAGAGATGTAAATAGGCTTTATTGAATATTATTTACAACAGCAATAAAGTGTTTTGTCAGTGGTAATGTCGCAGCAGGAACAGAGGCATCGAAGTTTGTTATATTATTGATAATCATACTAAACAATTTATTGATGCCAAAATTGTGAATGAGCGTTTCTGACATCCTTTTAATTTTGTATTCGTGACAAAAATAAAAAAAATACATAAACAAGTAATATAAAAAATTTTTTTAAGTCAATTCCTACTTATCAATCAACAAAGAAAAATTTTATGTTAGCTACTTTTTATTAAATAGTTACAATTAATATAACTATGTATTTACATATGAAAGAATCACAATATTAAGTGGTAACGAATTTTTATTAGTTATCATTTAAGTATCGTATTGTCATCCAAAACAATCGTGTATATAAATTTCAGTTCAACTGAATACTTTAACACGTGAGAAAAAAAAACCTTTTCAAGTTTTGACACAAGTCGCCAAAAGGGTGGCTAAGTCACCAAAAATAATGCCAACGTGGTTGTATTTGAAATTCTTTCAATAATTAGTTTTAATCAATTAATTTATATTAATTATTATTATATTATTGTATTGTCATCCAAAATAAACCTGTGCATAAACTTTCAGCTCAATTGAGCGCTTTAACATGTATTTTATTAACGATTGAAAATCCCCCCAACAAGATAAATAAATATATAGAGATTGTGAGCTAATAGTGTGAAGGAATTGAAAAATAATTATTAAAAGAAGCAAAACAGGAGTTGTATTATTTTGATCAATTTTCCACATTTTAAATTTCCAATGTTATCTTGATCTTGAAGCATTTCTCCCCCTCCCCCCCTTTTAACATCATGTTGCGGCCCGCGTGAAATAGCTGATATATGTAAGCGGCCCAGCAGATAAAAGATTGAGTACCCCGGCTCTACACTTTTAGTCTTAAGTGGTATCAGGTGCCCGATAACGCCGACCATGAGTTCATGACCGTATCCATTACTAGGATACCACTGTCTTTATGATTTTATAGTTCACTTTAAAGGTTCATATACGGGGATGTATTATTATTATTTTTTTTTTATGTACACTTATTCAAATCTAATACTCAAAATTTAAACTAGGTCTATTTACTCTTTTCGATTTCAATTCATAAACCTCTGATGATTGCAAATTTTCTTAAAATTTGATTTGGATACAATAAAAAATTATGATAATCATTTTCATCCCGTATTAATTATATATATTTAAACGAAAGAGATATGGATTGATTATTATAGGAAATAAGTTGTAGAGTTATATATATATATATATATATATATATATATATATATTATATATATATATATATATATATTAATTGTAAGGACACACACATAAATAGATGATTACGTATTACTACAACGATTTAAAATAAAACTCACAATTTATGCCTTTTACTTTTGCAAAATGATCTTTGTAATCAAGATTTTCTTAAGTAGTCCGGTTTTTTCTTCTTTTCTCAATACTTAAATATCAATTCGATAGCAAAATGGTTTTACTAAATCTTTTTAATCCTCCTGTTGAACAATTTCTGTTAATATATGTGAATTTAAATTCTTATAATTTATAGTTGAAAATGTGTAATGTTTTAAAATAACTTGATTAGGAACTTTCGTGGCATATTTGTGGCCGTGGTAGCCTAGTGGTCATGGTGACGAACTCATGGTAAATAATATTTATTATCTAGTCTTGGGTAATTATATATAATAAAAGCAACATAGAGAGAGAATTTATATAACTGATATCTTATAACTAACTCTTTTAAAAAAAGACTCACTACTAAACGCGTTAAGTTTAGAACCTGTATAAGTTATTTATCTTACAGTTATAGAATTTTTCATAACGTCACATTTTATTTTATTGAGCTAATACAGTAGAACCTGTTTTATGTGATTTTATTTCTCTGTGTGATTGTTTTATATGGTATATGAATTTCAACGGTTTTGGCGCCACTGTAATGTTTTCTATCAAATCAATCTATATATATAAAGGAGAAAAGCGACTCACTCACTGACTAATCACGATATCTCCGGAACTATTAAACCTACAGATTTGAAATTTGGTAGGTAGGTTCCCCTCATGGAGTAGACACATCAGCTAAGAACGGATTTTGCAAAGATCGAACCCCAAGGGGCGTTACGGGGGTTTAAAGGACGTTCTAGATAATTAGTTCCGTTATTAAAATATTAGATGTACAGTCTTGAAACTTGGTTTACAGATTTTTTTCATAAAGTAGAGATTCCCTACATAATGATTTTTACGAAAATCGACCTCCAAAGGGCGTTGAGGTCGCTTAAGGGGCATTATGCACAATTATTTCCATTTTTAAACTATTAGACGTATAATCTTGAAATTGAGTAAGCAGATTCCATTCATTAAGGAGAGATCCGCTATAAGATGGGTTTTGTGAAAATCGCTTCCTAAGTGGGGTTGCGGGGGCTTAAGGGGCGTTATAGATAATTATTTCCATTTTTAAACTATTAGACGTACAGTCTTGAAATTTGGTATATAAGCGGATTCCTTTCATGGTGTAGAGATCCGCTACAAAATAGTTTTGGGGAACATTGATCCCCAAGGGTCACTGAGGGGGATTAAGGGGCTTAATAGATAAATATTTTCGCTTTTCAACTAATAAGCCCACCTGCTTGAAAATTAAAAGGTATGTTCCATTCATGGAATAGAGTTTCTTTTACAAAGGGTTTTGCGAAAACGGACCTCCAAAGGAGTGGAGTTGCAAGGGATTAAGACGTGTTATAGAAAAATTCCTGTTTTTGAATTTAACCCATTTACTTGAAATTTGTTGAGCACGTTTCTTTAATTGAATAGAGTTCCACTAAGAATGGGTTTTACGGAAATCAACTCCAGGGGAAGCGGGGAGAGTTATTGAGGCGTATTGACAGACAAAATTCCCGTTTCCGAACTGCTAAGACTTTAATAATAAAATTTGGTTTGCATGCTTCTTTTGTTGAATTGGAATACGCTAAGAATGCTCTCAACGAGGTATTGATGATAAAAATTCCATTTTTGCTCTGTTAGATTTAGACTTGAAATTTAGCACGCATGTTTATTTTATGAGTAGAGATCCACTGGAAGTTGCTTTGGTGGAAATTCACTTGATTATTAGGTTAAGTGAGCGCAAAAAATCTTTCTACTTCTATTTTAGTTATAAATAGAAATTAGATATTTTAATTTATGTTCTTTTTATATCAAGAGGCGAGATTTACAGCTATAAATTTATTTTTCAATACAATATAGATAATTCTTAATGCTAGATATCAATAATTCATAAATATGTAAACAGTATACATTTATACAACATCGTGAAATACCCAGTGAAGTGGGTGGGTAACGGCTAGTGTACATATATACCAGGGGTGGCGAACCAGTAGCACGCGTGCCATTGATTTCACGGAGCACAATTTTTTGGCACGCCAATGATCAAAATGGTTTGCATTTTATTTCAAAGTTTACTATGAATTATTACGAGCATACGCGAATGATCTGTCGTGGGGCGGCGGGGAGCACACTCGTTTGTTTTTGTCTTGCCTTAGTTACATCGTAGACTACAATTGCTTACGATGTAAAGTTTGTCTAAGCATAGCATGGTCAACTTCATCAACACAACTGTACTTTAAAGTTTATCTGAGTTATATTTACGATTTTTTAACTGTTACTTAACATGGCTAATTAAGTAAAAGAACAAAAAGTGCAAGATAGTATATGTAACAGAGAATTTCAAATTTGGTGGATCGAGAAACATAGCATTATATACTGTTAAAGGCGACAAAGTGGTGTGTGTTTTAAGTTCTGGAATAGTTGTATGCAGAACGTTTGTAAAACGATATTTTGAAACACAAATCCTCTTGTCAAAAAAAGTGAACCACGGTAAAAATAATTAATTGATTAAAAACCGTTTGGCAGATGACTCAAATTTAGCATGTATTCTACAAAAAGTAACATGTTACACACAATCCTAATATAAGTTATTTATGTCATCCAATCTGCCACAACAGAAGTCACACTAATGTTACTTAAAGTTGAATTACACGCATAAATAAAACATTCATAACTATATAGTGCAAAAGATATTTTTTCGTAGTAAATAGAATTTTGTGTTGTTAGTATTTAGTTTTATTATTTTCCCAATAACCACAAGTCAAACTTATTTGACGGCATGTCTAAACCTCATTAAACACTTCTTTAGAAAAAATGGCACGTTGATACATAAAGGTTCGCCACCCTTGATAGATACACTTCAAGACGCTCTGTTCATTGGTTATAAACAGTCTCACGACAATGCGCGTTCAATTGCCTTCTCTCAACGCACTAGCAGCACGTACTTGATTGAAGACGAAACTTTCAATGAAGGTGACGTTATCAATAATTTAATAGATTATGAAGTCGGACAAAAAGAACCGGATTCTTCGAGAGTGGATAAAATACATGCTAGGATCCATCTTTCCAACAAATCGGAAAAACATTTTCTTAAAATACACTCACTTCCAAAAGTTAAGCACGAAGATGTAAAATGGAAAAAAACAGACAAATACTGCTTTAATTGACACAAAATTTGGCAATAAAGTAGCATATATATTTATACATAAAACAAAATCATTAATTATATACAGAAAAGAAAACAACATTAAATTTTTGTAAGTTATCAGATAATGTCATACTGGAGACTTAAACAGAATTATATGTATAAAGTGAAAATAAACAACATAAATTGAAAAAAGGACATTAATAGGGTATGTGATCCCCCCTCATCTGTATTGAAAATTTACACCTTCTGACCATGCTTTCAATTAGGTGGTCAACCACCGCAGAATTAAGGAATCGCCATTCCTCTTGTAGAGCAGGTTCCAGCTCAATAAGAGTGGATGGAGGTGGGAAACGTGAAGATACAGCACGGCCAAGAGCATCCCAAAGATTTTCAATGGGATTAAGGTCGGGCGAATATGCTGCCCATGCCATACGCGCAATTCCTTCACTCTCCAGGTAGTCATCGACGATGTCAGCTCTTTGGGGACGAGCGTTATCGTCCATTAAAACAAAAATAGGGCCAACTGCTGTAGCGTAAAATCTCACAATGGGTTTTAGGACTTCATCTCGATACCGGACAGCCGTCACAGAACACCGTTTAAAGATGTGCAGGTCGGTGCGTTATCCTAATGAAATCCCTGCCCACACCATAATGCTTCCGCCTCGGAAAGCGTGATGTTCGGTGATGTTTCGGGGCTGATTACGTGTTCCTTGTTTACGCCATATCCTTATACTCTTGTCATCTGGCTCCAGAGCAAATCTTGACTCATCAGTAAACATGACATTGCCCCTGTCAGACACAGTTCAATTGCCAGGTTTCCAGCGCCACTTTAATAGTGCCCCTCTTGATTGGACGGATAGAGGAACACAAACTCGAGGTACCCGGGCATACAGTCCATTCATATGTAATCTTCGGCGTACAGTAGCTGCAGATATAGCCTTACCAATGGACGCTGTAAGTATAGATGTCACACGTGTGGAGGTCGCTCTGCGATTCCGCTTGGCTACAATAGCAATATATCGATCTTCCGCAGGGGTTTGTAACCCTTGGGCGACCGACTACGGGCCTTCGGACAACTGTCTGTGTGGTTTGGAATTGTTTCCATAAATCTGAAATTACAGAATGATGAACGCCGAAGAAAAGAGTAACATCTGTGATCGACTGTTCTGCTTTAATGCGCCCCACAGCACGCGAGCGCCCAGAATCTTCCATACGTTTTCTGGAAGTCATAGAAACACGTAGGTCTTGAAAACAAATTGTACGAAAGTTTTTTAAACACCTTCTATCAGCACTTACCATCAACTTCTGTAACCCTTCATAAAGCTGGTTTCTTATAAGACTGCCCTTTTTGCATATTTCTTGACATAAAAGCACGATTGGCTGTTATCTAACATATTTGCATACTTCCATCTACCTCTGCAGCGAATTGCATCCTTTTCAATTCTGATTCGCTTCCGGAAATTAGCATTTTCCTCTGTGCTTAACTTTTGGGAGTGAGTGTAGATATTAATGCCGAAAGGAGTTATAAATTTCAAAAAGAGCTTCGATCATGCATATCTGGTTGTGAAGTTCACAAGCAACTGACCAACCGATCGTCGTCACAAAAACTTATCTCTTACTGTATGGTGTCAAAAATTAAATCGATTGAAATTGTATCTTCAAGAGAAGAGGGCGATTTTAAACTAATTAATCACAGGAAGATGCAATCTTTGGATTACGATGAGTAGCAGTGAATTGTGTATGAGCATTTTGAAAATTTCTCCATGTATACAATAAGAAATTAATTGTTTTAAAAATATTTCCATGTGAAATTTACTTATTTATTTTTCTTGGAAGTATTTTCTTATAAATTTCGTAAATAATAGACATATTTTTTAAGTGAGACTTTTTTTTATGCAGTCCCTCTCCGCCGTATAAATTTTTTTTCTGTAGTATATGTCGACAAAGTTGTTAATGTTATGTAAGTATGAAATTTTTGCATATTTTTTGTGTGGGTTTTTTATGCGGTCCATATCTACCGCACGAAAACAGGTTTTACTGTATTTCTTTTTCTTTCAAAATCAATAACGCATATCGAAGACAGTAAATATATTACCTGGTTTAAATTGTAGTCCCTCTAAAACATTTTGGCTGACAACTTGAATACGTAAAATAAATTGAACAAAAAATATAAATGTGTGTGTTGTGACTTACATTCGAAATAATTTTTTAATAAATCATCAAAAAAGAATGGTTTTCGTTTACAGGTATTTGTAAAATAATTGCAATCACAATAATTACAACGAAAAGAAAAAGGGAATTTTTGTCTTTAAGTTAGATTTGGCTTAGTAGGCGTTTTTAATGTATGTACACTTTTTATTTTCCCTACAAGGAAAAAATTTTTAAAAATTGTTTCAGCATTTTACACGGATCATTAACTTCAATACGATTTATCATTTTTAGTCGAAGTTTGGAAAATAATTGAAGGTGGAAACTAGATAAAAGTATTATTAGCGGATATTTTTCTTTCACTGAATTATCTTAAAGATTCTTCCGAGTAATTTTTTTAAATAAAATCTGCATTAAATTTTTAATCGGTTTTTAAAATTATTTGGAAAAGAAATTGTAATGGTGCCCGATTAAGGAAAAGATAATACTATGTAACGGCCTATTTCGCGAGATTTCCCTTACAAAAACTAACATGAGGTAGTTTTATTTTTAAAAGTTTTATTGAAAATTTAATTGCCATTTTTTAACACTGTGTATCATTTAATAAACTGGTTTATTAAATCCCTTCTATTAGTTCACTCTCTTCCTATATATATATATCTTGTTCAAATTTTCAATCGTTAATAAAATACTTTCTGTTCATCCATTCAAGTTCAAATACATTTTTTTAAACTTGTAGTGGATGACACTTGATATCAATACAGTTTTTTCAAATATTAATTAATTAATTAAATTAAAAAAAAAGGAATAAATAATAACAAACAAAAAGAATAGTCCCTGTGTCCCTGTAGTGCAATGTATAGCGCGTTGGACTTCTAATTCAAAGGTGGCGGGTTCGAATCCACCTGGTATGGCCTAATTTGTGAGAATGTGATTTCTTTTTATTATACTATTGTATTAGAATAATTAAATTCAATAAATGAATAAATAGTAACAAACCAAAATAATAGTCCAACAGTATACATAGAAGGGTAAATGGAAAATTGCAAGGCAAATCGCTTTCTATTTTGTCACTAGTGGGATTCTGTCATATGTATAGCGGTGTCCAAAATTGTGGACACTTTTTTAAATTGCTATGTTTTTTAAGTTTTTAAGCTTATAGAAAATTTTCCGTTGCACAAAATGCTACGTATTTTACATAATTTTAAAGAGCATTTAATACTGAATTCAATATTAAAAAAAATTCAAATATTTGCAAAACAAAAAGAGTTATACTGCGATAACTGTCGATATACATTGGATACTGATGAAAGCAGTGAGTTATTAGAGCTTAGTGAGGTTGCCTTTATTCTTTATTACAGCTTCACACCGATGTTTCATTAAGCTGAAAATAGTTTTAAGCTCTTCCTTCATTATTACATGATGCCAGGAAACAATTATATCCTCGATTAGTTCATTTTTATTTCATGGGTACCTCATTCGGGCAAGAGTTTTCAAACGGTGCCGAAAGCTTTCGATGGGATAGAGGTCAGGACTGTTTCCTGGCCAGGATAACAATAATATTTAGTCAAAAAGCACTGACATCAAATAAAGGAGTAGATTGGATACGTGTGACAAGAAAGTGGTATTTCCTTTGTTAAAATTACATAATAGGTGGGCAGTTCAATGACTACATTTGCAGACTGAACGTTTTGTTTAAGATGTCAGGAGACAAATTCAATAAAAAAAAAGCAGGAAAAGGCCGAAAAAGGTGCACCACATCTGTTGATGACAGAAGAATAAAAAAATTATGTTTCAGAGATAAAAGAATTTTATTGACATCCATCAGAAGTGATCTGAATAATGCTGGTATTTCTGTCAGTTCAAAAACTACCAGGAGTAGATTAGCAGATGTAAGACTGAAAAGTAGAATTCCACGAAAAAGGCCCTATCTCAATTTACAGCAGCACTAAAAGGAACTACAGTGGGCAATGGAACACATTAATTGGACAAATAATTATTTTTCATAAGTTATATGGAAGGTGGAAACTAAAATACCGTTTTTCAGTAGTGATAGCCTAAAATATGTAAGACGTAGAAACCAGAAACGATATATCCTGACTACATCTAGGCAATTGTGAAGTACCCACATAGTTTTATTATTTAGTCATGCATATCAGCAGATGGTATTGGTCGACTTCATATCATTGATGGAACTGTTCTAAGATCATTATGTTGTTGTGCTGGCTAGGAAATAGTCCTGACCTCGATCCTATTGAAAACTTGTGGCACCGTTTGAAAACTCTTGTCTGAATGAGGTACACATGAAATAAAAGGGAGCTAATTGAGGATATAATTGTTTCCTGGCATCATGTAATAACAAAGGAAGAGCTTAAAGCTATTTTCAGTTCAATGAAACATCGATGTGAATCTGCAATAAAGAATAAACTCAACCCCACTAAGCTCTGATGACTCAGTGCTATCATCATTATCCAATGTATATCCACAGTTATCGCAGCATAACTTTTTTTGTGTTGCAAATATTTGAATTTTCTTTTTTGTATTGAATCCAGTATTAAACTCTATTTAAAATGATATAAAATGCTTTGCATTTTGCTCAACGTAACATTTTCTATAAGCATATGAACTTGAAAAACATAACAATTTAAAAAGGTGTCCACAATTTTGGCTACCACTGTATATACATGTTTTATAATAATTGTAACTATTTAATAAAATGTAACTAAAATAAAATTTTTCTTTGTTGACCTAAGTTGCAATTGACTTAATTTTTTTTTTTTTTTGTATTACATGTTTTATAAACTGGTTCGTTTTTGCTATCTAAACGATGTTGAAGTTTCAACTAATTATAGGTAATTTTGTTTTGAGAGAGAGAGCTCAACTTTTACTTTTCTCAAGTAACCATAACATGAATTCATCTCCAACCTTAACTTTTATCTTGCAGCTTTTACTGTCTCATGCTTCTTTACTGGAATTTTTCCTAACGGGATTATGTTAAAAAACTGTATACAACACTCCAGTAATGAGCTTAAATAGATTTCTAGGACTTATCATTTTGTTATTGCCTGTTTAACATTTTTAAATGCTAGACAACAGCTGATCTTAATATTTAGAAGATGTTCAGATGCCTCAAGAGCAGCCTAGAAGCCATACAGAATTTCCCCCCCTTTAACTGATTTTGAAATATTTTTATCAAACCGCTGTGTCATATATTTTATAGATTTTGTGTGTGCTTTATAATTAAAACGAGGTAAAAATAACTGATGATGATTTATTCATGCACATTTAATTTAATTTTTCAATGTTTTAATATAAGGCTATGATTTATTTAATACGCCATATAACAATACACTTAGTAATATTTCAGATTAATATCTTACTAATAAAAGTATATATTTAAGTTTTTTTGTCGATGTACCATTTAGCACCTCCTAGGGTTTAGTTAATTTACCTAATATATTTTTATATATGGTTTGTGAAAGTTTTTATTTACTTTGGAGAGTACACTTGAGGCTATCTTCGGCTAATGTTACAGAATAGGGGCCGAATTCAAATACTTTTTCAGATATAAAAATACTCTCAAAGATTAATATTATATTCTGGCTACACTATCTTGTAGATAATCACTTATTTTATCACACTACTCATTTTTATCCGAGTTGACACGTTTTCTCTTTTATAAAATGTGTTTCGCATTTTTTTTCCAATACCGTAATGCTAAATGACCTATCCCTTCACATGTTAAAAGGAAAAACTAATTATTTACGAAATATTTTGAAATTTGTAAAACACTATATTATAAATAAATGCATGAGTTACAATGTCACAAATTTTTATAAAAGCCGAGGCAATTTTTCTGTCCGAAAATGTGCTCCGCGTCAAGTTCACGCTCTTTTACATGTGGCGAAAACAGCCTAAAACTTAAGGTGTCGTTACTAATGCCACCTGATCGACAAAGGCCACATCAAGGCCCACAAAATTCTCATGGCAAAGGGCTAAGTAATGCCCGTGGTTATCCCTAGCTTTGAGCACCATACAGGTGACAGAACGATTTAGCTCGGTTTCACCCAAGTTTTGAGGGAGAACACCCTAGGGGTGGTCAGGAGCCTCCTACCTCTTAAACATATCCTATATTATTAAAATATTATACAAGTGTTTCATTAAAAACTAATTCATAATTAGTTTTAGAACTTTTTGATTTCATTTGAGCTTTTTCTTTATTCTAAAGCTCAATCAATAGAGAGAAAGTTATATTAACATCGCACTGTAAATCAACACGAGGGCTATAGCGAGAGACCTCTAATTTTCAAACTCGGTCAAGTGACACAGACGTCACCTAAGATGGTACTCCCTCTCCAAACTACCACACCATGCCAACGGGAGGACATTGAGCTAATATAGATTTAGCGCGCGTGCATCAGCCTCTCTACACGGGGATCTTTAGTGGTACTAGGACTCGAACTCGTGACACGCCACCAAAGAGTTGAAGACCATAACCACTAGGCTATCGTGGCCTTTCGTAGTCATTGGAAATAAGGTCGAGATAGTATATTTTGTATTAACTAAGGCAAGTAATATATCCCAGTAATATGTAAATCTTGCAAACAACAAATTGTAAAAATATAAGAGGTAGCTCCTCTTTTAATTCCTGTTTAGAGTTTGGTTTGAATAAATCTTACTTTAAAGCTACAAAGAGCTAATGGCAAAGGAATACCACAACTCTGAATTCTAATCAAAAGCAATGGCCCCACAACTCAGTAGCAACTCATTCTAATTTCCACACAACACCACACCGAGATTTTGAGAATCAGTTTGTTTTGACATGAAACAGCTTTATTCTTCTGTGGCGACTGATTATTATTGGAGTGAGAGTGTGAATATTACCGTCACACTATTTAACTACGCAAGGGCTTTTGGCGACGGACCTCGTAATTTTAAATCATGGTCAATTAACGAGGACGACACCTGAGCTGGTACCTCCATCTTCTGTACCACACGAACGGGAGGACTTTTGATCTGCAACAAATTGAACGTAAATCCTAGTTCAGACTCTGCACAGATGTCTGAGCTATATATAGGTAAAATATTATTGTTATGGAAGCATTTATCATAAAACAAAGATGTTCAGAAAATAGGTAATTCTATGTTCATTTTTTGCCAAAATATTATTGTAGTATTATTCTTAAAACAATTTTATTCATGTAATCTAATCAAAGTGACAGTAAATATTATAAAAAATATCCATTTATACACTTTTGCAAAACAACAGTTCCGAACATAGTCCAATAACTTAAGATAATTTCTGTACCATGGTATTGAAACATTGTTCTGCGAAAAACAAATATCTCTTGGGATAAAAATTATTCTTAAAAATGTAAGAGAACAAAATTTTAAAAATGGCAAATGTACCAACCATATACTAATTACATAACAAACAGAAGCAAAATCTCTTTAATCTTTAAAATAAACGTTAGGAGAATATTACAAATTGGATTTAAATCGGATGAAATAAAGAAATCAGATATGAACTAGAACTGCGATTTTATTCACTTATTTATAAAGAAATATTTAAGCGATTAAGTACACCTTTTTTAAAAAGAAAATAAAACGAAAAAGCACACTCTTTATCTTTCTGATATAGGAGTAATAACCGTTGTGCTTTTACGGTAAGAATTCTTTTTACGACACAAGCCCCTATGCTTTTATATGCGTCTCTTAAACTGCACACAGCATGTTCTCTCGTTCGTCAATGACGTCAGCTCTCTGCATTTTCCCTCGCTACATTGTCGAGAAATTTATTTTTCCTATTTATTAATTCATTGAGCGTCAGGAGATTTCCGGAGCTGGAAATTTCTTTGCACTTGAATTGCGGATTTTGTTTCAAAAGGCTTGCCACACGCAAACCAATTTTTCTTTTGCATTGATCAAGTTAACGTGCAGTTTAGAGAAAGAAGTAGCATATAAAAACATGCGCACTAATAACTGATGGTAATTAAATTTCATACACGTAAGTTCTTTATCTATAAGTTAAACTATTATTTTATGTATGGTTTATTTGAATAAGAGCAATTAAGAAAAATAATTGATTTTAAAAGAGAGTTCATATAAACAAGAGTAAACTCTTAATTTCAAAGCATGATTTATTGAATAATTGATATATTTGTATTCTCCATTTTAAAATTCTTTTTGAAAGAAAAATAAATCATTAATAGAAATTTGGGAAATATGCTAAACATTTCTGATTCGTTACGGATTTTTGCGGGTTTTTTTTAATATTAAAATATTTAGCAGTATATTTCCTATATTGTGCTTGAAGATATATATATATATATATATATATATATATATATATATATATATATATATATATATATATATATATATATATAACTATCTGTCCCGACAGACGTTATCCTGCACACACGTCTTAAATCCGAAAATTAAAAACTTATTTTTCAATAAGTTGTAACAATCTGGACCGTTTTGATGAGATTTTTTATAAAGAAAGTTATTACAATACCTGACATCATCACATGTACAGTTACCACAAATTCGACCTATCGATTGCGCGTGAGTATGTGTGTATATTTACTATGAATTAAGTTGAATATAGAAGGTACTCTGAATAGAAACTTGAACTTGTTTTGATTAAAGGGTAAAAAAGATAACACTCGAGCTATTTTCATAACAGGAATGTTTTTTAATGCACAAAAAATAAATTTATCGTAATGTCATTGAATGTACAAAGTTTTTGGTTAATCCTTGAGGAGTATAAACAAACAAATGCGGTGGTTTGCCAAACATCGGACATGCAACATTTAATTTGCCGAGCGAAAAGCAAGGGTTTTCTAAATCTAAGCGCCACAAATTGTCATTGTTTGACCTTGTGACTTATTAATGGTCATAGCAAATGCCAAGCGAATTGGAAATTGCAAACATTTGAATGGGTATGTGAGTCTGAAATAACCATTGGGATTTGTGGTAGAAGTAAACTTCACCTTGAAGTTTGCCACTCAAAATAGTGACCTCAAGAATATTGCCTATGATTTTTTTTATGAACAATCGTGTGCCATTACATAATTTTGGCACATTTTTAACTAATTGCAATGTCGGACCGAAATGTGAATTTAAATAATTTTCGAATTCACTTGAATCCACACAAAAAATATCATCCAAATCGGTCCAGCCGTTTAGGAGGAGTTCAGTCACATACACACGCATAGAAGAGTTATATATATATAAGGATATATGCCGATCGTGGTGAAATGAATAATCTTTCCGATTATGTAATTGTTTTTTGTTTGATTTTGATAAAAAAATTAGATTGCAATATTAAAAACGGCGAAAATATAGGAAAATTCTCCCCTCTTCTCTCTTTTTTTAACTCTTGCCACGCATTAGCAGAATAAACAGCACACACATGGGTAAAACAATTATGCGTTTTAAGGTTTTTAATTAATATCTTTTTAACTAATTGTGATATTGGACCGAATTGTGAATCTAAACCATTCTCAAATCCACTTGAACCCACACAAAAAAATGTCAACAAAATCGGCCCAGTCGTTTAGAAGGAATTCAGTCACATATATACGCGCAGAAGAATTATATATATAAAGATTATTTGAAAAGATATAATTAAAAACGCTAAAAAGCATGATTCGTCTGCATTTTTGTAACAATGAAAACCCGGTTTGGCCAGTTTGGCTGAAAATCGATTTTTGACGCCAACTTACGTCATTTTTTTAATAACAATAACGTTGTTATAACAATGCAGGTGAACATTGAGTTGAATGTTTTGAATGTTTTGAATTAATATCTTTTAACTAATTGCGATATCAGACCGAATTGTGAATCTAAACCATTCTCGAATCCACTTGAACCCCCACAAAACATTTTATCAAAATCGGTCCAGCCGCTTAAGAGGAGTTTAGTCACATACACACTCACAGAAAATTTTTATATATAAAGATATATAAACAACTACTAAACATACGTCACAGGATTTCTTGAACTACTAGATCTACAGATTTAAAATTTGACAGGCATATTTCTTTTGTTGATTAGAACGCACTAAAATAGATTTTACGAAAATTGAATACCACAGGAAGGTTATAGAGGAGTTATAGATAATAAAAAAATTTTGTTTTTGGACTATTAGACATACAGATTCGAAATTTAATAGGCGTATTTCTTTTGTTGAGTAGAGATTCTCTGAGAACGGATTTTATTGAAATCAACTGCTAAGGGAGATAACAAAAGTGTAAAAATAATATATAATCTCTATCTGTATTTGTTTTTAGGAAAAATACGACTCGTTCGTAGTGAGATCACTGGAATTATTAGAAACACAGACTTGAAGTTTGGCTAGTATTTTTCTTTTTTTGTTTAGAGATCTTTTAAGAACAGATTTTACGGAAATCGTCCGTCTCAGAGGCGTAAAAGATACATTTAGAAATTTATTTAAAACAATATTTATATACACTGTTGGCCACACAAAATACAACACCTTGAAGGAAGCATGCAAACCATTTGAAGTTTACATCATGGTTGTTGGCGGCGAGGAAATATACGAATCATTAGCATTATATAGCAGACTCACATCACGGGTGACCGTAGTGCCACCCGCAAGTACTATACAAGGGGAGAACAGACTAGCAATTTGAAGTACGTCAATCGTTTTTTTTTTGTGCGTTTTCCTGCGTAAGCTGTTTAAATATGCCTCGTGAAAGATATTGAGTGTCTTTTGACCAGGTTTCTGAATTCGGCCCAGGAAGAATAGCAGTCTGTAGGGATTGCAGACTATCCTTCAGAGAAATCGGTCAACGTGTTGGACAAAACCAAGAAACTGTGATGAGGATCTATCATCGCTAGCTGCAGGAGGAAACGACGGACCAACGCTGCTAATCGCACCCACCTTATTGCACCATGGTCAAGTGACGAAGAAGACACCTGAGCTGGTACCTCCCTTTCCTAACTACCACACCACACCAACGGGAGGACGTTTGAGCTTTCGACAGATTGAACGTACATCGCTACCCTACACGGCGGGCTTTCAGCGACTCTTGGCTGGAACTCATGACACCCCAGTCACGAGTACGATACCTTGGCCACTAGGCAACCGTGGCCTCTGGACACCGTTTGCAGCAGAGTGGAATGTACACAAGGCGTCCATTGCTACGTTTACCCTTGTCTGGAAACCACAGGCGATGAATGCCGGGCTTGGACAACGGAATTGAACGACATTGTGTTTACTGAAAAGAATCCCGTTTCTGCCTGCAACCTCACCATGGTCGGATTCAAGTTTGAAGACACCGTGATGAGAGGCTACTGAACTATTGCGTTATGCACCGCCACACTGGTACTGCATCCGGTATCATGGTTTTTTTTTTTGGGGGGGGGTATTGGATTTCACTGACGCACCGCTCTAGTACGCTTTGTCCGTACGCTGAACAGTCAGCGCTATGTCCTGCCATACATTCAAAGCTATCCAGCAACCATATTCCAACAGGATAATGTGAAACCACACGTGGCAGGCAATATTCAAGAGTTATTCTTCATCCATCTGATTAAATTGCTTCCTTAGCCTGATGTTCTTTTGATCTATCGCCAATCGAAAACGTGCGGTCTATGCTTGCACAACGACCGGCCCGAGGTACAACACCCGCTGCTACACCAGATTAATTTTGGCAATATGTGGAAGCCACATGGACTGCTGTACCCCCAAGGATACATCTAAAGCCTCTTTGGTTTTATGTCAAGGCGTGAGGCAGCGGTTATAGTCAACAATGGCGGCAACACTAACTACTGGTTTTGTCATCATCCACACCTCATAAGAGACTGTAATTTTAATAGTTCGATCTTTGTACAACCTGTTATCTTCCAAATAAATTTCTCTGTGATATCTCTGGTCTTTCTTGGTGTTGCATTTTGTGTGGCCAGCAGGATACTTACTAACAGATTAGTCTGGGAATACTGGGTTATTCGGTTTCGTTTATTTATTTTACTTTGCTATTTTGTTTTTCTAAATCACTCTTTCGCTAGAGTTTAATTGCTTAATTTACTTAAAATTACTCAAAATATTATTCTTGACCTTATCGAAATTTCTTTTATTCTCCTATCTCGATTGTTTTGTGTTTCATTTTACCAGCGTGTATCTACTACCATATAAATGAGTCATCCAAATGAAAGTGGCGCTACAGTCGGTTCGATAAAGGGTTTAATGGTATTAATATAAATTAGTATGCAAAGGAAAGAAGTAATACATGCATGGCAGATAGGTTAGACAAAGCCATCTTATAGGTTGAAACAAGTTCCCCAGTGCTCCAAAAGATGACGGATACCCTGGGCAAAGAAACTGCAGAGTTGGTTGTAGATCCCATTTTCAACAGCAGTTTGGAACTCATTATCGTCGGTAGATAGCCATTCCTTCAGCTTCCTTGAGTGGACCAAAGTTGTATTAGTCACACTGCGAGTGTTCCGGGCTGTAAAGGGGGTGTTTGAGAACCTCCCTGCGGCATTGCTTTAACAATGCTTGAAACGCCACAGCTAGATGAGGACGAACATTATTATGCAAGATGATAACCATGCGTGATAACATGCCATGAACGACGGCGAGTATTGATATTCTTTCGCAGTTCATGCAATGGGGCGCAGGACCTGGTACCATTGACAGTCATGCCCGTAAATAGACATTCCGGCAGCAGTAGATCATAGACGTCGAAGAAACACGTTAACATGACTTTGTGACGGGCTTTCATCGCGATTTCTATTAATGTCCTCTTGGAGTTCTTTGGGGACAGAATGGCAATTCTTTCCAACCAACTTCAGAAAAAGAACGTGAGAATGCAAACTAGGAATCTTATAAATAGTAGAAGTTTAGCGTTCACCGAGTGGCTATGTGAAGTTGCTATATGAGGTCTATGTTTACGATTAAATGCAATTAAATTAGAGGAAATTACTTGTTCAAGGATTAACCTACCCGTACCTGTGTATTCAAGATAAGGATGGATACCATTCCACAAGGATTAAAGCACGTCAGTACGACCAAGACAAGACAGTAGCAGTTACCTAGGATTTAGCGGTAAGTGTCTTCAATTAAGATATAAGGAAACTACGTGTATTAAGAAGATTAGACGTAATCTGTAAAGTTAGATATAGTGGTCAATTACGCGATTATTTGGTAATACGAATTGTATCTTCTCACTCCAGATCCGCTTTCTATAATTATTATTATCATTGTGTATAGTGATTAAGTTAAGATCTTAATAAAGAGATATTAAGATGAATGATATGTCTGGTTTTCCTACAGATACACGTCGCGTAGATAACGTAGAAATGGGGCACCCACGGGCTCATGCCTCACAACTTTGCCTGCTCCTATTGACGAACGAGCCTTCTTCGTCCGTGGGAATAAAGGATGTCGCCATTCCATGGTCACTCTTTTGGTAGCTGTATCAAAGTAATGACACCTAAGCTCATCAGCGGCAATGATTCTTGAAAGGAACTGATTTCCCGTTTCGTGGTACCGCATAAGGTGGTACATGGAAGCAGACATGCGACGTAAATTCTGCTCCTCTGAAAAATGTTTTGGTACCCATTGCGAGCAAACCTTTCAGTATTGCAGTCTTTTCTGCAGTATTGTGTTAACACTTCCCTTGTTCATAGATATTTCCTCTGCTTCTTTGGGGGTAATCACATTTGCTTGAGCAGGTCATGACCTGCCGTCCGTACTGTTTCTTCCTCTGCGAAAATCCCTACTCTATCGGAATACCGATCTGTGCCATGCACATTTTGCATGCAATGATAAATATTATATAACTCACGTTTTCTGCAGTTAAAAGTTGCACGACCAAATGTTGACACAGTTTGGAGGCATCCATGATGCGAACGATGTCTTTTAACGTGCTCCCTCACTGTCACACACGCACGTGGCCGGGTTCTGACGATATCGTATGCTTTCCCAGCATTCTGTGCCCTTTATAGGGGCACGCGCAGTCACCTTTCTCTTCAAATGGCGAAGTTATTACAGCAATGACACTTTGATTCGGGCGACCCATACACATGTAGCACATAATTTTTTTTAAAGAATTTGAATAATTTGAATCTTTTTTGGCATTTCAGTAATGAGTTAAATTTAATTTTTTATCTACATAATTTTTTAAGAAAATTCACATTTTTTATAGCTTTTTTGCACAGTAAGAGATATTTCTAAAATAGAACAATTTGCTTACCCTCCCCCCAAGAGAAATAAGTTTTTCCTTAGGTCAACAATGAAAATTTCTTAAGCAAAGATGGAATGTTTCATATTTGCAGTTTTTTGTTCAGTAACTTAAACTCAATTTATATCATTATGTTTTATACAAGCTTAACTTTTTCTTTAATTCAAAGGCCCAAATAAAAAAGATAAAAATATCAGATTTCAGAAAAAAACAAGACTTAAAATTAAACTGCAGTCGTCTAAAACATATTTTTAATTAAAGTTTGTTACAAAGCAATTGAAGACAGAAAAAAGTATTAGTTTTTAAGAAACTCCGTTCACTCATTTGCATATGATATAAATGTATTGAATGCATCATCTAAAAATATAAGCCATGCCTAACTAATGATATCTAATTCCATTTTAGAATATAGATTTTAGCAAGCGTAAAACTTATTCATAGTTAGAACTGAACTAATAAGAACTCGAACTTACTAGTAATAATACTGATTCATTTGAAGACACATTTACATTTTTTAAAAGAAATTTTCGCTCTAATTAATATTAACTATGAATAGGAATTTTCTTATATGTTATACATGCAGCAAGTGTTGATAACCAGTTAATTAAAATGCATATTCCCGATCTTATACATTTCCTGCTACATATTTAGTTTTAATTTTTTCTATTTCATTTTGTGATCACTGAGTTACTTAACTACACAAGCAATTTCCATTCCAAAATTAGCTAACCGAAATTTTTTAGAGTTATTTAAAAAATCCTTCATACAGATTTATACTTAAAAAACATGTCCATGGATTTATTTTTATATGAACCATATTGAAAATTATATATATATATATATATATAACATGAGTTCTCTCTTGTATTTAAAAAAAAATTCAAATTACTTAGAAAAAATATTGACTGTTAAGTCAGTGTTTCTCAAGCTTTCAATACTGGCGACCCAATTTTCAATCATAATTTTTGTCGCGCCCCCCCTGTACAACAATAATGTATTTACTGCAATAAAAATACACTTTGAGAGAGAGACGCTAAAGTTACATTACGATCTTAATTATAAACCGTACAAATTAATACGATAAGTGTATTAAATTTTGTATATGTAACTTTTAAGTAATATATATTTTAAGAAAATTACTTAAAATATATATTACTTATTATTATGTTAATTTTTCTTTCTCTAATTTTTAAATTGGAACAGATCGCAAAATGAGATATTTAATTAATGATTTATTTCTCCTTCAGCATTCGTTTCTCAAAGTACAAATGTCATTAGAAAAATAGTCTAGTCTATGTTGCTCGCTATCATATCCATCACATTTGGCATTATAGGGTACGTTTGCGTTAGTCTGGGCAACCTATCGAACGTCTGCGCAAAACATGTAAAACCTCGTACAATTCCAGTCAGCTTTTTGGTCGACTCGATACTACCGAATCTACCTTGTGAATGTATGTGTTTTTAAAATTTACACGTTAATTGTAATTCACGGTAATTAAGTATTTACGGCAGTAGATTAAAACAAAATCATACATACATTTTTAAGTCGTAAGCAAACATTCCACGATAATAAAGGATCAACAAGTACACAGACGAGCATGGTTCCGAAAATTAAATCAAGGCAATAAATATTCTCAAAAATACTTAAATTTTGGATTTACCACGAATGAAGTAAATGATGGAAAAAAAGCACCAGCTGGTTATGTGTCAAAACTTACAAATCTGAAGAACAACATGAGAAAGTTGTTTCTAAAACCATGTAAAATCATTTAACTATGTTGGCAAAGCATTTCAAAAAGTATTTTCTGGATGAGGACAACTTGGTAGCAAGTTACGAGTGGATTAGGGATCTATTTCCAGATACTCCAGAAGGACTCTCAACTTCCGAAGAAGAAATCTTCATACATTTCACATTCAGTAAAAACTTAAAAGGCAATTTTGTAATAAATCGGTCTTTGAATTTTGGGTAAAGGTGGATGATGAAATTTTCTGTACTGAAAACAAAAGCACTTCGCCATTACTATTACCATTTTTAACATCCTACCTTTGTTAAACCGAAATTTTCTGCGGTGGCTGCTTTGAAGACAAAATATAGATCTCAGCTAAATATAGAAAAATAGACTCAGAGTGTCAATTTCTGATATTAAATCTTCCTTTGAAAAACTTTGCTCTACAAGACAAGCCCATGAAAGTCCATAATAATTATCAAACTTGTTCTTAATTTAGTATTAAGAAATTATTTATAAAATACCTTCTTCAGTACTGATACATTAAACGTATACATTCATTTTTTTAAAAAATAAAACATTATTATTGATATAATAGCTGAACTGTAAGGAGAATAAAACTGCGTGCACGACATTGTATGCAAAAATGTAAAATGATTTTTTTTAGATAAATGCTATAATTGTAAATAACTGTTTAAAAGAACTGTAATTTTAAGCCTCACAGAATTAGCATTTAGAATTAATGTTAAATAATGAAAAAGAGTATAAAATTCCGATGAAGAATAATTGCGTTACTTTTTAATATTTAAAGCGAGAAGACTTCAAAATGTTTTAAGCCAGGAGCAGGCGTGCGCTCGATACTAACGCTAATGGTACTGCAGGGGGACTCAGTTACCCCAATCATTTATTTATTATTATTTTTACTGTACACGATAAAAATCGGAAAAAATTACAGTGAATAATTTAATTAAGAGAAAGTATACTTACCGGCTTTCAAGGACTATTCAATTTTCTTTGATGATTTGAGAAAAAATCCAATAAAACACTGAATTAAAATGATTCAAAAGTTCAAGACCTTAATAAAGGACGCAAATCAGAGACACTTTCATTAATACTACAGAAATGTTATTTGCTGGCAAAGCTGTCATATTTTGTTCCAAGTTAATGTAGTTTTAATGAGCTTTCATGATCGAGAGTGAGTGAATATTAACGTCGCACTGTTCAGCTACACGAGGGCTTTTGGCGACGACCTCGTAATTTTGAACAATGGTTGACAAGGACGATACTTCAGCTGGCCTCTTTTAACTACCACACCACTCCAACAAGAGGATGTTTGAGCTCTTGATAGATTTAACGTGCATCTCTCCCCTACACGGCGGGTCTTTAGTGGTACTGGGCTCGAACTCGTGACTCCTTTGGTAATCAACAAATAGCAAGTGGAACTTTTTCTTTCTTGTGTCTTTTTGACAAGGCGAACTGAACCTTGTGGTACACTTATGGCTTCATATTTTAGGTTGATGGAGTTCTTTAGGAAGCATTTGAAAATTTTCCTTTCATTTCATGTTCATGGCGTTTCTCAATCATGAATAATATGTATTTTTTCAGCAGGTTTTTCTTTTGTTTGATCAGTTCCAACTTCCCTCAACAGAGATTACAGATGTCCCGCGCCACCGCTCCCGGTTTAAAAGTGTATTCAGAAAAAAATACGAATGATCTAAATAACTATACCAGTAAGTTTGAAGGTCAATCAAATGATTAACAAATGTATTATGCAGCCTGGCTGAAAAGTGAATAATGTCTTCCTTTTCTTTTTTTACAACTAATGTACAGTATTTCAATAATAATTACGGTGATTAATTGTTTATCTTCTTAGAATTTTCTGCGTTTCGTTTTTCTTTTAACGAGTAATATTTTATGTTAAAACGTAATAAAAAAAATCTCTCATTGAGGAAATACAACAAATTAAACAAAATGTTTTTTTCTTTAATTTGGTTTTGGGATCTAAGATAGCTATTTGATGACGGAAAAACGCCAGATGGCAAACATAAATTATATCAGTGTTGTTGTGTATTTTTTCTATTATGGAAGAAAGTATTTTGTTCTACTTCTCTTTCCGGTTATTTTTTTTAAAAAAAAATCTTGAAATTTTCGATATGCTAGCGCCCCCCTTGTAGGGTCATCGCGCCCACCCCCAGGGGGGCGCGCCCCACACTTTGAGAAACACTGCTGTTAAGTCATGTGAATGTCACGAATCCGAGTCTCTCGATTCATTCAAAATTATTGAGGGAAATAACAAAGGTTATGGAATCTGAAATCCTAAGTTCTGGTGTCAACATATTGAAATGTTTAAAGACTGAGCTATACTAACACAAATTAAAGTCAAAAAGTAAAGAGACTTTTGCAATTTCTCTTTCCAAGGTTTAGAAACAGCACTAGTATCCAGCCCTGGATAAAGGGGTAGTCGACAACATTTCTATGCAACAGTGCTTCTCAAACTTAAACTATTTGCGACTCAATATTCAATCATAATTTTCATCTCTCCCCCCTCCCCATAATAACAATGTGTTGAATTCAATAATACTATATTTTTGACACTAAAGCTACAGCACGGCATGAACCTCTTAAGCACCACCGACCTAGATAAACATTTCGCTCAACTAAAGTGATGATTTTTCCCGGACGTATATATACGTCTTTCCAAAGTACGATCTTTTCTGTGCACTGCTATCCATAAAATTATTCCGAAGTCTTTGAAATGCAACAAAAGGACTTTGACAGTGTTTGCGAAGGATTTGCTTATTTCAGAGGATTTCCTTATTTCTTCTTCTACCCCCAATACATCACATACGTGCTTCTACGTAGAAAACAGTGGAATTGGGGAGCGAATCGCGTAACTTTTAATCGGTAGTTCAGGGATTAATTATAAACCGTACAAATTATCAAGATAAATATTAATATTTGGATATACTTTTTTATATAAGTCCATGGGGTCACTGGTAACTATTAGACTTGTTTGTAACTTAGTATAGTTAAATTAATTAATAAATACTTTGTGAAGTACTGATACATTTATAAGTGTATAATACCAGCGTAAATGTGTGTTTTATTTTTTGTTACGTCAGACTGTATTTTATAGTAATTTTCTGACATAATCTTTTATTTTCGTATGGTTATCACGCCCCTCTAGGGGGCGCCCCCCACAGTTTGAGTAACGCTGCTGTATAAAGTGTCACTCCTTTCCTCGTCTCGTAGTCGTTGGGGGCGTAGCAGATCGTTCAACGTGGCAACTTCATAGTCGATCCACATCAAGTAGGAATAGATGGCAGTGATTCGCTTTCTTTTTCGGAAGGAATCTGCGCTGGATACTAATCATCCCTTCTATCACTATACTGTCAACGACGACGATCCTCAGAGGTTGACGTCAGTAAACTGCCCGATATTTTGTCGTCACATAAAGTTCTTCCCTGTTTGAATCGCTCTAACCATTCGTAGATCTTGCTTTATGATAAACAGCTGTCACCACACTGCGCTTGCATGCGAATAATAATTTCCACAGGTATCACATCTTCTGCAAACAAAAAGGGCCTTCCTTTCCTCCTTGGAGTATATTATGATTATTTAAAATCCACCCACGCATCGCCGATATGTATTTGAAGACAAAGTAAAGAAAACAATTCAGTTGGAGATTTCTCGGTGAAACTTGTCGGAAGAGACACAAAAGTATCCAATTCTAGGAGAGCTATTCTAGAGTTCTCAATCTAAATAAGTATTGGTTAACTTAACTCAGTGGCGCAACAGCCCATGACAGCCAAGCTACTCTGCCCAACTCAGTAAACGTGACCTTGGTCCCTGAGGTGTATGAGCAGATGTCCGGATCAGATGGTCAGTCTAACGCAAAACCCCAGTGTTAAGGTATTCGACTACGTTCGAAACCGTCATTTTAAAAAAACACATAAATAGATAATTTTCATGATATTTAGTGTCACTTAGATTAGAATACATGCATAAAATTGTTTTAAGGACATTATGACAAAAAGAATTTATTTAAATACAATATTTTGGCAAAAAATTAACTTAGAATAATATTTTTTTCAAAACCTTCTCCTTTAATAAAAAATGCTTCTAAAATAATAATAGTTTGCTCAGATAAAATAAAGACTTCTCCAGAGAGTCTGAACTAGAAGTTTTGAAAAATTCACATTATTTTCAGAGTAACCACCAAAGTAATTATCGGTGTTTTTTTCCTTAAAATTTCTCACTTCTGTTGTAGTAAAATATGGATAAATCCACTTCTAAGTTGTATATTTCAAAAATTCTAGTTCAACCTCTGTACAGAGGTCTGAGCTATATACAGAGAGAAAATATTGTTATAATAGAAGCATTTTTCATAAAAGGAGAATGTTTTGAAAATTGGTCAATCTATGTTCATTTTTTGTCAAAAAATATTGTATTTAAATAATTTTTTATTGTAATAATATTCTTAAAAACAATTTTATATACATTTTCTAATCTAAGTGACACTAAATATCATAAATATTATCCATTTATAGTCTTTTGCAAAATCACGGTTCCGAACGTCGTCGGATACCTTAAGTTCTCGAGACAGCTTGGTACTCATTTATAGGCCCACTGAAGGGATGAAATTCTGAGTCAACCTTGCCCAGCCCGGGGAGTGAGCCTCGGACCTGTGGTGTGGAAGCGCGATGAACTAGTTACTCTTCCGCTGGGCTTCAAGTATTGGTTAGTATGCTTATTTCATAAAAAGAAGTAAATTGCTCCTCGTATATCGTTCTTTGGATTTTAATTATTCAAAGTTTGAATAAAGGAACTTAATGCTATGAATTCGGATTCCGCAACGTCACAATTGGTGATTTAATGAACTCATTGGTTTTTCTCTCTCTCTCTCTATTTATAAATTTTCTTCCTCTCTCAAACAAATATTTCTTCTGTTAATTTGTTTTATTTGGATTGTCTGTTCATTTTTAAAAAAATCAATTCTATTATTCAATACATTTTGAGATAACGTTCTTAAATGTTTATGGCTGATTGAATTAGAAGAAAATTTGTATAAAAAGCGCAATTCAAGGTGGTAGAACCATGAAAAGAAATCCATATTTAAATTTTTATTAAGTGTGCTGGAAAAAATATTAAAATAACATTTACACCTTGGCAGGGAGCTGCGAAAAAAGATTATTATCAAATGTACATTACTGAATTTGCACAATATTGTATTACTCTTAAATAACTGTCATCATGGATTTTTCATTCGATTTTATATTCGAAGAAGAAACTATGCAGCATAAAGGATTAAGAGTTTAAGAGTAAAGGATAAATTTACAAGAGTTTAATTTTTTATTAAATTAAATTAGTAACTATATATGTAAATAAATTACTCATAGACTTTGATTAAGATATCCGACTACGTTCGGAACCGTGATTTTGCAAAAGCGTATAAATGGGTAATGTTTATTATATTTAGTGTCACTTAGATTAGAAAATATATGTAAAATATTTTAAAGAATATATTATTACAATATAAAAAATTATTTAAATACAATAATTTGACAAAAAATGAGCGTAGAATGACCCATTTTAAAAATATTTTCCTTTTGTGAAAAAGGCTTCTATTATAATAATATTTTGACTGTATATAGCTCACACCTTTGTACAGAGGCTCATCTAGAATTTTTTAAAAATATAGCTTAGAATTGGGTTTATTCATGTTTTACGACAACAGAGGGGTTGATTGATTGATTGAATATTAACGTCGCAATGTACAGCTACACGAGGGCTTTTGGCGACGGACCACGTAATTTTGAACCATGGTCAAGTGACGTGGACGACACCTGAGCTGGCACCCCCTCTCCTAACTACCACACCACACCAACGGGAGGACGTTTCAGCTCTCGACAGATTTAACGTGCATCGCTGCCCTACACGGCGGGTCTTTAGTGGTACTGGGATCGAACTCGAGACAAAGCAAGCCACGATCCGATACCTATACCACTCGGCTACCGCGGCCACGACAACAGAGGGGAGAAATTTTAAGAAAAAAACGCCTATAATTATTTCAATTGATTTTAACTCTGAAAATAATGGGAATTCTTCAAAAATCATAGTTGAACTTCTGTACAGAGGTCTGAGCTATATACAGGCAAAATATTATTATAATAAAAGCATTTTTCATAAACGGAGAACATTTTGAAAAAAGGTTATTCTAAGTTAATTTTTTGTCGAAATATTGTATTTAAATAATTTTTTTGTCAAAATGTCCTTAAAAAATTATACATGTATTCTATTCTAAGTGACACTAAATATCACGAATATTATCCATTTATGCGCTTTTTTAAAATCACGGTTCGGAACGTAGTCGGATACCTTAAAGCAGTGTTCCGCAACCCTCTGTCCGTGGATCAAATACTACCGGTCCGCACAAGAAACATTAAATTATTTCTCTTTTATTTACTGTGGTATATTTTTCTTAGATTTGGGCTTTTTATGAAAATTACTTAATATTTTTGTTAAATGAGTTTACATTCATTTTTTAGTGTAGCTATATTTTATTCAGAAGTCACGATTAAATACGATAAATTTAAAATTATTAAAACAAAACTGTCTAAAATATAAACAATCAACACCCTCCCCTTCAATTAACAAACGTTGACCGGCCCGCGGCGATAAAAAGGTTGCGGAGCACAACCTTTAAAGAACTAACTCACTTAAGATGAATATACTCACTTTTTTATTTTAATAATTTTACCTGCTATGCATTAGTTTAAAAAATCATTTAAGAAAATTCGTTTAAGTAGAAGATGATAATGTATATACAGACCCAATTATGGCAGAAAAAGACATTTTGGAGTTTGTTCAAAGCTCAAAAAAAATATCATTGATGCTGATTCCGACGACGAAAATGAAATGAAATGCTTCTGTTCCCACGTCATCCGAAATGAGGAACATCGTGAAAAGCAAGGGTAGTTATTTAGACGAACATTCTGATGGGGAAATGAATAATAAAATGGACAACATTGAATAATTTGTTAACAGTTTGATATTAAAAAAGAAAATGCAAAGAGAAATATTACGAAATTTTTTGCAGAAACTCCATAAATGTTTTGGTTTTACAAAAAACTTTAAAATTTTGTATTAAATTTCATTAAGTTCTTATTTTTTCACTGATCTTTATTAAACACACACACAAACACACACACACACACACACACCACACACACACACACACACACACACACACACACACACACACACACACACACACACACACACACACACACACACACACACACACACACACACACACACACACACACACACACACACACACACACACACACACACACACACACACACACACACACACACCACATGTACATATTCATATCTATATAAATAGAATGTATTCTAATATACTTAGTTTTGTGGAGAAAGTTTTTTTTACAGTATCCTTTAACACGAAAAAATATTTCAGTCTCCTCAGTTTTGTGTTAAACGATTTTCACTGTATGTGTGGTTGAATTTCCGCTTGTATTGTAACCTACTTGATATAGAAGTCTACGCAAGAAAGATTTTTGATGGATAATATTATAATCGTTATTTCAAAACATAAAAAGCAATCAAACGCTCCAGTGAAAAATTCACATTAATAACTCACAAATGGTAGCATCATTTATCTTAAGTGGACTTTCAATTTTCCACAATTTTATGTACTAGCTCTCTAAAATGTTTCAAAATCTCTCTCATTTGACATGATTGACCTCAATTAAAAACCCATCAGAGGCAACCAACGGGCTTTATTGGCAACGAGCATCATTTACTCGAACAAAATTAGCTTAAAATTTTTTTAAAAAAAGAAAATTCAGCTATATATTCTTTTAAAAGAATCCATACCATGAGAAGATTTGGAGTTTCAATTAAATTTAATTTATATACCATATCTATTATTCCATGTGATGGCTGCGGCTGAATTGAGCTTAGAACATATAATTTATCAATAAAAAACAAACTGATCTTACAAATATATATACTAGAATAATACAAAAAATACAATTATATTATACGTTTTTAATTCGATGAAATAAAACCAAAAGAATGTCAACAACTTGCATATAGGAGAAGCATTGCATTAGAATAAACACGTGCAATTGTTGTCACAAGTATCACGTAATTACGCACTCGGCGCTAGTCGGCGGTGAATTTCCCCCATACGGTTGGGGCTGCGGTAGCCCAGTGGTTAAGGTATCCAACCATAGCAGGCATGTCACGAGTTCGATCCCAGTACCACTAAAGACCCGCCGTGTAGGGCAGCGATGCACGTTAAATCTGTCGAGAGCTCAAACGTCCTCCCGTTGGTGTGGTGTGGTAGTTAGAAGAGGGGGGTGCCAGCTCAGGTGTCGTCCACGTCACTTGACCATGGTTCAAAATTACGTGGTCCGTCGCCAAAAGCCCTCGTGTAGCTGAACAGTGCGACGTTAATATTAACTCACTCACCCCCCACACGGTTTATGTGGCTCTCACTACCAGTACGACACATGATTTTTAATTATGATTTATAGTATCTTGAGTGTGGTTTCTTTCCCGGGAAATCATAAGATTTCCACATACTTTTTTATTCCCGGGAACGACATGGGGCTAAAATAATTTGAAATACCTAGTGTTGAATATACTGGATTTTGACCTCCGATATAAATTTTAACCGATCGCACTGTTGCAATTTGCGATCATTCACTTCGAATTCCTTGGAAGACAAAATGTCCATTTGAGCCCCCAGCAATGGGGTAAGAGAAAGCACGGCTGAGGAGAATTTTTGTAGCTTGCCGAGGGAGAGAGTAAATATACCGACAGACCTCTCTGGTCAGTTTCTGTCTGTGGAGCATTTCTTCGTTAATATGATTTCGGAAATATGATTTTGTAAAGCACATAAATGGATAATTTTCATAATATTTAGTGTCACTTAGATTAGAATATATGCATACAATTGTTTTAAGGACATTTTGACAAAAAAAAATTCATTAAAAAATAATATTTGGCAAAAAATAAACTCAGAATAATATTTTTTCCAAATGTTCTCATTTTGTGAAAAAAGCTTCTATTATAATATTTTGTCTGCATATAGCTCAGACCTCTCTACAGAGTCTTAACTAGAATTTATGAAATATATAACTTAGAAGTGGATTTATTCATATTTTAGGACAACAGAGGTTAGCAATTTTAAGAAAAAAACGTCAATAATTATTTCAATTGGTGGTGACTCTGAAAATAATGTGAATTTTTCAAAAATTCTAGTTGAGCCTCTGTAGAGAGGTCGGGGCTATATACAGGCAAAATATTATTATAATAGAAGCATTTTTCACAAAAGGAGAACATTTGGAAAAAAGATTATTCTAAGTTAATTTTTTGCCAAAATATTATATTTAAATAAATTTTTTTTTGTCAAAATCTCCTTAAAACAATTTTATGCATGTATTCTAATCTATGTGAAACTAAATATCATGAAAATTATCCATTTATGCGCTTTTTTAAAATCACGGTTCCGAACGCAGTCGGATACCTTAACGAAACGATCTAGTTTTTGAAGGAAAAAGATTTCGTAGCATGTATATTCCAGCATGCCAATTCTGATAATGTTTGGATACCTTAACTTACTGTGATAATGTGTGGTAAGTACTTTTACTTAAAATTGTTATTAATTTAAAAATTTTATTTTGTCTTCATTATAAGCAATTTAATTTGAATCAGCAGTTTTAAGAAGGGAATGAACCTTTAAACTGCGCGCGCGCGCGCTTAGAGAAGAAAGTTTTTAAGAAATCGCGCAACTTTTCTTATTTAGTATTTTTCTGAATCAAACTTTCATTAGAGATTCTTACATTGATATTTAGTTATATTTATGTAACAATAATACAGCAATTTTATAAACAAGAAATCAGTTACACAAACAAAATCTCTTAAATACAAGAATTACAATTGTTACGTAAGGGATTGTTTTACTCCAGTAACAAATAAATTGACAAGTATTTATATATATATTTATTAGTAACAACATAAGAAAAATAATTGATTCAGGATTGATTAAAAAATCATTGAAAATCGACCCTGAAACAGAAAACTGGGTGATGCTTTGGAAACAAATTCCCCAGACATGAGCTTAAGCTGAGAGAGCATTTTCTGCTGCAGGGTTATTTATAACAAAGCTAAGAACTTAAATATTAGCACGAATTGTTTCTGTTTTCTCTAATCGCACTTTAAGAAAGAATAATTAACATATTTTACATTTTTTTCTACTTTTAGTTAAATGTATAGCTGAGTATAATTTTAGCAATTTATATGTATCCTTATTTTACATAATTATTAATGATATCAATTAAAAATAACTTGTTTTTAAGTTTTTCGAAATTTTGATGTAGTCCGGGAATGACTTATGTTCCTGGGATTTTCCGGAAATTCCCGTGAACGGCAAAAAACCGGAAAATCAATAACCCTAATCATGAGTGGACAATTTGAAGCTCTGAGAACTGTGTTGCATTAAATCCTGGATTATATATAATGCATTTCCCTTTATATGGATCACTTAAGTTTTATTTCAAGTAGCATATATATAAGAGGAGTATTGAGTGAATATTAACGTCGCATTGTTCAGCCACACGAGGGCTTTTGGCGACGGACCACGTAATTTTGAACCATGGTCAAGTGACGTGGACGACACCTGAGCTGGCACCCTCCTCTCCTAACCACCACACCACGCTAAAGGGGAGGACGTTTCAGCTCTCGTTAGATTTAGCATGCATTGCTGCCCTACACGGCAGGTCTTTAGTGGTACTGGGCTCGAACTTGTGACAAAGTCGGCCACGATCCGATACCTAAACCACTCGGCTACCGCGGCCATAAGAAAAGTAGTAAAAAATATCCCATCATAATTTTTCATGTTTAAAAAAATGAAGCTAGGATAAACTGGTTTGATGCATGTATGTAGGAGACCCTACGGTCAGGGACGCCTTAAGACTTCTCGAGGCCCTGGGCCCTTACACAAATGTAGGTTCCACCTATGACCCATAGAGTGGACAGTACATAGCCTACGTCATCAAACACTCGTAAAAACAATAACCCGAAACAAATAAATGTGCATGACTAATAAACACACAAACCATCTTGACCGACTGCCGCCTTTTGACTGAATGAGTAATGATGGGGAATGGTGGGAAGGCCATGGCCTATACATGGACGATGGTCATCACATGTAGCCAGTTGACATATTGTCCGAAATTCCCAATTTTTTGGAGAATACAACTGGAAAACAACATTTACCCATTGAAATGAATCGAATCATGATCTTATTAATGGTGAGTCGAGAATGAGCCGAGGCCCTGGGCTCGGGCTCAGTTTTCCCGTGCCTTAAGACGTCATTGCCTACGATGCGAATTTTTCTTGTTTCTAGAGGCTGTCAATCGTCGGCAGACCAGCAATGAGGGAAGTAATATAAGTGGGCACCGTAGCAGTTTCGTTTATTACAAACAACATCTGAACAACATTGTTGCATTAAGTTTTGAATAAAGCCTGGCAATTATCAAATGTTAACAATCCTCAAAACCCAGTATATTTTCGTGGATGAAACATTTTGCACAGCTTATTCAAAAACAGTAAGACGAGTTCACAGAAATGTTAGAAGCATGCTGATTTCCTTCTCTGACTCTAATGTGTGTGTCATGGATTTTAACGAATACGTTTCCCACGTCGTAACCGTTACAAAGGAGTACTAATAAAAGATTCTCTTCGTCTTTGTTGCACGGTGAAGGGCATACGACCGAATTCGGATGATTAGCAGCTCCACCATGGTAAAGCACCTATCATTCTCCCAATTAGATACAAACACACCACATTTGTTCTTCATAAAGCTTCTAACTCTTCTGAAATGTGTTCGTGTTATTTCTGGCATTCCTCCAAGTTAAAGATGCCTCTGAAAATAATCAAATTTTAGTTCGGAGAAGATATTATGTAGAAAGTGGGGTCATTTTAAAAAAAGGCTTTCCTACGCAACTTTTGCGAATGGGTGACTTGTTGGGAGAAGTATGTGTTGACTCAAGGAGATTTCTTTCAACTATTTTGCGAAAAATTGTTGTGCATTTGAAGACGAATTTTTTTTTCTTGAATAAAGTCGAATAATTTTTAACACACTAGAATCTAAAGGGAAACTAGAAAGAAATGGTTCGCTCACCATCTTTACGATAATAGATGATTTCGAGTTGTTTCTCGAGGCAGGTCGTAAGGGACTCCCTGATCTGTGCCGTGGCCTGGGAGCTGGTGAGGGGGCCGTGCAAGAAGTCGCAGGTGGCCGGCCTCTGCATGAGCTCCGCCCTCGAGAACCCCACCAAGTCGCAAAAGCCATCGTTGCAGTAGATGATAGGAAAGTGCTCCACCTGTGCATTCGCCAGCAAGAAACGACGATCTGAAACAAAATAAATGAATCCATATAACAATGCACACAAAAAATTCCTTGTTTTAAGTCACTGTCTTTATCTAAAATAAAAGAGAAAGATTGAAATTTGAAACACATTATCATACAATATCCCTGTATTAATATAGTTCGTGTAAATGAAATAAATATATCCCACACGCCCTCGATAAATATACATTATATAAATAAAATGTAACCCGCAAGTAGTTTTAAATACCTTTTTTTTTCTCTAAATGGGCTGCGGATTGGTATTTTGACCTTTACAGACCTAGTACATTCCCCAGGGGCTAGTATCACTTTTTAGTGCGGCACCATATAGGCGATACCAATTGACGCAAGTAATTTTGATGCCTAGTTTCCTCTCCAGAGGGAAGCACCTGAGCTCTGACAATGCGAAATTGTATTTAGGAATTGAACACAAAACATACCATAACCGGCATGTATTTAGTATCGGTATGTTTAGTGTTAATTTTGCCGAGTGTGCTCCCAAGCTAAACGAGTACTCAAGGGACTTTTTTACATGCCGCATAATCTACGCCAAGGACGATGTTGATTTTCTGCATCATGAAAACCCACTGACTTGTGCCGGGATCAAACCCGTAACCTTAGGTGCAGAAGGCCAGCGGTAAACCAACTATGCCACCCAGCCGGCTTAAATACCTGATTAAGGAATACTTTTAAAGTTACATTTTGTTCTAGACTTCGAATAAATTGTTAACTAAGTATACAATATGAAGAATCTAAGAAATATTTATAGGACGAAGAATAATTTCTTTAGTATTTTCTTGTTCTTTTATATATTTGTCATAAAAGTAAATCGGCTTCTGAGAACAATCTACTGCATTCTCAGGACATTAACTGTTAACCAAGTCTCACATGATATTAAGTCAGCATGTTAGGTTCCGAAAATTGGAAAATCATACCTTATGTATTTATAATTAAGATATACATATATTTATATTAGAACAATTCACGTGTTTTAAATCTATGACACATACTTTTCGAGAATTTGTAATCCAGCAAAATACTGTCTCATAGTATTTTTCTTACTTTTCCGCTTGAAAATCTATAATATTTTTAAATGTTTAAAATTTTTTTTTCGTATTTTCGCTTTAAATGAATTTATAAAAATGAAGAACATTATTGTCATTCCTAAAAGATATCGAACAATACACACCCGTAAAAAACAAAAACTCAAAAACGTCAAAGTAAAGCCACAAAGTTTTAAAATGTATTTGATACCCCCAGAAAAAAAATGTGATTTTAATTCTACTAAATTTACAAATTCCATTTGACAAATTTAATACGACATGCACGCTCAAATGAAAATTTCTAACGAAATATCTGGTGCACTTAAAAGCTCTTATTTCGTTCTGTGTTGTGCGGGGATTTCTAAAGTTTCAAATTCTGCTCTTAAAATCTTTTAGCACTGCTCGGGGATTTATCCAATTCTCAAACTATTTAATACTGAAATCGCATTTTAGGTTGCCGTGTTGCATAAAAGGCTTTTATCTAATTCTCGAATCCTCCTAAAGAGAAACTGTTTTATAAAAGAGCCACGTGTCTGAATTTAATTGCAATGAAGCACACACGAAAAAGTGAACAATATGGAAGGTTTTTATTTTTATTTCCCGGGATTTAGACAGCAATTGAAAATTCCCAGTCAATTTAATTATTTACTCATTATTAATGTCGTGACATGGCAACATGAGGGCTATTGGCAGCCAGTGACGAGATGAAACTTGAACTCCTTATGTCAGTGGTTCTCACGATGTACTTTATCACAACCCAGGGGTGTGTGATAACTCTACAAGAGAGGCACGAACATATATTGAATAATCGAAAACAAAAGATTATTTAAAAAAATTAATAATTTACTGAAAGTAAACAAAATATATTTTGACATAATAAACAAAATACACATTTACACTGATATAATACACTTACAAATGTTTTAGTAATGCACAATTTTATAATTTAACAATACTAAGTTAAGAAAAAGTTCAATACTGGGAGTGTGATCTAATGACCGCATGGGCTTGTCAGATACAAAATTATAAACAAAAATTAACACTTAATCTTGATTATTTGTACGACTAAAAATGTATCCCTTCATTGCCGATTGAAAGTCACGCGATTCGCGCGCTCCCCAATGCAACTGTTTTCCACGTAGGCACGCGTATGTGATACATTGAGGGGGAGAAAAGAAATGAAATTAAGCAAATCCTTTGAAGTAAGTAAATCCTTCGTAAACACTGTCAAAGTCCTTTCATAGCATTACAAAGCCTTCGGAATAATTTTATGGAAAGAAGTGTTCAGAAAACATTACTTTGGAAAGACATCTATATACGTTAACGCTTTGCTGAGCGGAGAAGTACTGCCTTATACGTACCTATTTCCTTCTTTCCAAAATAGCACAGAGTAAAAATTAGTCAGTTTATGTGGACATTCATATTGAAAATTTATATATAAAGATTCCTTCATAAATCATCAACAAAAAAAAATTTATTTTTATTTTTTAGTTTATCGGATAATTGAATGATAAATACAATAATCAATATTCGAACGCTCGATTTATCGACTGTTTTCATAGCAACGCACTCTAAAATAACACGAGGGCTATTGCGACGGATCTCGAAATTTTGAACCGTAGTCAAGGGAACTTCTGAACAGGATTGTCCTCTCCAAGAGCTATTTTTGATAGCAACAGTTTTAAATGGATAAATACAAAATTAATGATTAATTAACACATGTCGAGAACCAGTATATCTACTATTTAAATTCTAAAACACGACTATATATATATATATATATATATATATATATATATATATATATATATAATTAAAATAGAATTAAAATTAAATTCCATATATAAAGCTTAACTTTTATTTTCCTTTACATCTTCAAGTAGTAAATTAAGCACTCTATTATTTCTCCGAAGCAGATGTCTAAACTTCAAAACACTTTTAATCCCAGATTATTATTTTTTCTAGTCCATATGTCACAACGTTAACTTTCAAGTATAACCCGTAACTAAGAAGGCACTTCATAGTTATGGGTACATCTGAGCATAAGTGGTGGAAACACTAAGATTTCACTTTGGCGTCATTTTTCTCTCAGCGACAGAACATGCAGATGACTCGTTGAATATATATTGTTTTTAAAAACAAGCTTGTGGGGGGTTCTGACTTGAAACACATGTCCTATATTCATACTGTTGGTTAAGCCGCGGATTAGTTATAATTTTTTTATAAAAGATATAATACAAGACTGAAATATAAAACTAATAGTTTAATACATGTTGAACATTAGAAATTGAAACAAAAACTTTTAAACTTCTTAACACATCATTACTGTTAATTTCTGTGTTGATGATACAATTGATTAGTTACAATTTTTAAAGTAATACTATATAATTTTTGATAAAAGATAATAAAAAAGAGGATTTATTCAAACTAATTTGTGTTTTTTACAAACTATATAATAATCCTATTAAATAATTACTTCAAAAACACAAACTTTATCAAAACTATCAAACTATCTCCAACTATCCACAGAAAACAGGATATAATTTTTTTTAATGCTACAATATTAATTTGACGTTCTGACCATTAGCTATACAACTCTTCGTTAAATTACTATTTTTTTCTGACTGAATCAATTCGTTATTACGTAAAAAAATGTAATACATGTTTTGTTCTGTACACATTAAAGCGAAATATATTTTTAACTTTACTTCAGATAACAAAGAAGTTTTGAAACAAAAATAAAAACTAACTGCATATGTGGGTTTCATCCCACTTTTGCTCCAACCCATTTATGGATTGTTTTTTTCATTTTGGAGCAATAGATTTGTTTATAAAGTTACTAAAGGGTGTTTTTTTCCAGGTATAGAAGTTTAAGTTGGCATTATTTTCCAAGATGGCGACCGATTTAACAGCTGTCAAGTGATTTATTCTCAGTTTGGTTTGGCAATTCATCAAAACGATCATCAAGCAAGGCGTAGATTCGTCAAATGGCCCCAAAACGAGATTGCCGTTGTTCCCGATTTTCATAAGCGAATTTTGTTTAGCGATGAAGCGAACTTCTGGTTGAAAGGCTACGTCAACAAACAAAACTGCCGCATTTGGAGTGAAGCTAATCCACAAGTGTATGTCGAAACACCGTTACATCCAGAAAAACTGACTGTTTGGTGCGCTTTATGAGCTGTCTTCAAAAACGATGAAGGCCACAACGTTACAGTCAATGGTGATCGCGGTCTAGAGCCATGATTACTAACTTTTTCATTCCTGAATTGAACAATCATGATGTACAGGAGCTGTGGTTCCAACAAGACGGCGCAACATGTCACACAGCTCGTGCCACAATCGATTTATTGAAAGACACGTTTGGTGACCGCCTAATTTCACGTTTTGGACCTGTGAATTGGCCTCCAAGATCTTCTGATTTAACACCGCTGGACTATTTTCTGTGGGGCTATGTAAAGTCATTGGTCTATGCGGATAAGCCACAAACGCTTGACCATTTGGAAGACAACATTCACCGTGTTATTGCCGATATACGACCACATATATACGACCTGCCGATATACGTCGAAAATTGGACGTCCAGATTGGACTACATCCGAGCCAGCCGTGGCAGTCCTATGCCAGAAATCATATTTAAAATGTAATGCCACAAGATTATCTTTCGAATAAAAAAATTCATGTCAATCGAATAATACATCGTTGTTTTATTGCAATTTAAAGTTCTATACCTCTAAAAAACACCCTTTATTACAGTATATTAATACTACAAATTAATTCACATTGAATGGATTGATATTGATAATGCAGTTGATGAATCATGACTTCGGTAAAAAATTAATAACCTCATTGCCATTTTTAATTAACCTTAATTTTTAAAATTCCATATTTCTATTTTAAAAATTACTTCGAAAGCTTACATTTTGTATTAAAACAGCCTATATTTTTTTACTTTCCTTTAAAAAAGCTCTTAAATATTAAATTTGTACTTTTCCATTTCGCCAGCGCAGGGTATAAAATCCACCAAAAATAATACAATCAATGCCAAATGGAATATTCCCTTAGGTAACCTTTTACCGCCACATTTTAAAAACAAGATGTGGTCTTTTCTTATCAGTAATTTTGTTTCATAATGCATCGAAAATAAATGAAAAACCAATGATAACAAGCATTTATAACATTTTTATGTGCATATTGTATGATGTTTTCCTAATAAAACCTGCTTAGGGAGATTTGCGCCGGCGAAACGGAAATGTACCGTTTAAAACTTGGGAAAAAAACTTTTAAGTTCCAGTTATTTTCCAAGTTTAAAAACTATAATTGTATTACAATTTATTTTTAATTAACACTGGGTAATGGAGAAGTTTTCACAGCCATCTAAAATCCAGGGCTAAATGTTCAAAAGTCTACCTCTAACGACATTTAACGCCAAAAAACGGAATCAAATTGTAATTGACGTATAATAACAATTTTCATGTGACAAATTAAAAGCATTCCGACAAATTAAAAAAAATTATTAATCAAGCATATGAAAAAATATTATATATCTTTGATACTGCAAATAGAAATAGAACTCGTGATCAAAAACGGTATTACACAGTGTATTACATTTTCATTCAAAGCTCATTAAAAATATTCTCTTCGTTAAAAAATTATTCGATTAAAAATCCTCCAATGAATTACTCCATCTAAATTTATTCACAGCGAAATATTACAATTAAAATTATCTCAGAATGTGCGAGTGTTCGATTTAAAACTCCAAATCATTTATCAAATGCGATTACGAATCATTTTATTCAAAATCGTCTGATAACATTTTTTTCACTTCAACTCGTCCATCTATGCGATGTTTTATCTATAATTACCAATCAGTTTCTAAACGAAACACGAAAAATTCGTTTCTCATTCCAAGCGTATAAATAATACTAAAAGTTATCCACAAAGCGATGTCCTTTACCGAAGAAATTTGATTTGGCACGTGCAGAAAATTAAAATTCTCCGGGAGCAGCGGAAAAGAACTTTGGTATTCTGTGCGAAACGGTCTGAAACCGCTTTTCGATTCAGCCCTTCCACTGTTTACTCCATTTAATCTAATAACAGAAAGCATCCCCTCGCCTTTTTTTATTATTATTAACTCGTCTTACGTCGGCCAAACTATCAAGATGAATGTCCAATCGCATTGATTAAAACCAATTTCTTTCGCTCGCTTCTTCCGAAGATCGCTCGAACTATTTTAGGACTCGGTAATAGTTCCAAGGTCATTCGGGAAGTATCCAAGTTCCTGATTTTTATCGTTTTCTTTTGCTATGAATAAACGCGGGGCATCTGGAAAAATGGTACGGGTATACTGGAAATGATTTTAATCGAAAGTGAAGTAACTTAAATTTTATTAATAATTCCAAATGAGTTAGTTAAAATATAAATAAACTATGAACTTACGAAACAGAATTTCTCCCTTTCTAAAGATGTTTGGTAACATTATCAACTCCATGAGAGCAGTAGAATACTTTTTTATTTTCAGGATCTTCATGGCAGAAATGAGAAATATCGTTGCAATTGTTCCAGGGCATATCAATAGTTCAAGGTCAATCTGAACGTTTAACCTTGAACTATAAATTCTCCGAGTTGTTTTCTTCTTTTACTGTTCATTTATAGTGAAAATCCGATTAAAAATGTAGGATGATTGATATGCTAAAAATGATTTGATAGAAAGTTAGAAATTAGTTTAATTTTTATTACTAGAAATCAAGAAAACACAAACTAGAACTCAAAAAATGGATGTTAGGAACTTTAAGAATTCGAGTGCTTGAATTTGTATTTTTATCATTGATTTTGAATTTGTTTTATTTTATCATTATCCTTGCTAAAATTTTACATCTAAACAAGAGAAATTTTAAATTGAAAATAACCTTATTTATATTTTCTTAAAAAATGTTTTGAATGCATAAGAATTATTAAAATTAAAATAGTTACAAAATAAGACACCTACATACATTTTATTGCAATATTGATGCTTTTCCATAACTGACTTAAAAAGAATGTATGCAATTTTATGATTGAATCAAATGTACTTTACATTTAAAGATCATGAATTAATTTCTTTATGCTATAAAAAATTCATACGCTTATAATACGTATATAAATATATATCTCAATATTTTAACCTTTATTTTTATTTATTATTTTATAACTTAACTATTTCTAGTCTGTTCAACTATATTTATAATTTAAATTGTATACTGTTTTAGTTTTTGATTCAATTTAAACTTATTTTACATGAAATTTCCCTGATTTGATATGATATTTACATCAGATATATATCTAAAATTTATACCAATATTCTTTACAATTTTAGTTCTTATTATGATTCTAGAAGCTAGCAATTAGCTTCTTAGCTCGTTTTGGTGGTAAATTGCAACGATATACGAGTTATCGAGAATAATGTCCCGTTATATATTTGTGTAATTGTTATTTTTCCTACACTCTGACTTCTTGTTAGCTATTGTTAATGTAATTTATTCCTATACATTAAAATTTTTGCGTTTTCTTTTGTTAGTATGCGCAATTATTATAACAGAACATGTGAACGCGAAGGTGAGAATATGAATTAAGGAGATATACAAAGAATATATATATATATATATATATATATATAATGATATATAATGGAATTAATATAAAGCTTAATTAACATAGTAATAGATATTATAATTTTAGATAATAATATAGATATTATACTTTTTTTTGGTTTGGAGATTACTTAATGAATTACATGAAAATTATTATAAGAGACAATATGAGGACATTAAAAATAAATAAACAATTCTATATGTATAACAATTCTCAAATATTCATAAAATTTGTAAACTTTCATATAAAATAAACGTAGGGACCGTACACATAAAACTTCCACTTTGATAATTAAATCCAAATCAAATAAAGCTCTAAATTTACCTTTTGTTAAACTTTTAACTGTGTTTACTTAGACTGATAAACACTTTCAATTTAAATACATTAAATAAACTTCTAAGAAAAATATTTGAATAGATCAACACTGAGATGACATTGTATAAAATTTTCAATAGCAATAAGAACTCAAATAAATAAAAATTAGACACTTTAATCAGCATTGTTTCGAAAATGTAGATCCTAGGTTCCCAACCGTTTTCGTACTGGCCCCTTTCTAGTGAATATTTTGATACCGCCCACCTTCCCACTCCAGAGAAATAAGATCGTACATAATACATGGTGAAAACATGAATTAAATTTTTAAAATATATTCTATTACTAATCAGGATATATATTATAAACGTGAAAGTTTGTGAGGAGAGATGTTTGGTAGTCTTTCACGCAAAAACAAATGAATGGATTTTAATGAAACTTTACAATAGTATAGCTTATACATCAGAATAACACATAGGCTATAATTTATAGATATTGTGTGAAGTGTTAAAAATATAACGATAATTGTCAAGTAAGTAGGAAAAAATTCTGCCATCTGCAAAAAAGCCCGCGACAGTACATATGTATCTTTTATGTGTGAAGCAAGCCTTTGCATTTTGTTTTGTCTACGCCAGACGCCAGGAACTGCGAAAGCTTGAACAGGCGGAGTGCGAGGCTGATTACAATTTTAACATAAAAACATAGAGCAAAAAGTAATATTAACGTAATACTCTTCCAGATATAAATTATTTATACTATTTTAATCGAAAAAAGAAAATTGTTTATTTGCTTGTGATTTTAGAAGAGTTCGAGTATGTTACGTTCGCCAAATTTTAAATCTTTATATTTACAGACTGCGCAATATTAATTAAAGTAAAAATTCGCTGAAATTCTAAACACAAAACACAGACAATTATTCTATACAAATCCTTGCAAAAACGAATACGTCTTGAATCAGTCGACCTGAAAAAGAATGCATTTTGAACCAAATAGATTTACGCCGTTTTTCAGAAAAAGCTTTTCACTATTTTTTAAATCGTGCTATATAGGTTTCAATTATGGTAATTTAAGATCGCTTACACAGAATTCGAAGATTCAGTGAATTTTTCGATTTACACAACGTGAGAAAAAAAAACGATATTTGAATAGTTTGAATGACGTTAATGAAATTATTTTGTAAGTTAAATATTAACAGATCTTCACACTCAATAAATGTCCTTTAAATTCAACGTAAAATCGATTCTCCCATTTGAATGCAAAGTTGTAATAATAGTTTCCATTAAGCAAGACGATAATTTAAAATTTAAATACTATTTATAGTGGCTCAAAAGTATTGAAACAAATTTACATATCAAAAGATAATATCAAAATACAAAACAAATTTAGTTGAAAAAGGCCAAGTGTAGGACACCCATTTCACTAAGCTTGAAGAACGGTGGATAGTTAGGAATATTATAAACCTATAACAAAACTACAGTAAAATTGATATTGGATGTATATCGAAGGTCTTACAAGTCTGTCAATGCATAATTCTAAACCTTTCAAGAAAGTGTAATAATAAGTATTATAAAAATTAGTAAAAAGGTAGTTTTAATATTTTAAAAAAAATAGAAGACAAAGTAACATTTTTATTCAACTGGTAATTACTTATATAAATAAATTTTAATTCTTTATAAAATTTTATTTTTAAAATATGTTACATCACAGACAGTTAAAATATACTCAAATTTTAAATATTTAATAACTACTTATCAAATTCAAAGTCTTTTTAACTTCTTCATTTATAAAATTAATTGTATGAAACTTTTTTATCGAACTTTTTTTTATCGAACATTTCAAAAAGTGCTCACAATTTTAATTCAACATTTAATACACAGTTGTGAAATTTTGTAATTATAAAAATTTCTATTTTTCTCAATATACAACTATTTTTAAAAAGGTATATTTTCGTTTCCGGGGCCTAAAAAGTTGCTAAGTTAGTGAGTGAATATTTAAGTCCTACTGTTCACTTACTCGAGAGATATCATAGCGAGAGGGGAAGGGGAATTTCCATGAGAATATCTTATGCATTTAAAAATGCTCATGCAACACCGGGGGGGGAATAAACCTGTCTGACAGAAAAGAAGCGAAAAAATTTCGAAACAGGAAATTTTAAGTTATACACTCGGTAAAAGCCCGAGCAACGCCGGACTAAGTGGAGAGGGGGAAGGGATCATTTTGAAAAAGAGTATTAGAAGTGCTGATTTTGTGAAGGAAAGGGAAAATTTATATATAAAAGCAGAGAAAGCCCGTGCAACGTTGAGTCAGGCGGCTAGTATAATATGTTTTTAAATGTAATTTTTTGATAAAGCCCCGAATTTTTTTTTACTTGCTAGTCTGAAATAGCTCTATTGCCACAAATATAAAATTTTAAATACAATCAACATAAGGTAACCAATATTAAAGTTTACTTTTGTTAGTACATAATCAGCGTAGTGTTTTAGTCTTTTTCAATTCCTACTACTAGATAACAATCTCTCTCTATATATTTATTTATATATTTATTTATTTATTTATCTTGGTGGAATTTTCAATCGTTAATAAAGTGCATTTTAAAGCGCTCAATTAAGTTGAAATTTTATGTACAGGATGATTTTGGATGACAATACAATAATATAATAATAATTAATAATAATTAATTGATGAAACTAATTGTTTAAAAAATTACAAATACAGCCACGTTGGCATCCTTTTTGGCTACTTAGCGACTCTTTTGGCGACTTGTGTCAAAACTTGAAAAGGTTTTTTCCTCACGTGTTAAAGTATTCATTTGAACTGAAACGTTATATACACGATTGTTTTGTGGATGACAATACAATACTTGAATGATAATGAATAAAAATTAATTACCACTTAATGTTGTTATTCTGTCCTATGTATATACATATTTATATTAATTGTAACTATTTAATAAGAAGTAGCTAAAATAAAATTTTCCTTTGTTGATCTAAGTAGGAATTTACTTAAATTTTTTTATATTACTTGTTTAGACTATATTTGGTTAATCTGCTCATGCCCTTCCATACCATCTGAAAACATCCTAACTTATTCTGGGTCTTTTACTGCCCCTTGAAAGCCTCAAACGCCCACAATCGCAGTCGTTGAGAACTTATGTAGATCTTACAATTATTAAAAAATTGACCGTAGCTATAAAAAAAAAAGAAGGCAAAAAATTACATTGTAAAATATAAAAATATTTATACTGACTAAATATAGGTATGGAAAAAACATTTTACAAGCCATTAAAAAGAAGTTGTAAAGAATTTAAATAATAAGTTGTTGAAACTAAGAGAAGAATGATTACATGTACTGGAACTAAAAGAAAGTGCACAGGCAGTAAAGTAAATATTTTTGTTTTATTTCTATTGGGGTTGCTGATTGGTATTCTACAATTGTAGACCTAACGCACATTACTAATAACTTTTTTTAGTGGGACACCATATAGGGGGTATTCCAATCATCGCAAGTAATTTGGGCGTCCAGTTTTTACATATATGTTCAATTTCTATATAACTGATGATGTGAAATCGTACAAGGAATTTAATTTTCCCAAGAACAAACAAGTAAAAAAACACTCAAGGGGATCTTTTGCATGCCGCATAATCATACTATAGGGATACTGTCGATTTTTTGCATCATGAAAATTCCCCGACTAGGGCCCTTAATCTTGGATGCACAAGACCAGCGCCAAACCACCTAAGCCACCTAGCCAACCATAAAAATAATATATTACTGAAATTTATAGTATTTAAAAAAAACCACTAAATGCTAATCAAATAAAAAATTTTATGTTTGGACTTCATGGAGAAATATATATTACAGAATAAAAACCAATACAGAATGTCATTGAAATAATATTATAGACGATAATAAAACAAAAAAATTAAAATAGTTACATAATACTGAAGGAACATGGAATGAATTCAATTTTTTACTGAGTTTTCGGGTAACTCCGTTAACCGGGTCGATAAAGAATTGATTATTATCGACACCGCAAGTAGTGCGAGTTGTAGTGAAATTAAACTGAAGGAATAAATTGAATATTTTCAAGTATAAATTATTTAGATGACTTAAAGTAAAGTTATTGGAGAGTTATAGAAGATGAGAGGCATGATGCTGAGAAGATATTCGATTAATTCCATAGTGCTATTTCACGTTTTTAGGCATCATTTCAAACAAATAGATTGTGTAGGCACAAGCTTAGAGGTCGACCACTCATCAATTACCACTCACTTAAAGACAGCATCATCCAAACAGTGAAAAATAAGTTTCGTGCGGCAGATGGTAAGACATCGAATAAACTTCGTACTGTCGCACATTCTTAGATATCTTGGAAAGTCCTTTTCAGATGCTTTTGTCAAGCCGTATTATACCCCTGAAAAACTCTGTGTGTTCCACCACCACAAAAACACAGCACAGTGCCCGTTTGCAGTGGTTTTGAAAGAATTTTAATAGGACTGAACGTGACAGGCCTGTATACTCTTCTCAGACGAGAGTAGATTCAATCTCAAATCTTGCTGTAGATAACAACAAATATTGTATGAGAGTAGTAGCGTACATCTATATCTCAAAATATACATAAAAAACACCGATATGATTCTCAAATCGTATTGATATGGACTACATCAGGATGAATGGCAATGGTGTCATTTAAGACTAAGAACGCTGATATATTAATGAAGCTCTGCTACCTCATATTATGTTTTCGCAGCACTTCTTTCCGTGAGACATTTCATTGTATTGATGACAACGTGATGTGTTATCTCATATGTGCTGAAAACGATCTACTAAGCCCAAGGATATTCAACATCTTGTCTGCCCATAAAGTTCTCCGAATTTAAATCCGATTGAAAATGCTTGGTATGCTATAGGGTGGCTTCTTGCCGCTCGATTCTGGCCTCTTAAGAAAATATAAGTACAGAAGTCTCCAAAGTGGTGGTCCGTGAGAAAATTTCGATAGTCCCCAGAAAAATTTGGAATATATTTTAATCACTTAAAGTTATGTTTTACGATGCATTAAAACATGATTCAATTCATATCAATACGTCAAAAGTTACAAAAACGCTACTTAATAGAATAACGCCACCATAAATAAGTCGTACTGCTGTAACAGCATTGTTTTATCTCCATGTTTTGTCTCGTATCGTTTCGCACTCTTCTTATGTTTCACTCTCATGTATGTCACATATATGAAACATTTAAAGGTGGACTTACGGATATATTGAGTTCAATATAAGATATATTCAATATATATTGTACCTCAGATTGAAATATATGAAGTTCTTCTTGCAGTAGCAGCATTGGATCTAAAAATATCCATAATCTTGTTTCAAGTAAGCAGGAGCATCCATCACTCTAGGAATGAATAACGCTAAAAAGGTGATATACTTAAACAATTTGTTTTTTGTTCTTTTTACAGTTTTTGTTTATTTTGTTTATTTTATTATGGTTTATTAATAAAGATTTCATAATTTGGTACAATTAATGGATTCATTTAATTAACTAGGTATATTTTATGTGTTCTTACGTCACAATTTTTTATAAATGTATTTAAGGTATCCGACTACGTTCGGAACCGTGATTTTAAAAAAAGCGTATAAATAGATCATTTTCATGATATTTAGTGTCACTCAGATTAGAATACATGCATAAAATTGTTTTAAGGAGATTTTGACAAAAAAATTTATTTAAATATAATATTTTCGCAAAAAATTAACTTAGAACAATCTTTTTTCCAAATGTTCTCCTTTTGTGAAAAATGGCTCTATTATAGTAATATTTTGCCTGTACATAGCTCAGACCTCTCTATAAAAGCTCAACTAGAATTTTTGAAAAATTCACATTTTCAGAGTTACCACCCATTGAAATAATTATTGACGTTTTTTTCTTAAAATTGCTCCTCTCTGTTATCGTAAAATATGAATAAACCCACTTCTAAGTTATATATTTCAAAAATTCTAGTGGAGCCTCTGAACAGAGGTCTGAGCTATATACAGGCAAAATATTATTCTAATAGAAGCATTTTTCATAAAAGGAGAACATTTGGAAAAAAGATTATTCTAAGTTCATTTTTTGCCAAAATATTATATTTAAATAAATTTTTTGTCAAAATGTCCTTAAAACAAGTTTATGCATGTGTTCTAATCTAAGAGACACTAAATAACAAGAAAAGTATCCATTTATGCTCTTTGCAAAATCTCGGTTTCGAACGTAGTCGGATACCTTAACACTTAAAAAAATCTTATTAGTGGTCCGCGGGATTTAAATTCTAAATCTACTGGTGCGTGATGTCAAAAAGTTTGGCGACCGCTGTATAAAAACATTCTTACAGATATTGCAGAAGGAGTACAAAACTTGTTTACCAAATCCTAGATGATACAGTTGCATTGGACTTCACTGTACTAACAAGCACCTTGGGAATAGCTGTGGTGCATTGATTTACGCGAGAGAGTGACTGACCATTAATGCCGCATGCTAAAGCAACTCGAGAACTACTGAAGATAGACCACGTAATTCTGAGCTGCGATCGACTGAAGAGAGAATGACATCCGACTCTCCTAATTTCTACAATGCGCCAGCGTGAGAACTTGCACCTACGATAGATTTAAGGTAGCCGACTGCTTTCAGAACCGTGATTTTAAAAAAGCGCATAAATGGATAAATTTCATGATATTTGGTGTCCCTTAGATTAGAATACATGTATAAAATTGTTTTAAGGACATTTTGACGAAAAAATTATTTAAATACAATATTTTGGCAAAAAATGAACTTAGAATAACCTTTTTTCAAACTGTTCTTCTTTTATAAAAAATGCTTCTAAGATAATTATATTTTGTTTATATAAAATAAAGTCTTTTCTAGAGAGTCAGCTATATTTTTTTAAAATTCACATGATTTTCAGAGTTACAACCCATTGAAATAATTATCGGCGTTTTTTTTTCTTAAAATTTCTCCCCTCTATTGTCGTAAAACACATGGATAAACCTACTTCTAAGTTATATATTTCAAAAATTCTAGTTGAGCCTTTGTACAGATGTTTGAGCTATATACAGGCAAAATATTATTCTAATATGTCTTTTCACAAAAGGAGTATATTTTGAAAATAGATCATTCTATGTTGATTTTTTTGCCCAAATATTGTAAATTATTTTTTATTGTAATACTATTCTTAAAACAATTTTATGTACATTTTATAATTTAAGTGACATTAAATATCATAAATAATATCCATTTATACGCTTTTGCAAAATCACGGTTCCGAATGTAGTCGGATACCTTAACGTACATCAGGACTTGAATCTGCGACGCAACAACGCCAACCACACATACTTACAGATTTCGTGACCATGGGCAATAGGCTACCACGGTCACATTGGTTTATCTGCTTTGTATAGCTACGTGTTGGGGGATAACGCGTGTGTACATGTTCCACCAACAACACTGAACATTATCTACATTGTTTCGCAACAAATCTGGAACATCACATATTCAAATATGAACTAATAAGATTGTCTACAGGTGTATTATTTCATAATTCGCATCTAAACTTAAATATATATTATGCAGTTGGACCTCCATTTTACGAACCTACTTTTTCCTGGAGCCTAGCACGTAAAGTATATTGAAAATAAATCTTTGTTTAACGAATTTTCCACATACAGAGTTTTTTTAGGGATTTACTGACTTCGTTAAATAGAGGTCCGACTGTATATATATAACTTACTGTACACTTAAATTTGAAACAAACATAAATTTATAAATCAAAAAATAGGCTGGCAGTTTTCATTTTTCTAGTGAGGAATTTTTAAAAGACTTACAAAAATGCTGCCTCAAAAATGGTTTAATAAATAATTAAAAGCCCAACACAGATTGAATTTTCAATTATTTCAACTTCATTTACTTAGTAGTGAAAATCAATTCGGGTGAGATAAATACAAAAATATCAATACCGATCATGTGTATCTCTTTCATAAAATTATTATTTTCTAATTTATTTATTCAATTCAGAAATCATTGAAATACAGAAATGCTTTCTCTCATGCACGGAAAATGCTTATCACTCACTTTATATTTTTCTTTTTCCTAAACAAATCTTCAAAAGGGAAAATAATTATTAACTTCCGATAAAATAACAATAAAACGCTTATAATAAGAACACTAAGTACAAAGAAATGCTCAAGAACTCCTTCTTTAAAAGTGCTTTAAAAACCATTTTAATTTGAGTTTTTTTCTTTACGTACTGAAAAACGCAAACTTAGCGTTTCTCTCTCCGTTTCAGAATATCCTCGTAATCACGCAAGGTAACCCCTTTAGAAAAATCTTTATATTTTATTAAGAGAAGTGGAAAAGCAATTGGGAATTCTGCAGTTCAATGAATGAAATATTCATCATTCTTTTTAACAGCTATTTGATAAATTATATGAAGAATGCTGGGAACAGGGAACCCTGTCAGAAACTTTCACTGTCAAGTGGCTGACAATTTAGTTTTCATTTAATATTAAATTTTCACAAGCAAAATTACTTTATCAAAATTTTTTGATTGTAATGCAGACAAGTTCCACAAATAAAAATTAAAAATTTACTTAAGTTGAGGACTTCTTTTTCTTTTGGTTGAAGCTTCTATTTTTAACCCTGAGCTGGGCGCGTTTTAAAAAGTTTCATCCATAGGCGCACGGCATCTCTCAGATGCATCACCTCATGCTTACGTTTGAAGATGATTTAATCATTTTATTGGTGAGATTTGACATTAAAATATGTTTGATATTATATAATATTTAAAATAGAATCAGAAATTCAGGTATTTAAACGAAAAAACATCAAAAAGACGTGACGGGGCTTTATCGGTACTTCTATTAATAATCCTCTTGGGATATCTTTGGGGGCAGAATGTCAATTCTTTCCAACCAACCCAAGAAGAGAACGTGGTTATGCAGATTAGGAATTGTATATATTGGAACGTTAGTATTCGCGTAAAGTGCTAGGTGAAGTTCTAGAAGAAGAGTCTAAGAAAGTTCTAAGAGTTCTATGAGTCGTTCTAATACTGCCAGTGAAGCTGATTTCTAAGTGGATCCGAGACCAGAAGATTATCCCTTAGCCGGATCAAGTTGGATCGAAGAATATATTGACGATATGACTGTAGCTGTTCGCCGTGGAATAGCGGTAAGATAATTTTGGTTAAGCTTTAAGACTAGAGCGGATGCTAGTAAGTTAGGAAATCATCTATAGATATAGATTCGGTGGTTTATCGCGCTATTTGTTAGAATTACATTTTGGGTCTCATCACTCCTGATCATAAGCTTCCTAGACTAGTGCTGTTTTGCTAAATATAAATTGAGATCATAATAAACTAATTTTAATTATGGAAGGTATTAGTGGTCAATCTTTCATTCCCTCAAATATAGGTGGCGTGGATGATGAAGAGATGATACCCCAAGCCCACGGGGTATCACAAAGATAATGGTTAGTTATCACCGTGTGATGACTGTTTACATTTTAAGATGCCTTATTGCAGTCTTCACAAATCACCTTGCAATGTTCAATTGACATGACTTTTTCGTACAATGCATTACAAAATTTTAATAATCTTTTCTTGATGCCCTGACAAGAGGGAACGGTGCCTTCTTTTCCAAGTTCCTGTTGAGGTTTCTCTTGGTTTTCCGTCTTGAATGGGGCGATGAATATCAGATATTTCTTCAATCCTGAGTCAAAATGAATGAAGCACGTGATTGTTACACTCATATCGTCTTCGCAGGTGCTCTTTAAAAAGCTCGTGACTAAATTTTCCTAGATATGTGCGTGAGGATCTGAGTGATTTTGATTCCCTCATAGATAATTCTGGACTTTACTCCAGCTACATTGAGAATTGAATGAAATACAGTCAATGGCTAGGAGCATGGCGTCCCTCAGATGTATCTCAACTCCAAGCAAAAAAAGAATATATAAAATCGAAGTTACGAAATACTTGTTACGAATTATTTTCGCATGAAATTGAAATCTAAACTATATTACAAGAAAAAAATCAAAATTAATTAAATAGTACTAAGTCATAAAAATTGAAGTTGTTGGGAACGCTGCATCTATCAGACTTAATGGTCCCTGCCTCCCGAAATAGGAAGAAATCGCCCTCGTCTTTGACACTGAATCCTGGGACGAGTAACAAAAGGCAGATAGAAGGAGGGGCGTGATCCAACCCACTATGTGGACGCAGCACCGAAACTATTTTTATTATGCATCTGAGAGATTCGCGCGCCTAACTGAGGCTTAAACGATTGAAATTTTGTAGTGAGATTATTCTAAAAGTTTTTAGAATATTTCAAATTTTTTTTAATAAAACTGCTTTGGCAAAAATGGTTAGTACTAAGACCATTTACATTTTAAGGGACTGTTTAATACAAACATTTGAATGTAATGTATTTCTTCTTACAAAAGCCAAAATTATCATACTTCCCATTCTTCTGACCGTTAATGTAAATATTATGAATTATTACAGAAAACATTCATGATTGAAACGTTTTACAGTCCTTTGTATAGTAAAGAAACGGAATCCATGAACAAATTCCGAATAATAAACTAATAATAAACTTCAAACAGGAAAACTTAAGAATGAGACAATTCAAAAGGGAGTCATTAATTTTAAGTCTTTGTTACGCATATTGCTTCTTTGTCGAAATTTAATGTATTCTATTAGAAAATAATCGAAGATTTCAAAGATCATTTACATTCAGCTAGATAATTAATTGACTAGAATATTGTCTTTAAAATGTCACACATGGACTAAGAATAAAAGTGAGTATTTTAAAAAATAAAAGGTGGAAAGAATCTAAAGTTTGCCTAGTGAGAAATTTTTGAATGAGAGTAAATAATGATTATATGTAGACTACTAATAAAGCTACAATTTTTTTTTGGTACAGAATGGATCAAATGTTTCAAGACTGAAAATTCTAGAGTTTTTTCTACATATTGAATTATTCTTATTATTTTTTTGCTTTATTTTTGTTTCGTAATTAATTCATCTCACTATAATTTTGTTTTTTCAAATTTTTATTCATAAATCATAGTTCAAATAATTACCCAAAGTAAATTAAGAAAGATAAAAATATTTGATTAAAAATAATTAAAGTAAAAAAATAAATTAATTAAGAAAAGTAAAAATATTTGTAAATATTCTAGCATTTAATCAATTTATTACAATAATGTGCGTTTAATAAAACATAATTAGGTATAATTTTTATTATTAAGTATTGAGTAGATATTAGTAAAGTTGTGTATACTGAACGACTAATATCAATTAATTATTTAAATGCTAGATATTATAAATAAGCGAACATCGCAAAGATAAATAAGTCTCATCATGGATTTTCTTTCTTTTTTTTAAAAGTAGATAACTCGCACTATTCCCATTTAAAGACACAAAAATTTTGCGTATGGTCTTTTTCTACAGAGATGCCTTTTTCTGCAATAAGACTTTTTTTTACAATGATTTGTTCCGAAAACGGGAAAACACATTCTTTACATTACATTCAAGCTGTTTATCGGAATCAAATAATTGTTGTACTTTTATTTTCTTTGGGTATTTCTCTCTCAAGGTAAGATACATTTTGAATAAAATTTCCTAGGATGTTTTTTTATAATATAAAATCCTCTTAAACTTTTTTTCTTTTACCTTTTTTATTTGGTTTTCTATTAAGAAAACGACGCTTTTAATTTAACAGATCTCTAACGGTATATCCTCCTCTTTCATCGCTTTTATAAATTCAAAATATATTTATGTATATTTCTTCAGAACTAATAAGAATAAAAAATACAATTTACTTATCAGAATTTTCATGCTTCTCTATCAATAAATTATATCTTATCTAGGTATTACAAAGCTTATCTAGCAGTCCCATTCAAACCTTCCACCTTCATTAATGAATTTTACTTCATATATAAACAAGTAATATAAGAAAAAAAATTTAAAGTCAATTCCTACTTAGATCAACAATGAAAATTTTATTTACTTTTTATCAAATAATTACAAATTAGTATAAATATGTATAGACACATGACAGAATTACAATATTAAGTGGCAGTTAAATTTTTCTAATTATCATTAAAGTATCGTATTGTCATCCAAAATAATCATGTATATAAAATTTCGATTTAACTGAATGCTTTAAAACGAGAGGGAAAAAAATCTTTTAAAGTTTTGACCCTATTCGCTAAAAATGAAGCCAAAGTGACTGTATCTGTAATTCTTTAAATAATTAGTTTCAGTCAATCAATTTTAATTAAATTATCGAATTGTTGCCCAAAATAATCGTTTACAGAAAATTTCAGCTCAAATGATTGCTTTAAAATGTGGGGAAAAACATTCTGTAGTTTTGTCACAAGTCGCCAAAAATGATACGAACGTGGTTGTATTTGTAATTCTTTGAATAATTAGTTTTAATCAATTAATTTTTAATAATTACAATTAAATTACCGCATTGTCATCTAAAATAATCGTGTATATAATATTTCAGCTCAAATGAGCGATTTAAAATGGATTTTATTAACGATTGAAAATTTGAACAATGTATAGGGAGATTGTGAATTAATATAGTAGGAATTTAAATATAATACAATTTATTTAGCAAAATTTTCAAGCTTCTCTATCAATATATTATCATGAACACTTTTATTCTGGATGTTATAAAGCTCGTGTGTGGTTCCATTAAACTTTTCCCTTTCTGATTAATGATTTTTACTTCATATATTAAAAAACCCTTTAAGCTTAGAAATAAGAAATTAGTTTATTTTTCAATTTATAAATACTTATAGTTACATCTTAAGGGAGGGGGGGGGTAGACGTTTGATTTATCAAAAACAAATTGAGCAAAACAATCTTTGGCTTAGTCAAACTGAGATATAAATACCGATATCATAGCAGTTATATAAATTATAACACTCAACGAAGAGATTTCTGTACAAAAAAGACTAATATTGCAGTAATAAAATATATACTTCCAAACGAGAAAAAATTTAAAAAATATAACGAAAATATCTATTACTTATAAATCTGTAATAAAAAAAGTAAAATCCGTAATTGGAATTGTTACTGCTTACTCTTTTCGTAAAATGAGCGAGACAACTATATATATAAGTAATAATTTATCACGATAGTTCATTTGATATAATGTTATGGATTGAAAAATAGTCAGCATATATATATATATATATATATATATAATATTGGAACTTATTACAGTCTTCCGCCCTTATTTATAGCCAATTTGGCAAATTAAATTTTGAGGCTATTGTGGCTATTCTATTCCAAAAACGTGCAAGTCTAATATAAATAAACGTTATTCGGGCTCCTTTTGTTTCTTCGATGTCAAAGATGTCGAGGCTAAAAACTGGAATTAATCTGTATATATCAACACCTAACTCTTTTTTACATGGTTTTGAAATAACGCGGTACATGAATTTAAGGATTTTTTTTATTTTACACAATTTTTTGTTGTTCTAGCACAAATTCCCAAAAAATGTGGCGATTCAGCTCTTTGGATGAGGACGGTTTGATCGAATTTATGACAGTTTATGATAATAAAAAAGTCGATAAAGACGAAGGATAAGTTCAGCTATTAACAAATGATTTATTTCGGGAGGGCTTGGAATTTGTTACAAGTACAGAACAACATTTTCCTACCCGTTTTCTGACATAGAGCGTGCCTTAAAATTTCAACGTAATATTATGTTTTGTGTAGAAGGATACCAAGAATTATGTAAGCAAATTGAGAAACACACACACAAAAATAGCCAACAATAACAAATTTTATAACAGCAAAAAAAAAAAAAAAAAAAACTGAGGTCGTTAATAATTGCTGTCGAAATTTTTCATTTGAATCAAAACCAACAGTTCTACTGGACATATTTGACACATCTACTGATGATACCATTTTTGATCCAGTTCGTAATAAGCGTGTACGCTTGTTATCAAGTAGCGATGAATAGTTAATAGTTTTAAAATTTTATTCCTAGTTTCAATTTGAATTTTTATACGTTGTACGTATTTAAAAAATTAATTTTCAGTGTGCACTAATTAAAGTTTTTTTGTTAAAAAATGACTTGTTTAAGTTATATGAAGAAGTAACATGAATTTCGTTATTTTTTTTTTTTTTTGCACGGTTTACGTGTATTTACAGATTTTTCATCTTACATGTTTCTTTTAAGTTGAGGAACATATCCCCAAATTTTCCATATGTCGCACGTATTTTTTAAACGATTTTTTGCAAGGTTTCTTAAGAAACGTGTCTACCAAGTAAAAAAAGATTTGGGTATATACATAAAAAATCCATATATTTCAATCTAGTGATATACAGCATAAAAAAGGAGAATACTATCTTAAAATATTTTTTATCCTGAAATTTTCAGTTCCTGTAAATTAAGTGATCATGTTAAAAATAAATCCTAATCTCTAATGCATTTTCATTTAAGATACATATTTTTTATGTTTGTGTGTGTGAAAACAGTTTAGTTTAGATTATGTTCAAAATAGTAGAAATCTTATTTGAAATTTTCTCTTCCTGCTCTTAATATTCATATCATACTGTCAGAGGAAGGTAATTATAAACATTCTATATCAAATGTATTTTTTTCTAGTTCATCAAATATATGCAGGACTTAAAAATTTAAACATAAAACTGATGAAGTATCTCAAGAAAAATATTTTTTTTTTTATATTTGTAATCAAAATTTCTACCTCCCCCTCTCCCAAGAAGCAATTTTTTTCTATTAAAAAGGTTTCTAAAATGCAAATTATTTCTTTCAATTACAATTATTATCACGTTAATTAGCAATTTTTAAATAAAAAAACTTCAGATATTTTTACAATTAAAAAAATTCTTTTTGAAAGTTCTTATCAGAAAGCCTAATCGATATATCTCCATAAATAAGAAAAAAAAAACATTACGCGATATTTAAACTATTTTTTCAAATCCTAATAAAATGTTTTTTTAGATTTTGATAAATCCTTGAGTATCATATTAATAAATAGTTTTTAAACAATAAAAAATACTTAAGATATTTAAAAAACATCTATTTAATTAGTCCCACTGATAATAAAACTCTTTAAATTAAATTGATACATTTAAGTCTTACAAAAGGAAAAGTAAAAAACACACGTAACAAAATAAATACAAATGCAATAACAAAGCAAAATGGCTAACGTAAACAATAAAATTCATTTAGCAACATCAAACATGTAATATTAAAGCTAGAGAATTACCCTTCATCTGTTTAACAGAATCGTATTTCGTATCTTGTGTACATGGTTTAATTTTTAAAGACTGTTTCTCTCAGGTGAGTTTACTGACGATTGCGTAGAATAGCAATCAGAGGAAACGTGCTGGAATTCAAATAAGGCAGAGATATTTCCCTTTTAAAATCGTCAGGATTATTACTGAAACGTGCATTAATGGACTTGATAAGGATAATTTGATAATCTTGAGATTTAGAAGATAAAATGAAACTGAGTGACTTTCTTGTGAGAGATTGCTTCGAAACGAAGATCCAATCAGAGCTGTTCTCTGATGAATAATGTAATACAGAATTTAACTTAATGGGAATTTATTTCGTTTGTGTCGAAATTCAAACTCGGTTTATGCTGAAGCGAAAGACAGGGCTTAAAGTGTTTACGTGATCTTGAAATGAAGATTAGACATCGACATTTTAAAAGGAATTTGTCCTGTTAGTTTCTAAATATTGAAGCAATAAAAGTGAACAAAAAAAAAGTAATGTAAAAAAATTTTTTAAGTCAATTCCTACTTAGATCAACAAAGAAAATTTTTATTTTAGCTACTTTACTATTAAATAGTTACAATTAATATAAATATGTATATACACATGACAGAATCACAACATTAAATGGTAAGCTTTATTAATTATCGTTAAATTATCATATTTTTACCCAAAACAATAGTGTACAGAAAATTGTAGCTCAAACGAGCGCTTTAAAATGTCAGAAAAAAGCACTTTCATGTTTTGGCCCTAAGTCGCCAAAAGTCGTCAAAAATGATTCCAACGGGGCTGTATTTGTAATTCTTTGAATAATTAATTATAATCAATTAATTTGTATTAATTATAATTAAATTACTGTATTGTCATCCAAAATAATCATGTATATAAAATTTCAGCTCAATTGAGCGCTTTAAAATGTATTTTATTAAGGATTGAAAATTCCACTAAGATAAATAAATAAATATAGTGTGTGAGCTAATAGTAGGAATTGAAAAACAGAAGTCATTTCGCGCATAAAAAGAATTGAGTATTTTCTATAATCCTCTTTTTTTATAGTAAATGAAGTTAAGTTTGTAAATATTAGGTCTATTGGAAAGTTCTTCCCGCTTTTAGAATAAAAAAAATCAATGATTGCTTCATAATCTGAATGAACTTCATTTAATAATATAATTGCCATCATTATTTATGATTTTTTCCCAGCGTAATGAAAATTTATGCATCACATTTTTAAAAAGTCCCTTATCCCGAGAGGTGAAAAACAAGTGATAATCGGAGGTTGTTAGGTCCAGGGAGAATAGTGGATGTGATAGAATTTCTCAGCATAGTTCTTTGAGCTTCTGACGTCTCCCCTAAGCAACACGAGACCAGATATTATCTTGAAGCAGAATGTCCTCTTGAATGTTGCCGGCATCTTTTGTTGAAAAGCTGTTTTTAAATTATTCTATTGGTGACAGTACCTCTCCGAGTTTAGCTTTTGTTCGGTTTCTAAAGCTCAAAATGTATTGTCCCTCAAATGTCCCACCATATAAGTGGCGCAACGTCCCCCCCCGAAACCTCCACATCGTGAAGAGGGGCAAGGATTCCTGGGGGCCCAAAACCTGACTGACGCAAGTTCGTATTTAACCAATTTATAAAATATTGTTACGAGTTTTATGTAAGGAATATACTAAATTTAATGTAAATAACTTATATCTGTATATGCAATACGTTTATATTACTCTATGTTGTATTTATTTTATGTTAAAATTGTAATATTTGCAAGCAACATCATTCCTTACATTATAATGGCGATTAAATGGAAATTTGGCGAAATCTTGGAGATAAAGCCAAGTTGGCATCATTTTTGGTGACCATTTTTGGCGAGTTCGTAACCCTATGGATTACTCTGGAAATTATGGGAGAAATATACTAATATCCCGTTTTTTGCCGCAAGCGGATTTTTCGAGAAAAACTTGTGAGGCCTATAAATAGGAAGTCACTCGCCCAAACTCAGGCAATTTTGTTCTGACCGTGAAAAGTCGACCAGTGATTATTTATTGCTTCAGCTGTTGAGTATGACGAGTGAGTGCTTGTAAATGATCTTTAAACACACTTGCATTTTAGACACTGATAGTTGTGTCTGAGCGCCGTAGAAGGTGCGAAGGCCTTCTGAGATTTATTAAGCAAATTTGAATACCTTATCCTGTATTTCAACTATTGTTTTTCGTCAATAAATTTCCACAGCTCCTGAAGAACTGTCTGGATTTTTGCCACTGATATGCATAAAATCCTGGAATTTCGATCTACGTAATAATATTAAAGGCAAAACCTGACTTTGCTGAGGTCCGTAATATACACACCATATACACAACATTTTCTTACTTGGGCTTAATTTCGGATTAGAGGTAGAGAGGGCAGGTTTTCTGGGCTCACAATATGCCCTTTCCCTTACGATGTTTTCATAGGCAATTTGCTTTTCATCCACAGGGAGCATCCAAGAAGGGTTCGGTTTTGTTCCATGCAAGCAGATATATGCATACGATGATACGATCATTCAAATTCACCTCATTTAATTTATGAGATAATTATCTCCACACCAAACCTAGTTTCTGAATATTGTCTGAAATAGTTTTCTAAACAGAATCACAAACCTTTCGGATTTTGTAAATGAAGTGAGAACCTTCCAATACACCTATTTGTAGTTATATTTCTTATACAAAAGATACAGTTCATGAAAATTACATAATTGAAATTGTTTGTTGTGAATTTTGTATTTGCATATAAGTTTCACCATGTCATTTTATAAAACAAGTAATACAAAAAAAAATTTTAAGTCAATTCCTACTTATTGTTCTTATTCCTTATTGTCATCCAAAATAATCATGCATATAAAATTTCAGCTCAATTGAGTGCTTTAAAATGTATTTTATTATCGATTGAAAATTCCGGCAAGATAAACAAATATATAGAGAGTGTGAGCTAATAGTAGGAATTGAATAACATTAAATTGTAAGCTAAAATAAAATAAATGTAACCAGGAAAAGGAAAATAGCAAACTTTCACACAAGGAATAATTCTTAGTAAAAAAAACTTTCTCCTCAAGAAGCGGAGATATCACTATTTTTTTGCACACGAAACTTCAATGAAATTTTATTTTTATTAATTATTTGTAAATCTCATTTCAAAGTTTACATTTCATTCTTTAATAACATTTTATTGTTCTAATTACTTTATTTACAAGTATATGTTGGCATAATCTCTTTTGTAGAGGGCTTTATTTTATAATTTTTATTTTCAGATGATTATTTGAATAGAAAATATGAAAACTTTTTGTTATTTTAATTATTAACAAAATTCGAATAAATATTTGAATACAGTTTTTATATAGTAAGCCAACTATCGCAGATACTTAATATAAAATAATTTAATTAAACACAAAAGTAACTATATATTTAATGGCTTAAAATAAAAACAAGGATTCCTTTTTGAAAACATTTTTCCACAAAATGTTTTTTTTCTTTTTGAACAACGTTTGCTTGATATTTCTAACATTATTAAAGACAAAACACACAATTCGTAATAAAAAATAAAAGAAAGATGTTTGCATTTCTTAAATATTGATTTATTTTGAATTATTTCTAAAATTAAATCACAATTTGTTTTATTTCTTTAACATCGTAAACAACTTCTTATATGTATATAAATCAGTTCTCTCCAAATGTTAAACTAAGGAATGAATTTAATTCTGTAGTTTTCCAAAGCATTAATCTGTCCTTCATAGATAAATAATGATCACTATAATCTCTCGAGACAATTACCAACGTAATTACACCGCATAAGCATTGAACGACATAGTTAATAGCATTGAAACGATCGCATTTTCTTTAATCAAATATAAAACATATGATCTCTCGGTAGATTTCTCTTACGACATTTTTCTTTTACTAAAAAAAATCAAAAGATCATTTACAGTTTATCTTAGAGCGTTATCTTTCTCTTCATTCAGTTATTTTATATTCCATTTTCTCTCTCTCTCTCTTCTTACGCTTATTAAACAAAAAAAAGAAGAAAAAGAGGGAGTGGGGGTGGAGAAGAAAGTAAACAACAGATGACGCGTACACGGACATAAAGGATAAAGAATTCTGTCGCCTCTTTCATCTTTTCTGAAACCTAATTCGTCAAAATCACATAAATCGAAAGAAAGGATGCCAAGGGAAAAAAGATGGTCACGAAATATATAGGAAAATCATTTTGTTAGAAGAAAGAAGGAAAAAGGGACCTATAAATAGAAAGAGCATTATTTTTTATAGTTGTTATGAAATGACAAAATTAATCAAAATACCATAGAATTTGTTTAAAAAATGAGGGGAGTTGAGAGTTTTGAATTTCAAAATAAATCCTTGTATCAAATTAGTAAACTTCAAGTGCCTAACATAACGAACTTAATATAAAATCAAGGTAAATTGCGAGTTTAAAATAAGTAAGTGAGTGACTTTGAAGTTTAATGGCGTAAAGGCCAATTTTGGTCAAACTACGTCAAACACTCGTTGAAAAAAAAGGAAAAAAATATCTTTTTAAAAAAAAATACATACAAATACATGCACCTATGCACATATATAAATAAGATGCATACATATATATTATTAAAATAATAATTAAAATCACAAGTCAAATAAAATATAAAAGGCCAATTTTTAAAATAAAGGCAAATAAATGAAGTTGTAATTTTTAAAAAATATATTTAATACATTTTTAAACTGTGATCTAGACCGGAAAGGGGAAATAAAGGAGAAATGTATGACGAGAAAGAGGGTCGAAAATAGAGAGGATCACTACTGGAATATAACCGGGGTTCGTGACACCCGTTTTTACCAAAGACAGTAAACCCCTTGGAAATAGGAAAAGATTCCTAAAGCACCTCGGGAGAGTTTAAAATAAAATTCGAACATGATGAAAATGTGGTATTATGCAATATAATAATATAAAAGATCATAGTGTTGCAAATCTGTAAGGGGAACATCAATTGACGAGTCCCTTTATTTGAGAAACAACATAGTTATTAATGGACAAGGAAGAACAAATAACTACACAAAGATAAATCAACGTATATACACAAAAAAATATTATAACATAACTTAGAATAGTGCAAATCGCACTCGATGTGAAAAAGCTCTGCAACGTTCCAGAAATGGTTATTTAAACAGTTCCACTAAAACGAATTCAGGAAATCTTTCACTCATGTCCCAGTCAACGCAGATAACTGAACTCTTCCTTTGTTTCAAAGATCCTTCATATAGTCTCATGGAAATTTCCAGAAGGTTCGATCCCAGAAACTTCTTGCCGAATCTTTGGCGATATCACATTTTCGCCAAATTTCTCACAGGGGGGAAAAAGTCGATAATTTGGTAACCCTGGTCACATCTTCTATGGTTGCCTTAAACTTACTTTTCAAGTTCATGATGAGAAGCGAACTTTACCCTTAAAATAATTTACCCACAAGGAACGTGTTGTTGCGGGGAAAACAATATATGGAGCGTGTTTCACTAGAATAAAATGAACCTCTGTTCTTTTTAAAAACGAACAAAGATTAAAATGAAATAAAAGAATATTGATAATTTCTCAAAGGAAAAGGAAAACTGAAATTGTTTTAGATTTTTAAAACAAATCACATGGTTAATTTGGTGTTTTGAAATATTTATCATGTTAAAGTATCCGACTACGTTCCGAACTGTGATTTTGAAAAGCGCATAAATGGATAATTTTCATGGTATTTAGTGTCACTTAGATTAAAATATATGCATAAAATGTTTTAAGGACATTTTGACAAAAAAATTTATTTAAATACAATATTTTGGTAAAAAATTAACTTAGAATAATCTTTTTTCCAAATGTTCTCCTTTTGTGAAAAATGCTTCTATTAGAATAATATTTTGCCTGCATATAGCTCAGAACTCTCTACAGAGGCTCAACTAGAATTTTTGAAATATATAGATTAGAAGTGGGTTTATCCATGTTTTACGACAACAGAAGGGTGAAAGTTTAAGAAAAATACGCCAATAATTATTTCAATGGATGGTAACTCTGAAAACAATGTGAATTTTTCAAAAATTCTAGTTGAGCCTCTGTAGAGCGGTCTGAGCTATAAACAGGCAAAATATTATTATAATAGAGCCATTTTTCACAAAAGGAGAACATTTTGAAAAAAGGTTATTCTTAGTTAATTTTTTGCCAAAATATTACATTTAAATAATTTTTTTTGTCAAAATGTCCTTAAAACAATTTTATGGTTGTATTCTAATCTGAGTGACACTAAATATCATGAAAATTATCCATTTATGCGCTTTTTTAAAATCACGGTTCCGAACGTAGCCGGTGAGTGAGTGAGTGAAGATTAACGTCGCACTGTTCAGCTGCACGAGGGCTTTTGGCGACGGACCACGTAATTTTGAACCATGGTCAAGTGACGTGGACGACACCTGAGCTGGCACCCCCCTCTCCCGAACGTAGTTGGATACCTTAAATGAAAAATTTAATATGAAAGCAATAACTTGTCATATTTTTTTTTATTTTTGCTAGAAAAATTGACGTTAATCATTTTACTAATATGACTTTTATAAACAAAAGCTAAGATCTAGTACCAAATTAGATCTAGTGTTGTTTAACGAAACTCGATACAGAGAGCATATATCGAGTTAATAACGGCTATTGCTAACTTTTCATAATATACCACAAAGATATTTTCATTTTTAATGTGAATGTATGTTTTATAAGTACGCATGAAACTTTATCAGAAAGAATATTCTGATTAATATTTATAAAACGAAATGGGAATGTTTAACACTGACAATCTTAAGATAAGCAGTTTTGATTACTTCATGTGAAAATACGTACTTTGAGATTTATTGCGCACGCTAACATCATGAATTTTTCTCTTAAGTCTGTCTGATAAAAACAATTTTTTTAGTGGAAGTCTTTGAATAAACGTAAAAATTTTAATATGACTTTCTCGTTTTTGAGATAATTTTTAAAACGTTGCGTGCATTTATATTAGCATGCTAGGTAATATTTTGACTGCTTAAAAAATTGAGTTTCCTTTTTCTTTTTTTTCCAGTTTGATCATTTTCGGGATTTTGAGAAATATTGCTTTTGAGTCACTTTAAGATTCATTTTTATCAAGTATTTAAAATTTATTTCGAGCAGTTAATTATTTGTAAGCCTTTTTGAGACTATCTTTTAAAAGAAAAAAAAAGAACCTTAAGAACTTTCTTTAACCTTTTTTTTTGTAAGAAACAAGAACTTTGGAAATAGTTAACATAATTAGCTCTTCAACGAAAATTTAAATAAAACTCTCCATGAAATCTCCTTGAAATTTCTGCTTCTGTTTTTTTAAATGATGATCGATTTTAAAAATTATGAATACTTGCGGAAATATTGAGCATTGCTTTGAAATTGAGTGATTTTGTTGAAATTTTTTTATGTTATTAAAACATAAATCAAGGAAGTTAAAAATTTTTACCAAATCACAACTTAGTTCTTTTTTACTAGTAAAGAAAATACTGATAGTTTATAAAGTTTTAATGATACGTTACTAACTAATCGGTATAATCTCTTTCTAACTAGATTATAAAATATTTAATTAAGTTTAATTTTAATGTATTTAGTTTTAGATTTTTAAACTTGTTTCGGAACTTCTACGAAAAGCCTTACATGCATCATGTCTAGTTTTTCCGTATATTAAATGTTTTTCAAAACTTCGAATAAAAAGGAAAGAGTAATCAAAGACATAAAAGAATTTCAAAATAATCAAAGTTATTGTATTGCCGAAAATATTTTTTTCTTTCTTTCTAATGGAGCTGCGAACTGAAAAGTACCATTGCAGCCCTAGTACATTCCCTGGAAGCTGGTATCAGTATTTAGTGAGGCATCATATAGGTGAATATCAATTGGCACTATGTAATTTTAACACCCAGAGGAAGAAACCTGAACTCTTACGATGCGAAGCTGTACTAAGAAATTAATTTTGCAGATAGCACCTAAGCCAAACAGGCACTCTAGGGATCTTTAACATTCCGCATAATCACACGACATGGGTGCTGTTGATTTTTTTGCATCATGAAATTCCTCCAATTTGGGCCGGGGTCAAACCTACAATCTTGCACGTTCCAGACCAGCGCCGAAACAAATACGCCACTGAGCCAAAATAAAAAACCGAATTAAGAAGAAACAGTTTGAAGGCAATAAATAATCTCGAAGACAAAAGTGGTCGCTTTGCAATTACCTTACACAACATTGGATAACTTTTAAATCCTTTTTTTTTGAATTCCTTATAACTGTTGAAAGTTGAAATAATGCATTAATATATTGTTAGAAAAATAGTTAGTTTTACCTCAAACTAATAATAAGCTTAGGTTAAATTTTTAATTGCCTGAAATACATATATGTACCTTTTTTTTGGAAATAAGTTTCATGAGTGGTGAAAGCAGGTACACACAACTGATCCAAATTCATTCACTTCATTCACACAAACTTTTTTACTTAATAATAATTAAATTAATTCTTAAATGAGAGAGAGAAATGTATAGATAATATTTTGTAAGAAAAATCTATGTGATTATGGCTTGTATTATACAATAAATCTCATTTAGAGCCTTTTATTTGGCATAAGAAGACAAAGTTGGGAACCTGTACTACGCTGAATAAGGAGTTATTTTACTGAAGAAATAGGCAACGTCAATTGGAACAAGCTAATATTTTCTTAAAATATCTGCAAGGAATTTTTGAAGTGGTTGAATTGCAATGCAGAACTGAGGATCGGATCACTTCAGTATAAAGACTATATGTCACTATATAGATATCCAATTTTGTAATCTAAGTGCTGAAACTCGATTAGATATTCTTTGTTCAAAAGAAATATGTTCAAAACAATACTACAACTGTGACGAATTTGCATGGAACCTTTCCACTAATACTTTTAGGCGTCTTTTTGGGGATTATAAATTCGCGTATATTTCCAATCAACTCCAAAAGGTGAACGGGATATGCAAAGTAGATAGGGTATTTAAGTTGAGCGTTGTAAGCTAGCAAGAATGAAGGCTATTGAGCCTGCAACAGTAACCTCAAATTTAGAGGATTCCAGGAGATTACGTTGGTGAAGACTTATTGCTGCTATTCTACGGAAGAAATAGAAAGCTGATATACCAGCGGTAAATATAATTTATATAACACTTAAAATAAGCGTTAGTTTAGTAAAATTAGTTAAGGTTAATGGAAGCTAATAAATCGAGTACGTGTATTTCTCGGACCTTCTATTTCGGTAGACCTCACTTGATCTTGAGCATAATTATTAATTAATTTCATAATTCATAATTTAATTTAATATAAAAGGTAAATCCCTTTTATTTGACGTAACATAGAAATATTACATGTTATTAGAGTTTTTTTAGACTTGATATAATAAATACAAGTTATTATTATACAAAATGGCTCTTAGTGATTCTTTGCCTCAAACTAAACTTGGTGTCCAGGGTGAGACCCAGGGGGGTCTTCACACAACTTTAAAATGCATGTAACAGTTGGCAACTCGAAATACAAAACCTTTTCATGTTTTAGTTAAATGACGAATTGTACTTCATTGTTACAAAAAATACAATTAGTTTTATTAAATGGCATCAGTTCTAGTAATATGAAATAATAATTCATTGACAATGGGCTCAATTCATAACGGTCACACGATAAAGGCAATCACGTGTACGTGACATAATTTAAACTAACGCGTACGTGACTTAATTAAAACTGATAGTAAACTAAATTGTACTTGTTATAAAATTTAGATAAAATTTCAAATTTCATAATAGAGTGAAGATGCTCACATACAATGAAAAAAAATTCACCGAAAAGATTTCAAAATTAAAAAAAAACTATTTTATTAATGTATTTTTAAATTAAATATATTTTGTTTACTTATGCACGTTATTATTGTTTACAAATATGTGCGTTTTAAAAGAAAGTTTCTGAAAAAAAGCAAAAGTTTGCAACAACAAAAAGCATGAACTGATTAACTGAAAACAAATGATTGAATTTATCCTATGATTGTGACGTAACATGAATTTATAAGCTGACTGGCTGTCATTATCATGTGACTATGACGTCATATAAAGAAACCCAATTGGTCGTAGGTATTCAATTACCATATTACTCCATTACTTAAATACTTTTTCAATGCTAAAATGCATTTAATATATAAAAGAGTTAAATAAACTAATACTTAGCTGAATTTGAAAAGTAATAACAAAAAACTTTCTGAAATCGTTTTTAATTTTAACAAAATAATCCTTAAACCAACTATCGTAAATCTGTACAGAAGCTTTTATACAGGAATTAAAAAACTTTCACTGCATGAAAATAAGAATAACTTATTGAAACTTCCTTATATTCACTTTTTTTAAATTTAGGCTTCTTTTAAATTAGTGATTCTTTTTTCCCCTACAACAAGAATTGAAGCTTAATTCAAAATATATTACACTTCTAGGTACTGAATTTAAGAAAAAAAGTAATGTATATTTTCTTTTAAATCAAATGTCTGTTTCCTCCTGAACGATTTATCATGCTCTTAAAAATGCATATAACGAATACTTATATAAAAATGCATAAAATGGAGTATATAATTTCACATTCGCTTCAGTACCACTGAATCTCATTTTACAAGAATTAAAAAAAAATATTACATTTCATGTAACATAAATTGAAGATTATTTCCAAAATTCCCAAAAATGTTACAAAAGTTGATTTATCGATTCCTTAGATATGAAGATTGTTACATTGTTAAAGAAAATTGAATTGGAGAAAAAAATAATATCGAGAGAAAAATTGTGCTAACATTTATTAAAAAACATATTTAAATTTACTTAAGCAAAAGAAAAATCCTGAACTTATGCACTGTAAGTACATACACTGAGAGAGGAAGAAAGAGAAAATATTTTTAGATAAATGAAATTACAAATAATAGATCCAAAGTTATATAACAATATATATGGTAAAAGAAATGCACATAATGCTCATATGATTAAAGTTCAAAACTGGAACATTTATTTACATCTCTCTCTCTACGTATATATATATATATATATATATATATATAATATATATATAAAGTTTTTCGGGATGCTGTAATAAAATTTCGACATAGTTAAGATCAGTTACAACAGATTGTGTGTGCCAGGATATTTTTTTAAAAAATAAGTTCATTCTTGGCTACGAATACTTTAGAAATACATAATATACGTAAATTACAGCTTTAAAATTTGAGCAATGAGAATAAAAGTTATATAATTTGTACAACGAGGGTTGGTCTGCCGTTAAGCTGACAGGGAGTACCCCACCCCCACTTACTATATAAACATATAATTTTGAATTATTTGTATAATGAAATGATATTTAACAACACACGAGCGAGACAAAACTTAAAATATTAGGATATTCTTTAGGTATTTTATGAAAACATTTTAATACTCTATCCTTTTTTAAAACTTATATACATCATAAATTTCTGATATAAAAAACACACACATACATACATAAACACTTTTTTTTTTTATGTAAGTAAATTTTTTGTTTGCAATATAGCATTTAACTATAGGTTTACTAATAATGTGTGGTGGATTGGACAGCAGTTAATTAGTGGTCCAACTATGAAAGAAAAGTTCTTCTATAGATTATATCTACAAATTCGCTTTTCCAATCATATAAAGGTTAAAGATTATATCTACAGAGTGTTTTTTTTCCAGGTATAGAAGTTTAAGTTGGCATTACTTTCCAAGATGGCGACCGATTTAACAGCTGTCAAGTGATTTATTCTCAGTTTGGTTTGGCAATTCATCATGAATAGACTCACGCCTGAACAACGCTTTCAAATTGTGCAATTTTATTTCGAAAATAATGGTCTATTTTCATAAGCGTTTTGTTTAGCGATGAAGCGCACTTCTGGTTGAATGGCTACATCAATAAACAAAACTGCCGCATTTGGACTGAAGATAATCCACAAGTGTATGTTGAAACACCGTTACATCCAGAAAAACTGACTGTTTGGTGCGCTTAACGAGCTGGTGGAATCCTTCTTCAAAAACGATGAAGGCCACAACGTTACAGTCAATGGTGATCGGTATAGAGCCATGATTACTAACTTTTTCATTCCTGAATTGAACAATCATGATGTCCAGGAGCTGTGGTTCCAACAAGACGGCGCAACATGTCACACCGCTCTTGCCACAATCGATTTATTGAAAGACACGTTTGGTGACCGCCTAATTTCACGTTTTGGACCATTGAATTGGCCTCCAAGATCTTGTGATTTAACACCGGTAGACTATTTTCTGTGGGGCTTTAAGTCATTGGTCTATGCGGATAAGCCGCAAACGCTTGACCATTTGGAAGACAACATTCGCCGTGTTATTGCCGATATACGGCCACAAATGTTGGAAAAAGTCATCGAAAATTGGACGTCCAGATTGGACTACATCCGAGCCAGCCATGGCAGTCCTATGCAAGAAATAATATTTAAAATGTAATGCCACAAGATTATCTTTCGAATAAAAAAATTCATGTCAATCGTATAATACATCGTTGTGTTATTGCAATTTAAAGTTCTAAACCTCTAAAAAAACACCCTTTATTTTAATTTTTGCAATGTCTATGTTGCTGTTACACTATTTATTATTATTTTTACTTTAACAGGGAACATCAGATGACATCACATATTTATTCGGTATATACATCTATACATAATACATTTAATATGTATAAGAAAATAGTTACAATAGTTAAGAAAAACAATTTTCTTAATGCTTCAAAATTAATCTAAACATATTATTACATTTTATTAGTGGAAGTACAAATAGAATTTAAACGAATTTTTTTGTAAAAAATTAGTGTTTTGCTGTTTTAAAAATGGTACAAATTTATTATTCAAAAGATTGTTTGTCAATTGCCAAAACCTTTCCTATCTTTCTGGCTGCATAAGAATTCCGTATTGAAAAAAAGATTCTGTGTATTGACTTAACCTTATAATTAATCTTTTTTTTGCAAGCAATCATATTTTGAAACTATGTTTGCAGAAAATGGAATGTTTGTGTACTTAAATTTAATTCCGGAATTATTGTCAGATAGTGATATCTTGCCAATTTATGATACATTAAAAAGAAACTTTAACTTGCTTGTTTAATGCCTCCACGTTTTAGAGAATATTAAATGCTAATTATTATTTATATTATTTCAATATATTAAGTACAGGGTCATCAAGAAATAAAATTCCTACTTCCGAGGACTTTTGAATAGGTTCAATTCGTACAAATGCTATAAAATCTGAAATACTGATAATTCAAACGATGACCTTAACATTTATTTAAAGAAATAAAATGTACAAAATGCCACCGATAGGTGGCACTGTAACAAAAATGGTATTCATTTGCATAGATTGAAAATGTGAAAAATCATTTACGTTACTGGCAAGCATATGAGAATTATTATTTTTATTTTGTGCATAAATGACGGCGGATTCTGAACCAGAATTAGTTATTTCTCTACACAACACGCTTACGTTACAAGAAAAAGCACTGATGGTTAAACTTATTTACCAGAGCCAACAGAGCTCCGTTGTAGTTGTAAAAGAATTCCGACATATGAAGCGGATACGAAGAGGCTCACTGTCTCCATGCGTCCTACAATAGATGATTCAGAAATTTGTGAGTACTAGACAATTTGGCATCCTTCCAGGCCGAAGACGATAGCAAATCCAAGTCTTTTAGCATCTAAAGTATCGCTACAGCGATTGTTGAAGCCACCAGTCAGTCGCCGCGTGGTATAGAGAAAGTGCTAGTTTTTTTTCATGCATTGGATACGCTGTATTCCATTATATGAAAAATCTTACAGCGTATTTTCCATTTTTATCTTTACAAAAATAAACCTGTGCACCTGTTGCAGGGCGCGGATTCAGAGATAAGTAAATCTTTTACGCTCTAATTCCTGGGTCCTATAGATATTGGGTCATTTCGTCATGGATCATTCTGTGGATTGACGCAGCCCACCTATGGGCAAATTAACATCCAGTGGTGAATTTGGATTATCCAGAAACAAATCTTACACCCTGAAAAAGGGAGATTATGGCGAGGTTTTACAGTTACTTTGATGGTTGGATCATATTTCTTTTTTGAAGAAACTATAAAGAGAATCAAAACCTACTCCGTCACAGGATCCCAGTACTGAAATATGATGAGGAATTTCGTATTACAGCTTCAACGGTGTAGATCACTTTAGGGTATTATTTTCACATAAGATTGCGCATCTCATCACATTGATCGTCGGATAAAACAACTGCTAATACAGAATTTCATAAACAAATGCACGTGATATCAGCCCCTATTTTCCTACAGCATGACTTCTTCGTTCATCGGATATCCCCCTCGATAACTTTTGGTTGTGGTGTTTGTAAGGGAACGAATCGGAAGGACAGCATTTGGTGACATATTCTTGATAATCTGCAATTTTCATTCCAGTCAGCTGTGGAAAGTATGGTTCTGCGATTATAGCACGTTCTTGAAAATGAAGAGGGACATATTAAGCACTTGTAATTCCCTTTTGTATATCATTTAACATTCATAATGAACATTAAATGTTTTATATGTATTACAGCGTTACCTACTGGTCGAACTTTGTACTATTTTCAAATAAATGTCAAGAGCATCATGTAAGTTACCTTCACTTTAAATGTTACCTCATTTAGACTAATAGATTCTTAGCTTCTTGAAGCGGTAAACTTGTTCTTTGCTAATTATATATATATATATATATATATATATATATATATATATATATATATATATATATATATATATATATATATATATATATATGTGTGTGTTATAAAACATTTGAATATGAAAGAAACAGTCAACAGTTTCTAAAAATGAAGAAACTTTTTAATCAATCGAAAAATACAGCTATACTATAACTTGTAAGAATTTTAACAAGAAAAAACCATTCTGCATAGGATCTGACATAGTATTCAAGTCAATACATCAGCATAGTTTTAAATAAAAGCTAAAAATGACGTCATTCGTGCTCTTTTGATTGCGATTGTTTGGTTAATTACGTCGTATTTCAAGGACTATTGGAGATAGGTATCACTTTTGAATCACAGTTAAGTGGTGAGGACATCTCCATCTAGAGCCTGAGATACACACCCATTCTTCAAACTTTCACATCACGTCAACTATTTTTATTCTTGAGAGATTTAACATCATCAGCCGATCTACATATTGGGCACTGGCGTAACTATCTTTGAGGGTGCCCTGTAATGAAATTCATTCGGGGCCTGTTTTTAGATATGAGAGTTGTGTTAATGAGACTGCAGTTACGTATGTTGGAGTCCCTGTAGCTGCTTGAGGGCCCCGTATCATTGATACGGCGGTAGCTACGTCCCTGATGTTGGTCTTCAGCGTCAATAGGAATGAACTCTACGAACTGACGGCAGCAGTGCCAGTTCGCTAACAAGACCATTCGGCCACTGTAACAACTTATTTGATGGTCAATTGGTCAATGGCGAGAAATAGAACACGTAATAGGCTAATTAATTTTATTTATTAAAATCAAAAACTTTTACGATTCCTACTAGTATAGATTTTAATTCTATCTTAGATTAGAATATAAGATAATTTCTTCCGCTTAGGAAACTAATGCAATCGCTTCTGAAATTAAACAATATCTTACACGGATATAAAATCTTCCATTGAAATGGTCCATATTATTGGTGCAAATTCCGGGCTTGTCTAATATGCACAAAATACTCATTAATTCATTTGCATAGTTGGTTATTATATATTAGTAACTTGGTTGTAACAAGTATAACAATAACGGAATTTGATGTTCTATTTATTAATGACACTCATTGAAGCTACACGAGGGCTATTGGTAAAGGATCCAGTAATTTTGAATCACGATCTACTGACGGGGATTAAACCCGAAATGGCATCGCACTTTCTAAACTTCCACAGCACCACAATTTGAGGTATTTGAGCCTCGACAGATAAACGGGTTTCAGCCCCTTCTTCAGTGGCTACAGGACTCGAGCTCTCGATTCGATATCATCGGCTACAAGTTCGTGGCTATGACTATTTGTGTATCGCAACCACGAGATATAAGACAAAGCAAACAATATAACTGCAAATATTGGTGAAGACAAGGATGATAGCTGAAAATAGGGAGAGATTACTAGGGCATTTAGGGGAAATATCACTTATGTTTATCAAAAGCAGTGAGCCTTGATGAGTAAAAAGAAAAGATCATTAGGGACATTAATAACGTATTTATCCAAGTAATATAAGACCACAAAAAGATGCCATTTAAGGGAAATTAAAACACTAGATTTAAAATTAAAATAATTCTGACATTGAGTATATAAACTACATATATACATATAGGAGATTTACTCATTAACCACGAGATCTCTAAAGTATTAGACCTGTAGATTTGAAATTTGGCAAGAATGTTTTTTGTTGTTGAATAGAAATCCTCTTAACCCAATTTTTTCGGAAATAGACTCCCAAGAAGGTGTTATCGGGACGTAAAAGGTAAATATATTTCCGTTTTAGAAACTCCGGTCCTTTTGAAATCAAGAGACGATGGGTATAAGAATGTTTTAAAATACACAATCGAAAGATCAATGCTAGTGTTTATATCCCCCAAACAAAACATTTTCAGATAACATAGCAATATACCAAGTGAAAGGAATGGGCAATGGCTAGTGCACACATAAATTGTTACGCAAATTTTGGACTTCGTTTGCTTCTTTGTCGAAAGAGTATTGGTGTAGGAGAGAACGTTTGTAGGCAAGGGAGAGAATACAGTTTCGATAACTCTTAATGAATAAGATGACCCTTTGCTATAAAAAATTGGCTGGACAGATATCTTTAAAATTGGGAAAAATAAATAGAAACAAATAAAATATTTCACAAGAGTAGGAGGAGTATTTGGCAAGAAAACAAGTTAGAAGTGTTTGGATGATTGTTCAAGTACCTATGAAAGGACGAATATTGGAACAAGGCAACATTGGAATCAAACGTTTTCTTTGTTTTATGTGCAATTGAGATTACGGATTCGAATTGCTGCGTTTAATATTCGGGTTTTGGATCTGAGCTTTCGTATATTTATTTATACGTGTGTGTGCTATTTCTTTCCCGTCTGAAGGAACTTTACTGTAATTACCAGAAAATTCAGTTCACTCCGAAAGAACTCACCTCTTAGTTGTGTAGATCTTCAACGCATTCAAAAGTTGTTTAACCAAATAATAAAAATAATATATTAGTTTACATATAACTTATGCTCATGGTGGCTCTAAAGACATGCCCTCCTTTTAACTTGAGAAGAAGCGACTGCTATTGTCTGAAACGTGGTTTCTAGGTGTAATAAAATGGCTAACTTTGCAGGAATGGGGTGTTGATCAGATGTTAAGTTATCTGATGGTAAACAATGGAGTTAGCACTTGTATCTCAAAAATAGTAAAATATTTGGTATAAAAATTTGATACAGAATTATAAGGCCTCATCAATGTATACGAAAAGACACCTTGCGCGCAATAAAGCTAAGAATAAAGTGTGTAAAACATACACACTTTTGGTCACTGATTTTCCTACTTGCGAAGCAAAAAAAAAAAAGAAAGAAAAAGAACACGCGGAGAAAAGCAAACAAAATCATTTCGACTTATAATTAGCCTATATTACTGTTTAATGATACGAAAGGGGATTTTTTTAGTTGAAAGGGTTACATTTAGAATCCTACACAGGAGTTTCAGACCTCACAAATAGAATAGTGGACACATTCTATGATTAAATAATATGAAGTGGTTGCGTAGAATGGTCTCCACGCTTTCCTGATCTGACTCCACTGAATTTTTTCCTTTAGGGATACTCGAAACAGTAAGTATATGCGACATCTTCACGAATACTCTGAGACCTTAAGCGATATGTTACTGTGAACTCTGATAAGGCTACAAAATATGCAACATAAAATTTTAAAAAGCAGCTGAGATACGCGTTGTAAATAAAGACTAGTACATAAAACACCCAAAATAAAGGACTCTGCTGATAACTAGTTATTCCTTTTCTTTCACAGGATTTTTGGGGGACAAAAGTGTAGGAAAGTGTAAGCAAACTATCTAGAATTTTACACAATCCGTTCTACGTCCAGGATAGTCGAAGACACTCTACAATTTTGTAATTAATTTTTTCCTATCATATAGTTTTTGAGATAGAAATGCTAAATTTTCTATTTTCCACCAGGTGATGCTTTAATTAATCTGAAGAAGCGCACAACCTCTTTAGAATAGCTAGACACCGCATTTAAGCAATAACTATTATTGTTCTCAAGTTAAGCAGAGAATTTTACTTCAGGAAGCCCATAGAGAGCAGGGGTGGCGAACGCTTATAGATCAACGTTCTATTTTTTCTAAAGAAATGCTTAATGAGGTATAGACGTGACGTCAAATAATTTTGACTCGTGATTATTGGGAAAATAATATACTACTAACAACACAAAATGCTTATTTACTACAGAAAAATACGATTTGTATATAATAATAGTAAATGTTTTAGTTAAACGTGTAATTCAAATTATATAAAGTAACAGTAGTGTGATTTGTGCTGTTGCAGATTAGATGACAATTAAGTTATATTAGGATTGGGTAAGATGTTACTTTTAGCAGAATGCATGCTGAATCGGAATCATCGGATAAATGGTTTCTAAGCGAGTCTTTAATGCTATTCATCTCTGAAAATAATAGCTTGTAGGCATAGCTCGATGAAAATATGGCTAAAATAGTATGAGCTTACTTCTTCAAACAGTTAAACGTATCTGGAATCGAAAATTTAATGTTTTCAAAATTTCGTTACTAGCATTTTTACTTATATTCCTCTTGTTAATCTTTTTGTTTCAATCAATTATAACTTTTTACTTGCTTCAATAATTTTTTTGAATCCATATTGAACTAGACTAGAAATCAATAAATTGCATTTCAGATTCTTCAATTTCCAACCAATCGAACTGGGGCAAGTTCAGTTCATCAAGTGATGTCACGGCAGGGTATATAATAAACTTAAGTGTGTTTCTGATAATTCTTTGAGCTGAGAAAATCTCACTGAAAATTCCTTGAATGAAGAATCAATCGCGGTTGGTCGTTTTAATCGATGGCGTGCCCAAATTATTGTTCCGCGTGCCAACGGTTCGCCATCCCTGCCATAGAGTATGTATAATTATTATTTAAACTACAAAATAATTTTATAAATAATATTGACAAACTGATCAATATTAGGAAATTCCTTTTAAATTATAAGCAAATAAAAATTATTTTCCCATAAGTTTTTAAAAATATATATGCATATATATGTGTGTGTACACCCCACAAATTTCTTAAAGTTTTTTTTAACAGACAAATAACATAGATGTAACGAAAAATACTTATAAATTGGGATTTATAATCTTCAAGCCCACCTAACAATAGTTCTGTGATTATTATTATTATTTACTTACAGATTTCGCTTTGAGGAAAACATCGAATTAATTTAAACACTTCTAAATTGTAACCTTTTTCACAGCTTCTAAAGCAGTAACCAACCTAATTACTAAGAATTAGATGTTTTTCGAAATACTTAAACTAATTTTTTGTTGATTTTTTAGTACTTAAGAGCTTTTCAAGCTTTATGGATTGTTAATAACTGTTTTAAGTACTGGAGTAATGTTGACTTTTTAATATTTAAAATATTTTTAAGCTCTTAGGTGTGTTGATAATTTTTTAGTATTTAAGATTTGTTCAAGCCTTTATATCCATCGGGGAAGTTTTTGTGTTTGATTTATGATGTGTGTATGATTTGAATACACCCTTATGTGTCTTTTACTTTCATAGCTATATTTCAGTATTTTAATATTTTGATGTTTTATGTTGTTCAAATCTTATGATGGTAAATATATCAGTTTTTAAATTTCGGACTCAATTTTTTTATTTTTTAAATTTTTACAATTTTAATGTTTTTTAAATATTTTTATATTAGTCTACCAGTTTGCAATAGAGGGATGGTCGGTTCCATCAAATTAGATTAACCTCATTTATCGGACCGCACTTGGTTAATTTCAAAATTTATTCAAGAAACGAATAGGAAAACGAACTAATATTATTTCTTTAAAAAGCCCACAGCCTTAACAAAGGAATAAAATAATTTAAAACTTTGGTTTTTTCGTATGGATACATTTTAATTATATGAATAAATATCAGATAAAAATCACTTCGAAAATTATATCTGGTTACGTAGAAAAGCTATTTAACCAGTATATTAACTGCCAATTTCTTAGACATACGGCTGATCATGTAATTTTGATCACCCCGTTTCGGGGACGAGGACGACAAATGAGCTAAGATTTCTCTTTCCTAATTTCCTCGCCTTTTATCGGGAAGACTTCGGAACCTAGTTCTAATGAAGCTTCTATGCAGAAGTTCTTGTGAGTCAAAATAATGCGTCATTGATAGATTCGAGATGTTAAACTATAACTTGAATATCCTGAACGATGAAAATTTTTGTAGCAACTTGATGTAAATCACGAGTAACGACTTTGATAAAGGTGTGATGTACCCAGTCTCTTTCCCCTAATTGCTAAGAGGGAACGCCGATAACCGTGGGAAAATTTCGTTCGTTTCCCTAATTGCTGGGGAAAAGTTTCGTAAATGGAGGGTCAGAAATTCTGACCATTTTTTCTCATGCGAGTCCGAAAGTTAAAAGAGACGCAGGTACAATGTGTTTTCGGGTTCTTACGTATCTGTGATGACAGCACGTCTGAGAAGATAGAACTCAGACTATGAACCCAGACAGACTCACGCTATAAGCGGCCAACGGACAAGAGATCAAAGGGGATAGGCGGTGAGTGATCGTGAGAAATCAGAGGTTTATAAAGGGAGAGCGAGGGAGTACTAGGAAAAGATTTTGACAAGAGAGAATCCGATAAGAGACCTCTCGTTAGCGATAGACTTGAGAGTCAGCGATACCTGAGTCCGCGAACTAAGGTGGACTTCGAACAGAGGAGGTTTCGAATGAGCAACAACACGGTGGATATAGAGCCTGAGAGCTCACTCAAACTCGGTGTGGAATTACCGAGAGCGAACTAAGAACTGGGGATTCTTTGGCACATCAGATGTACAGGACTTTTCTCTAAAGGATCACTTTATTTAATTAGATTCATGTGAGCGATATAAGGCATTGCAGCGAAAGAGACTCTTTATCTGCGGACCCATTTTGAAATTAAATTGTAATAAAACATTCTTTGATGATTTTCATACTGTAAAATAAATAGTTTAACCCAGAGCTGTTTGAAGTCATTACAAAGGTGAAAGTGTTAAATCATTTGATTTTGGGGAAAAATATTTTAATATTTTGTTATGCTTGTGATAGAATAGAATATGCTCTTAGAATAGAATTTTTTCACTAATTTTGAGTAATTACGAAACAATGGTTATTTAGGTAATTTAGATTAAAACATAAAACAGAAATTAATAAGCAAATAAAAGTATAAAATAAAGATTGAACAAATTAGAAAGTAAGAAAAATTTAGGAAGAGAGAGTTATATAAAAAAGTTTTCTAATTGTCCTTTAACATGTTGTAAAACAATGGAAGAATACACATTAAAACCATAATAAGATGTTAAGAAAATCTAGTCTATTATAAAAAAAAGACAAATAGTTTTTTTTTTTGTACAATTATTTACGGAATCTTCCACCAATGATATTTTTTTAAAAAATACATTTTTTTAGATATACTAGAACTCTTTTTAAAGTTCTTAATAATATAAAACTCACTAAAAATTAAATGTTATCCCTACCTATTGATTGAATAACTACTTTAATTTATATATAATCTCAATTTAAGGAAAAACTATTCAAAATGTTGGACAATTGAAAGAAGTTTCTTACACCTTCGAACTTTTAAATTGTTATTTTTTAATTAGGCTCCGTTCGTGACGTATGTGAGAGCCAAACGATATTGATATTGCATTAAATTACTTTCGAATTTCTCTTTAAAGTTATTCTAATTATTCCATAAAAAACATTTAGATAGTGTTAAATCTGGGGATTCGACTGAGAATATTTTAAACATATTTCTTTATTAATGGTGAAGAATTCAAAGATTTAATAAAAATTATTTTCTTGAAATTATAATTCAAAAACAAAACATTGTCTTTTTAAAAAAATACTAAGCACTTTATTCTTCGCTAGATAATCATTATATATATATATAAAGTTAGTTCCCACACATACATACATAAAACATATTTCAGTAATTGTGGGCTTTCCGTACTAACTCTATTTAGGAAACAAAAACATATTCATCCTGTTTTTATTATAAAGTTCCTCCCAACCGATACAAATTACGGTGCATAAAGAAAAAAACTACTTTTTTATTATCAACAGATAAAGATTTTATCCGTGTAAAAGAATACTAATTCTTTTAACACAGCTTCAAGACATAATTTTTAAAAAAATCCTGCTGCACTTTTTCTTTCAATGTGTAACTAATGTACAGAGTATCAAATACTTTGAGTCATAGCATTGCAGGAAAACATGATTCATGATTAATCAGAAACATTTCAGACAGTATTGTTTGCCGTTTGAAAGTGCTATGGTAACTGCAATGGTTCAAAATGCTATTGATTTTGAACAAATTCCAACTAGATTTCTTCATAATACACACATTCCTCTACCATTACAGAGTCATTTCCATTTCTGATAGAGGGAATATGTATTAAGATTTCAAGCAGACAGCTTTTTTCCTTTTAACAAAAAGTTGGAATTTTTATTTTATTTCGCCTAGTTCCTGGAGTTTGATGTTTTTTTTTGTCTAACAGTATTTTTTTAAATGAGCAGTACATAAAAACGGAATTTTTTGTCGTAATGCAATTATTCAAGCTATATAGCTGTAATTTTTTACAAATGTAAGAAATTACTGCATTATGAATAAATTAGTCTAATTTTGATATTTTTTTTGTCTGACAATATTTTGAAAAACTATCCGTAGATAATGACTGATTTTTTGTCGCAATGCAATTATTCTGGCAATTTTTTATTGAACTCCGAGATTTAAAAATTAACTACATGATGAATATTTGAGAATGTATATTATGTGAAAATATTATTTGTCATTATTTTGATTATTGGGTATGTTTTGAAAGTTTTAATGCAAATTCTTCAAAATGAGGTGCTAGAACTTTCTATAAATATATATAAATGTGCTTTAAATAATTAATTGGTAGAGTTCTTTAATAACTACTCAAATCATTTAATGAAATCGCACACATAATCAATGCATCATAGCTTCAAAGCGTTTTTATTAATAAAACTAAATCTTATTAACCTTAAATAAGTTTTTAAAACTAACAAAATTGCTAATTCACAACTAATACCTTAACGTTTTGAAAACTTATTATTTTGATAAAAGAAAATTATCAACATCAGGAACTCTTTGTCCATTTTTTATAACTTTTACTCCCTTTCACGAGAAGTTAAAGCTCAGTATCGTGAATAAAATGCTAAAACAGAGTCTATAATATATTTTAATTATTAACTGACTTTCATTCTGTTAGATTTTTAAGAAGTAAATTCGAGTCAATTTTGAGAAATTCTGTTAAATTTTGAAAGTTATTTCAAATGAAATTTGGAGAATTTCATGATTCTGGTAGTACTTTAGAATAATTAGAAATTATTATTGGACTAAAAGATGACATCACACATATTTAACTAAGTTAATCTAACCTATTTCGTCACAATACAAACTATTGGAAAAAGTTAAACTGGTTAGAATGTAATAATTAAGGTCAAATGAAATCTATTTTGAACGCTGATTCAACCTAAGATCGTTATTGAATGATCATGAAAACTATAGTAAGTCGGATGTACCGCAATTTCGATTACTTTGTGTGATGATGTAGTTGTTTTTCAATTCCTACTATTAGCTCACATTCTCTCTCTATATTTATTTATTTATCTTGGTGGAATTTTCAATCGTTAATAAAATACTTTTTAAAGCGCTCAATTGAGCTGAAATTACACACGAATACATGATTATTTTGTATGATATTACAATAATTTAATTATAATTAATAAAAATTAATTGATTAAAACTAATTAGTTAAAGAATTACAAGTAGAGCCACGTTGGTATTATTTTTGGCGACCCTTTTGGCGATTTGAGTCAAAACATGAAAAGGTTTTTTTCTCACATTTTAAAGCGCTCGTTTGAGCTGCAATTTTCTAAACACTATTGTTTTGGGCAAAAATACGATAATTTAATTATAATTAATTAAAATTAATTGATTGAAACTAATTATTAAAGAATAACAGATACAGCCACGTTGGCTTCATTTTTAGCGACTTGGGTCAAAACTTTAAAAGATTTTTTTTCTCATGTGTTAAAGCATTCAGTTGAACTGAAATTTTATATACACGATTGTTTTGGATGAAAGTACGATACTTTAATAATCATTAATAAAAATTAATTACCACTTAATGCTGTGATTCTGTCTTATATATATATACATGTTAATATTAGTTGTAACTATTTAATAGAAGTAGATAAAATAAAATTTTTCTTTGTTGATCTAAGTACTAATTGACTTTAATTTTTTTTATATTACTTGTTTATTTACAAACTACTCATTAACGAAATGAACAATTTTTCTGATAGATTAGATTGTAAGAGAAATTAGTTGAAATGAGGTTATATATAGAACTGATTATTTAATAGCATCTCACTCTAAAGCCATACTAGAGCTATTCGTTATCTCGAGCCAAGATCAAGTGACAAGGGTGACAACACGAGTTAGCATCCCCTTTTCCAGATTTCCATAATAAGTCAGCTTGAAGATTTTGCGCCTCAACAGATTTAAAGTACGTTAATCTAGTATCACGACGGCTCTTTAGTGGCTCTCGGATTCTAACTCATGACTCGCTTACTACTACACCGGTCAGTAACTCACAAACATGACCACTTGGTAACAAAGGTTGGATCCATACTAAGAAGTTTTACAATTCATATTGACGTTGATAATGTTAAATCAAATTTGAATTAAATTTAAATTTAAGTTTTATCGTTGCAACCTGCATTTTATGTCTTTTAGTTATATTTAACTAGCTGGTATACCCTTTCTTCGCGCTGGTGAATGAAAAAATTAAACAATACAGATTGAAGGTTAAAGAAGTTTTAATGAGTTAGTTTTACGTGAATTGCAGGTTAGACAACAAAAAAAAAAGCATTTTGCATATCTCAGCTGAATAAAAAATCCTTTTTGTTAAATTTAAAGTCTGTAGATCTAATAGCTGATAATCTTTTATTTATAACGCCCCCGTAAATCTCTTGTGGGTTGATTTTGAAAACACTTTCATATATATATAAGCTGATTTCTGCTCAGCAAAAGTAACACATTGTTACAAATTTTGCCTAATGAACGTTTAAAATAGTGTAAATAATTTATATCAGGATGTGAAATGCATTAATATTAATTTCTGCTGTATTTATTTTATGTTAAAATTGTAATATTCGCAAGCAAAGCTGTTCCTTACATTATAATGGAGATTCAATAGCAACAAAGCGAAATGCTGGCGATAGAGCCAAGTTGGCATCATTTTTGGCGACTCTGTTGCAACTTGGTGATTGATTGAATGGTGCAGAAGTTGATATACTGTAGTGCCACCTAGTGGGGAGCTATATCAAAGAGGATACCACGAAAACCTTCAGCACAAAAAAAAACATATACATGCCAGTTTTCAGAGTGATCGGTTGGACGATGTTGCAGTGAAGAGAGGACATATATACAAACATCTATTTCTTATATATATACATATATATACATTTTCTTCGCTTCAGATAATAGCCAACTTCCTTTATTTCTCTCAAGACATAAAGTGGCAGCCCAGTGGTCAAGGTAATGGATTCGTGGTCGGTGAGTCATGTGATCGAGCCTAGTACCGCTGAAGACCACCCGAGCAGAGTGGATGCTCGTAAAATATGTCGAGGCTCAACCGTCCTCGAGTTGATGTGGTGTGGAAGTTAGGAGAGAGGATACCAGTTCAGATACCGTCCTCGTCACATGCACTTGGCTCAAAATTACGAGGTACGTCACCCAAAGCCCTCGAATAGCTGAACAGTGCGACGTTATTATTCTCTCACTCACTCATTCAAGACATAAAATAAGAATATGCTTGATTAAATAAAGAAATGATTAAGTTTGTATCTGAATCCCTTTGAATTTTCTTAATGAAATAAATTAAGAATAAAGTTATCAGTTAATCAATCAATATGCAAACAAATTTAAATTACGTGGACATCTTTTTTATTTAAAGTGTCTGACACACACAGAAATTTAATGAAAAATATGAAATCTAAAACATATAAATAAAGTCTCTGTAGTTTTCTAACAAATCTATAACACACATTAGCACTTTAACTGAAAAAAAAATTAACGAGAATCAAAAGTTTGTAGAGTCAAGAAGTCAAGCAGTATTGACCACATATTTTAATATTTTAAAAATTTAAATTGAATTTTCTTATTGTTTTCTCAATATTAATATAATTTTTGTTAGAATTTTTAGAATAGATACCTGTATTATGCTTGACTGCGTACAATTATTTCTTCATTATAATCTTTGTTTGATGTATTTATGTGAGGATGGATATGTTTTATAAGATTAGATTTATTATATATATATATACAATTTTTTTCGCAAAGAATTCAAATTTCTTTGGATCATTACAAATTTTGAACATTGCATTCCATTTTTAGCTATATAAAAAAAGGAAAAATAATGTAAAATTGCAATTTTTTTTAAATAGTCGGAAGTTTAATAATAAAGAACAGCAACTTAGTCTAAATTCAATAGAAGTTAGAGTGAGAATACATTCTCGTATGTGTGTATTATGTATAGTTAGAATTAATATTTTACACTGGATGTAGTTGCGTGGAAGTTTGCGTTTTTTTTTAAAAATTGGTTAAGGAAATATTTAAAAAATTAGAAACTTTAAATAAAATTTTTGAATGTAATTACTTTACAATATAGACAAAGAATAAGAAGAGAAAAAAGAAGAGAAAAACGTACGATTTGAAAGCTCTTTTGAAGTAATTATCATAAAAGTACACAAAAAATTTCATATTAAAAAGGAGGTATGAAAGGCATTATTGAAAAAAATAATTTTAAAATATTGGAGGTACATATATATATATATATATATATAACTAACATATATATATATATAACTATCCGTTATATATATATAACTAACATATATATATATATATATATATATATATATATATATATAACGCATAGTTTTAATTAAATTCTATGCCAACAAAAACTTCCATCAAAATAATAAAAAAACGAGTTCAAATTTTGGATTGGGAGTTTTAAAAACATTGAAGAATAATATATTGGTAAAACAAGCAAAGTAAATGGGTCTCTAAGGTGAGGTTCAGGTGATTTTAACATTTGTATTTTTTAAAAATGTATGACAACGCATGAGTTGTTAGAGCATTTGCTAAACATGTACATTTATTGGAACAAGAAATATAAAAAAAATTAAGTCAATTCCTACTAAGGTCAACGAAGAAAAATTTTATTTTAGTTACTTTTTATTAAATAGTTAAATTAATATAAATATGTATATACATAGGACAGAACCACACTATTAAGTGGCAAAATAGAAAGAGACTTTCCTTACAATTTTCCCTTTTCCTTTATGTATAGGGTATTGGACTACTTTTTTGTTTGTTACTGTTTATTAATTAATTAAATTTATATATTCTATTAAAATATTATAGTAAAAACGTAATCACATTCTCAGAAATCAAGCCATCCTAGGTGTGATTCGAACCCACGACATTTGGATTAGAAGTCCAACGGGCTATTCATTGCGCTACAGGGACACAACGAATTATTTTTCTTTCTACATATGCTGTTGGACTATTTACGTTGCTATTTATTCGTTTTTAATATAATTATTGGATTTATATTTGATAAAAGTGTATTTATACATCAAGTGTAATCCACTACGAGTTTAAAAAAATGTATTTGAACTTGAATGGATGAATAAAAAGTATTTTATTAACGATTGAAAATTTGAACAAGCTATATGTATATAGAGAGAGAGAGAAAGAGAGGGATATTTATACAGAGTGTTTTTTTCCAGGCATAGAAGTTTAAGTTGGCATTACTTTCCAAGATGGCGACCGATTTAACAGCTGTCAAGTGATTTATTCTCAATTTGGTTTGGTAATTCATCATGAATAGACTCACGTCTGGACAACGCTTTCAAATTGTGAAATTTTATTTCGAAAATAATGGTCGATTATTTTCATAAGCGAATTTTGTTCAGCGATGAAGCGCACTTCTGGTTGAATGGCTACGTCAACAAACAAAACTGCCGCATTTGGAGTGAAGCTAATCCACAAGTGTATGTCGAAACACCGTTACATCCAGAAAAACTGACTGTTTGGTCCGTTTTATGGGCTGGTAGAATCCTTCTTCAAAAACGATGAAGGCCACAACGTTACAGACAATGGTGATCGGTATAGAGCCACGATCACTAACGTTTTCATTCCTGAATTGAACAATCATGATGTGTGTGTGTCCAGGAGCTGTGGTTCCAACAAGACGGCGCAGCATGTCACACGGCTCGTGCCACAATCGATTTATTGAAAGACACGTTTGGTGACCGCCTCATTTCACGTTTTGGACCTGTGAATTGGCCTCCGAGATCTTGTGATTTAACACCGCTAGACTATTTTTTGTGGAGCTATGTAAAGTCATTGGTCTGTGCGGATAAGCCACAAACGCTTGACCATTTGGAAGACAACATTCGCCGTGTTATTGGCGATATACGGCCACAAATGTTGGAAAAAGTCATCGAAAATTGGACGTCCAGATTGGACTACATCCGAGCCTGCCGTGGCAGTCCTATGCCAGAAATCCTATTTAAAATGTAATGCTACAAGATTATCTTTCGAATGAAAAAAATTCATGTCAATCGAATAATACATCGTTGTTTTATTGCAATTTAAAGTTCTATACCTCTCAAAAAACACCCTTTATATATATATATATATATATATATATATATATATATATATATATATATATATATATATATATATATATATATATATATATATATAGGGAGAGAGTGAATTAATAGTAGGAATTGAAAAAATAATGAACATTTTATTTAGTAAAAAAATGAGGAAACCAGGATAAAAAAATGAGAAAGATTGGTTATTACCAAGATTAATTTTAGGTTGGATACAGAGAGAGAGAGAGAGGGGAAGTTGAGGGTATAATTTACAGAACTGAAATCTTGTTTTCTGTAATGGCCGTGGTAGCCCAGGGCTTATAGTCACGAACTCACGGTCTGCGTATCATGATTTCTAGTCTTAATGCCATTGAACATCCGCCGTGTGAAAGGCCTGATGCTCGTTAAATATGAAGAGGCTCAAATTTTGTTAGTATAGTTTAGTAGTTTGAAAGGGGGTCACACACTCATATTAAGTGTCGCCCTCGTCCCTTGACCGAGGTTCATAATAACGAGCTCATCCCCAACAGCCCTCGTGTTGCTTAGGAGTGCGACCTTCAGAAAACACTCATTAGTTTTCTACAATACAAACCCTTCCGTTTGAGGTTAGAAAACAAAATTTAGAAAAGTATTTCAATGGTCATTCTTCGGGAGATTCGAAGTTATTATTAATTCACTCATACAAAATATTGAATTTTTGTTATCTTCAATAAAGAGTGCTTTATTTCATTTTCGAAGAAAAAAACAAGTTTGAAGATTTATAATAGTCACACGTCAGTTTTAAGTAATATCAAAACGCAAGTATAAAAAGTCTCCCCCATTTCGATACATCGACCTTTACATCACAGTTCGAAACACGAGAATTGTCCCCTTTAAAAGAAACATATTATAAAACGTTCACTTTCCTTCTTCGCCTAAAATGCTTCGAAATAACAATAAAGTGCAATACGCAATCGAGACCCCATATAGTCCATTACAAAATTGAAAAACAACATTTCGTCCTCCCCCCTCCCCCGTTTACTAGATAGGGAGCAATAGACGAGTATAAAACGGAGACACAATCATATAGAAATAATAATAAAAAAAAAAACCTTGCCGCATTCTGAAGGACATGTATTAAAAAGTTCCACAATTACGATAAAGCACATAAAAAATAAAGAAATCCTGCGATTTAAAAACGCTCAAATTCCAATCGAAGTATTTCGATTCACCATTCATCACTCGGCCGCCATGACACTCTGATCATGTCACTCCCCGAAATTGGAATGGACGAGTTAAAGGGAGTGTTTGTTCTCACTCATTTTTCAATTCCACTGGGGAGGGAGGGAGGAGAGTGCGAAAAGTAATGTGACGAAAGATATCGACTTTTTCATTGTTGTGCTGCTGCTGAAGTTGTTGGAAGTGTAAAGTGTTTTCTTCGGACATCGCTGATTTATCGAAAATGATCGTTTTTTGGTGTCATGATCATTATTGGCAGTTTTAACTCGAGGTGGATATACTGCCGGAGTCAATGTATCAACCATTTTAGTTTTCTTCTGGATGGATTAGTTTTTATGGGTGTCGCGTCAAGTTTATTAACTTTCTTCTCCGGATTGTTTGCCTTTGCTATATTTGCTTTACTAAATCAGGATATATTTTATCACCCCATAAAAGGACAAAAACAGTCGGTGTTAAGATATTTTATTGTAAAGAAGACGAATTTTATCTCTATAATTAAAAATCCCCCCCCAAACACACACTCTCGTGATCTGATCACAAAATTGTTCATTTATTTGTACCAATACAAGTCGTTTGTGTATAACATTTCATTTAATTCTGATGACTCTTTCATGGTGTTGTATTTTATTATTTTTTTTTGCAAATATCAATTTCTTGAACATCATTGAAAGATAATGAATTACCGTAAAATCTAGAGTATAACGTGCATTTTTAAGACAAAAAATAAGATCAAAATTTGCTGGAGCGCGTTATACGCCGGTATAAAAATGATAGCTTCAAAAAAAGGAGTTGTGTATTAAAAAATTAGACTTCTTCGTAATCTTTTTTATTTGAAAGATATGATTTGCCTAATAAAATGGTTCTGATTCTAAACATATGCAATTTTTCAAAAAATCATTAAATAAATGAGTTAAAAACATACACGATTTGTACACGTACGTTTCTGGTTCTTTTGTAAAAAAAAAAGGGGGGGGGAGCGTTATACGGCGAATATATCCAAAATTTAAAAAATTCAGCTTGAAAGTATGGGTGCTCGTTATACGCTGGATTTTACGGTACTTAATGGTTGCTAACTCAACGCATTCCCCCAAGATTATCTGTAAATTCTGTTACTCCGCACATAAACACTATTTGCAGAAAAAAACCAGGTATTAGCTTCTTCAGATCAACCTTAGTATTGATGAATATGCATTTTGATTTTCAGTAATCAATAAAAATGCAAATTATAAAAAATCAATATAATTACAAATAATAAAAACTACAAAACATTTTTGTATTGTTTGATAATATGTAAAGTCATAACCATGTTCATTTCTCGAAGTTTCGAAGAAACAGCACGTTCTAATTTAGTATATAATGGTGTTCTCAAGATCCAGCCTATATGAAAGACCTATATTTTGAATTGCATTACTTCTTGAAGAGCATTATCCACAACCATAATTGTTACTTCTAGCGGATTTAACTTGAAGTTCTTCTCAGTTTAAATTTAAAATAACCTATAACGTCTGTTTTCTTTTAGGGGTTAAATTATTCAGTTTACATCAAGTTGAGAGAGTCTTACTTTTTTTTTCTCTCTCAAACTGCTCTACTTCTTATTTTGATTTATGAGTGTGACTTCTTACAAACTCTGGAACTATTAGGGTCTATTAGAGTTTCGATAAGACTTCATTATATTTATCTAAGATATCTAACACTTGAGAAAACCAAGAAGCATGAGGGCAAAGATCTTTCTAATCCTCAAAATGTATTTGCTATTAATAAAGATAGTAAAAATCGCACGGAAATTATTTCAAATCGAGAGAAAAGAAATATACATGTGCTGTATTTATATCAATCCTTATCTTTATTTTTATTTAAGAATATAAACTTCCAAGAACATAAATTATTTGATTAAATTATAAGTATAGTTACACTATAATCTAGATATTTGTAAATTTTATAATATTGATGACATATAAATTTTATTACTAAACAAGTGTATAGTTTTGTCATGAAAAAGAAAACCTGCATTTTTAACTATACTATGTACAAGTATGACAAGGTGTAAAATTTAATATTAAATTCTAAAAAAAATTTCACATTTTTATAGTTAGAATAATTTCTTATTTGAATAATTTTTTAACTTAAAAATGACTAAATTTATTATTTTTTACTGAAAAAGAGGTTCAACTTTTTAATACACAAAGAAGAAGAAATATTTCTCAATTTATACAACATTTTAGATATTCGAGTCAATTAATTATGTTTCGGAACACAATGAGCTCATATTGAATAAATTACAATAATAATTTGCCTAACAGATCCTTATGAGAAAAATTTTTTTCTTGTGGAACCCCAATATTTTATTTTTAGAACTAAAAAATTGAATTTATCCTTTATTTACCTAACTAATGGTCATTATCAATCAATCCACTCTGAATCTTTTATGTCAAGTTACAACAAAAGTGATCGAGTAGTTGGATGATTAATAAGTGTAGGCTAAAAGTACTAGAGAGAAATAAATTGTAATCTTTCTTATCGAGGTGGTAAGTGTTAAAAAAAGTTCACCTGTACCGTAATATCCTCTGGATAGATTATGCAACTTTTTGATAAAAAGTTCATCGTTTCAAACCCTTTCTACCTCTCCTGATAGTACTTTTAAAAAAGGAAACAAATTAATGAAATCCAACCTACTTTTAATTAATGTAAGCTAATAGCAATATGATTGAAGAAACAAGATGACAATTTTTTCTCTCTCAATGTAAAAAAGGGGTTTCTCCCGCGTGATGCTGTAATAAACTTATTTATACATAAGGTATAAAAAGGGGTCGTAAAAAGTTAAAATTAAGTGAAGAGGGGCGCCAAGAACGATTTGCCTACGGGGTCTCCCCTACCTTCCAGCGTTTCGATAAATCAGTTACGTCATAGATCGTGATGCTATGGATTTCTCCAGTAATTTCATATGCATTCATACGGTTGCGAAAAAGGATGCATATTTGAGCGATGAGTATGAGCATTGTACAATTTGCACAATGGAAGTTGGTCCTATGTTATGGAGACAGAGGATATCCCACCTATTATATTTTAAAGTACGAAAATTCTAATAAGTATGATTTATGAATGTATTTAAAATATGCTAGTTTCCCAATATTTTGAAGACAAGGTAGATATTTAAGAATAAAAGCTGTGTAAAAAATGTCAAAATTTATTGTACTCCTTTGAAAAAAAATTTTTTTTTAACAAATATTGTACTCGTTTGTATTCATTCATGAAATAACTGTATTTAAAATAGTTAATTAACTATTTGAGATTATTGTAGAAAATAAGGCTTTTGAAATTTATATATTCTATAAGGAATGTATAAATTAAATCTTATAGCTGCTGTGTATTACTTGCGTGTGAATCTCATAGTTAATAATATTTATGTGAGATAGCGTATAAGCAGAAAATTTTTTAGAGCCACTCCAAGAGGATATATAATTTAAGGTTAAGATTTAAGTGGAAATTAAGAAGCAGAAAGTATTAAAATCTTAAAAATATTCGTATCACCGAAACTAAGTGATTTACAACACTTTTGAAAAATGTGCTACAAATAAATTATTCTTAGCTTACTGGAGAAAAACAACTCCCTGGATTATTTAAGTTTCAGTTTCCAAAACTTCATTTCTTTGAACTTAAAATTGTAAATGTAGTCTAATTAAATTCTTTTAACTGAAACATATTTTCTTTAAGCGTCATTATATGGATTGGTTGAATCGTAATAAAAATATTCCGCATTTTTCTAAGAGATTTTTTTAAACCAAAATATGTATATTTTTTCTTTATTTTATTTGTATAAAATAAAATTATCACCTTTAATTTTGTTTTAAGAACACAAAAAGAAGCAAAAGAAGAATAAATCCCTTAAACCTGAAACAAAATTTAACTGCTTTCATTTTATTTTTTTTAAAAAAAATTATGTATCCTAAAGAAATATCTTCCAATTTACAAAATAAATAAAAATATCGAAAATGAGAAAAATGAAAACTTTTCAAAACGTAATGAAGTAAACTTAAGAAAATATAAATGAAGAAACATACGATATATAATACATTGACAAAACATCCGTTATGAATATAAATCATTTAAAATATTTATGAATAATTGGGTGAATATCTTGAAAATCATTCATCGAACGTTTAAAATTCTACATTAAGCTATTAATGACCTTTATAAAAAATGTTAAGATGCACAAAAACTCAAAAATTACTTTATTTCTTTCCGGAAGTCAAAATTGTATTAACATTAGTATTACATTCACTACTATTGCTTTAAAACCAACTGCCTTTTTTGGGTAAAAATAGTTTTTAAAAATGTTTTATATTTCCCGTTATATTATTGGTTTAAAGGAAATATTTGCACCACATAGTTGAAAGTTGAATAAAATGCAAACTTGGAATAAATGAAAAAATTAATTGATTAAAAATATTTCATTTTTAATGAAAAATGACAGTTTTTTTATCGCGTAAATCTCTTTTTTTGGTGCATAGTTTCTTCTCTTTGAAAGAGTTTGAGTACAACGTTTGACAGTCAAAAAGTAATGGAGAATTACTTTAAGAACATCGTACATGAAAATGTTAAATAATAACAAAAATATATGTTGCATACATTATAGAACAGGGATGGAGAACCATTGTCACGCGGCACAATATTTTAAGCGCGTCTCCGATCAAACCGATCAACCGGGATTGATTCTTCAATCAAGGAATTTTCAGTGAGATTTTCTCAGTTCAAAGAATTATCAGAAATGCTCAAGTTTATTATGTACCCTGATGTGCCATCATTTGATAAACTGAACTTCCCCAATTCGATTAGTTGCAAATTGAAGAATTTTTAAAATACAACTGTTCGATTTCTAGTCAAGTTCAATATGGATTCAAAATTTTATTGGAAAAAAAAGTTAGAACTGATTGAAACAGAAAGATTAACAAGCAATATAAGAAAAAATGACAATAACGAAATTTTGGAAACGTTAAATTCGATTCGAAACTGTTTGAAGAAGCTGGTTCATGCTGTTTTAACCATATTTTCAGAGATGAATAATGTTTAAGATGCGCTTAGAAGTCGTTCTACAGATTACTCCAATTCAGCATGCATTCTACTAAAAGTAACATCTTACCCAATCCTAATATAAGTTATTTATCATTGAATCTGCAACAGCAGAAATCACACTAATGTTACTTTATATAATTTAAATTACACGTTTAACTAAAAACATTTACTACTATAAAGTACAAAATGTATTTTTCTGTGGTAAATAAAGAGTTTCGTGGTGTTAGTATTTAATTTTATTATTTTCCCAATAAACACAAGTCAAAATTATTTGACGGCACGTCTATACCTCATTAAGTATTTCTTTAGAAAAAATGGCACGTTGATCCATAAAGGATCCCCTCTTCTGTTATATTCTAATCTGACTAGAATGCATTAGATTTTAATAACCCAGCGTTTCTCAAATTATGGGGCGTGCCCCCTAGGAGGTCGGGATAACTCTACGAGGGGGACGCGAGCACATTGAAAAGTTGAAAACAAAAGATTACTTTAAGAAAATTATAATTTACTGAAGTATAAACAACTAAAATACATTCTGACATAATAAAAAACAAAATACACAGTCAGTCTACGCAGTTATAATATACTTATAAATGTATCACTATTTCATAATGTATTTTATAATTTATTTAACAATACTAAGAGTTAAGAGCAAGTTTAATAATTACCAGTGAACTCATGGGTTTGCCATGTATAAATTTGTGTATAAAAATTAACACATCTTAATAATCTGTACGGTTTATAATTATACCCTTAACAGCCGATTAAATGCTACGCGACTCACTCCCCGATGCCACCGTTTTCCACATAGGTGGGTGTATGTGATGTATGGGGGGGGGAGAAGAAAAGGAATAAATAAGGAAACCATTTGATGTAAATCCTTCGCAAACACTGTCAAGGTGCTTTTATTGCATTCCAAAGCCTTAGGAATAATTTTATGGATAATAGGATCGTACTTCGGAAAGACGTATATATACGTCCGGGGAATTTAATGCACAGGTTGAGCCAGACTTATATATATACCGGTAGCACTTCAGATGTTTTAGTCGTATTATAGCTTTAACGTCAAAGTATAGTGTTAATGAATTCAACGTATTGTTATTTGTATGGAGGGGGAGACGATCATATTTACGATTGAATATTGGGTCGCAAATATTGAAAGTATGAGAAACACTGTAATAACCAACAGAAAAGCAATTGTTTTTTGTTGGTTGTTGAAATACGATAAATTTGTTTGGCAATACATTTGTTTTGCCAAAAATACCGGAGATCAGCCTTATTTTCGATGCTTGTTATGGAGCACATCTTTAAAATATTCATCAAGTTTCTTCATATTTAAATTATCCCTGTTTATCTTTAAACACATTTAATTTTCCGATTTTCTAAATCGCGATTAACATCTCATACTGTTCGAAATTCAGCACAACAGAAGATTAGCTATAGTACACATTTTTAAACCGTTTAAAATCTTTTAATGAAATACTTTAGAGTTAAAATACTTCAAAGAAAGGATTTAGTATACTTTGCAGTGAATAGGAAGTTATAAGCTCTTTCCTCTCCACAGGTTAGGATAAAGGATAATCCTTCTTTCCAGGATGTAGAGAATGTCGCAAAATATCCAATTTTGATAAAATTCATCTTTGCCTTGCTGTGTATCTCTAGAGACCATATTCTGTGTTACTTAATCCTCACCTGTATGTGTATAAATAACAGCAAATGTTACAAGTAATTACCTGTAGTTGTCTAAACTGGAGAATAAACCACGTATAAGTCTTAGGGTATTTATCTTGAAGAAAATTGATTATTCTTTTAACTGTGTTCTATGAGTTCGATACGGTTTTACCTATTCTGATCTATATAATTAAAATTTTACGCTATTTTATACAATTAAAATTTTTATTTATTTTATTTATAATTAAAATTTTGTTAATCCATGAGCGTTTGATGTCCTAATTCAAAGTCAAAATAATTAAATATTCCCCTAGAATTATTTAAAATAAGTGTGGTAAAATAAATTTGACAGGTTATCTTTGTGCTTAGATTATCTTTTCATCAAAAGATAACCTTAATCACATTCTAGGAGTATCTTATCTCTTAATTCAAATGTAGCTGATAAAAAGTCCTTCAATTAAATAATATTGAATCACGTGTTATTTATTAAAAAAAGAATAAGTATTTTTTGAAAAAAAAATTATATGCCTATATTAAACAAGTAATAAAAAAACTAAGTCACTTCCTACTTAGAATGGATGAGTAGAAAGTATTTCATTAAAGATTGAAAATTTGAACAAGATATATGTGTATATATACACTGAAGAGCCAAAAAAACTGGTACTGGCATGCGTATGCAAATAAAGAGAAATTGAACCAATCAGAGTACGGCACTGTGGTCGGCAAAGCCTGTATAAGACAACGAGTGTCTGGAACAGTTCTTAGATAGGTTGCTGCTGCTAAAATGGAAGGTTATCAAAATTTAAGTAAGATTGAACGTGGTGTTATAGTCGCCGCATGAAAGATGGGACATAGCATCTCCGAGGTATCGATAAAATTTGGATTTTCACCTACGACTATTTCACGTGTGTATTGTGAGTATCGAGAATCCGGTAGAACATCAAGTCTACTACATCACTGTGGCCAGAAAAAGATCATGCAAGAATGGGACGAACGACGATTGACTAGAATCATTAAGCGTGGCAGACGTGCAACTCTTCCACAAATTGCTGCAGATTTTAATGCTGGGCCATCAGCAAATGTCACCGTGCGAACCATTCAATAAAACATCCTCAATATGGGCTTTCGGAGCCGAAGGCTCACTCGTGTACACTTGTTGACTGCACGACACAAGGCTTTACGCCTCGCCAGGGCCCGTCAACACTGACATTGGACTGTTGATGACTGGAAACACGCTGCCTGGTCTGACGAGTCTAGTTTCCAATTGAATCAAGCTGTCGATCGTGTACGGGTATGTAGACAACCTCATGAATCCATGGACCCTACATGTCAACAGAGGACTATTCAAGCTGGTGGAGGCTCTGTGATGGTATGGGGCCTTTGCAGTTGGCATGATATGGGACCCCTGGTACGCTTAGATACGACTCTGATAGGTACTTAAGCCTCCTGTCTGATCTCTTGCACCCATACGTATCCAATGTGCATTCCGACAGACTTGGGGAATTTCAGCAGGACAATGCGACACCCCCACGTCCAGAATCGCTACAGAGTGGATCTATGCGCACTCTTCTGAATGTACACACACTTCCACTGGCCCCACCAAAATCCTCAGACATTAACATTATTGAACATATCTCGGATGTCTTGCAACATGCTGTTCAGAAGCTATCTCCACCTCCTCTCACTCCTACTGATTTATGGACAGCCCTGCAGGATTCATGGTGTCAATTGCCTCTAGCACTACTTCAGACATTAATCGAATCTATGCCACGTCGTGTTGAGGAAGGTCTGCGTGCTCGTGGGGGCCCTACACGATATTAAGCAGGCGCACCAGTTTTTTTGGCTCATCAGTATATATATATATAGGGAGAGAGTGAACTAATAGAAGGAATTGAGTGTCAAAGAAAAGACGCTATGGTTTCGACCAGAGCAGACGTGTTCTTCTGAGCTCCGACTTGCATTCTATTTCCGTCCTGATGGCACAAATGGAAACTGATCCACCAGATATTACCAACAGCTGCGAAGAGAGAAACAGGCTTTCGCTGGAAATCGAAGCCCTTGACATAGTTATCAATCGATGCACTGAACTTGTCAACTTTCCAGACACCGATGATAACCACGAGATGAAAGCCATTCTTCGGGCCTCTATTGATGATACCCAAAGAAAAAAAGATACAATGGTGAGTGAGCTTCGTTCCCTCCCCCATGTATGACTTTTAATTGCAATGGTAATTACTGTACTCCCCCAATACCGGCTGAAAAGCATAAAGATAGTGATTCTGATAATTTTTTAAAAATTATTCTGAAGCCCCCACAAATGCAAATAATGCTAAAAATAAAAATAAAAAAACGTAAAATTAATAAAAAGGATTCTGTGGAAGACTTTGTACTCCCCAAGAAAACAGCTAGACCTGTCTCTCCTTTACCTAGTGAGCCAGTCACTGTAAATAATAGTTTCTCAGATCTTGAATCTGAAAATGATAAGGATCAAGTTGCTCCGGAAGAAAATAATGAAACAGCGCCCCCAAAACCCAAGCACCCTTCCCCAATTTATCTTAAAATTAAGAAAAATATCAGAGACCAACTTAAATCCATTTATCAAAAATTCCTAGATATCACTAACAAATCGTCAGGAGAATTTATTAAATTAATCACTAATGACATAGAAGAGTATCACGCTCTTACAAATTTTCTTGAAGAAGACAAAGATTTTGAATTTTTTTCACTTAAACCAAAGCCAATAAAACCAATCAAAATAGTCATTAAAGGACTGCCCATTTTTACCAAAACTCACGAGATACAATCCGACCTAGAAGAAGAAGGATTCACAATTGAAAATGTTTCCCAATTAATTTCTAAGAAAACTAAGACTGCTCTCCCATTTTTCCAAGTCCCCCCCCCCAACGCCAATAATAAAAAATTCTTCGATCTCAAAACTGTCGGCTACATGCAAGTTAAAATTGAAGGTTACCTCATTAGAGGAATTACCCAATCTGCAACAATTTCTTTCACACGGCAGAAAACTGCCACCTCAAGCCAAGATGTCTAAAGTGTGGAAAAGAACCCCCCCACCCGTCAATGTCCGATAAAGGAGTGACAGGAAAACTCCTTCTGCATAAATTGCCAAGAATATGGTCATTCGGCCTGCTACACCAAATGCCCCAAGTTCCCTAAGCCAAAAAGGGCACGCCCCTTACCGCGAATAAAACTTTCGAAAGCAACGTTCGTAGGGAAGGTGTCTCTTTCGCTAACATTGTTAGCGGAATCGCACCCCCTCCAACCCCAACCCAGTCCACAAGTTAACTGAAAAAACTAATGAAAATTCAAATAACAAAGTTTCCCACGGAATCCAAGCCATAGAAAATGAAAATTTAGACCTAGCTCAAGTGATTGAACTGGTCAGCATGATTTCTAACATCATAAAAAAATCACCTGAAATTTTACAATAACTTCCCAAATTAAAAAACTCCGAAGATGATAAAGCTAAGGCTTTACTTCTTTTTGAAGCTATGTTAGATAAATTTTAAACTCCTTTTTCCGTGATTTCTCTTTCTACAAAATTTATTATATTTTCATTTTATTTCCTTGAATATTTTACCATCAATTGTTAAACTTTAACATCAATAGCTACTCTTTAAAAATTGTACTTGGGAAAATTTTTAAAGAGTAGCTATTGATGTTCACTCCCATCATTCAATCAAAGCCACTCATGAGAAGTAATGCGCCTGCTATCCCATTGGTTCCTACCACCAATTTCCACGCCCACCATCACCAGCCAAGGTGCAAAACCAAGCCGATTCTAAAACAAGATAGAGGACTGAGGGATTGACGTATCCCAGTTCCAGTGGCGTAACGTACACCCCCGCCACCCCTGCACCGCGGGGGCTCAGGATTCTAGGGGTCCCAAAGTCTGAGCGATGCCGATTGCGTAAGATCCAGCTACGGCTCAAAGTCTGATTTTGCAGGGGGGGCCCGAAAATTCTCCGTTACGCCACTGCCCAGTTCCTTATAAAATGTAACCATTTGTAACCATCTGTAATAGAAGGAATTGAAAAAAGAATAAGTATTTTTTGAGAAAAAATTATATGCTTCCAGTAAAAAAAACTGTGTGTCTTGTTTGATTTATTTTGCTTATAATGTAAGCGGATTCTAGATAGAAGAAATTAAAAGTATTGAATATATTAACATGCGTATGTATATAGGTCTAAATACTACATTCAGTGACTTAAGGTTATCTTCCTAATTTCAACTTCTTGTCGAGTAATAAAGCTATAGAATTCGATCCACCACGATAAAGAAGAACTGCATGAACTTCTGGGAATACAATTCAGATAATGCATCCCATATTTCTATATATATATATATATATATATATATATATATATATATATATATATATATATATATATATATATATATATATATATATATATATATATATATATATATATATATGTGTATATGTATAGCTGAACATTCTCCAATATATTTATATTCTGAAATCTCGTTTGATAGCACATTATATTGCCTCCTAGCCATATTCTATCACATTAATATCTGGGATGGTGTTTGGCATTACTCCAAACACAGATGTTGTAATGTAGTATATAAGCAGTTATTCGGAGGTCTATCTTCCTGCAAAATGGTCCATTGTACATCAGAATAAAGACACGATATGAGCTAGTTCCTTGTCCAGAAAAAGAAGAATGCATACTGTTATCCATTCAGCGAGATTTTCTGACATATTAATGTTTTTAAAAATTCCCAGCTAAGTAAACCTAATGCCATTAGTTTCTTAGCTAATATCTTCTTAACAGTATATGAATCCTTCTATTTACCCGATATAATGTAAAATACAATTCACCAGATCAAGCTGTTTGTTTCCTTTCATCAAGGGTCAAGAGCGAGCAACGAGCGCAAAATCATTTGATGAAAAATAGTCAAATAAACTCAATTGTACCATTGACTTTCTAAGCTTTCCTTGCAGATTATTTTTCACAGTTAAAACACACCCACACATAGATGCTTTACTTATATCTTATCATCAATGTATTCCAATTTTATCTGAGAGAGTACTGGATTAGTGTTCATCCAATGTGAACCATTCAGTGGGTGGGCATTAGGGTAGATCTAATTGTTTTTTTTCCAGAATTTAAAAACCTACCTATTCAGAAAAAGTGTTCTCTTGTATATAGATAAAAGGGAAAATAGAACAAAAAATTTTTATGTTATGTACTGCCACAAGAGGGATAGAGTTGAAATATTCGAACATTTAAGGCAAAAAAAAAGTTCGAAGTAATTTTTGTTTTAAAAAAAACAGGCATTTTTTAGTACTTTTTATCATTTTTTGCAAAGAGAGAACGCTTACTAAATAGTAACAAGCAAGAAACATCCATTCGATACGTTTAACAGTTGCTTTAGTAATTCACTTTAAGAAAACCTACTGTCGAAATAAAAGAGAACAATAAGGTAATAGATGGAAAAAAGCTTGGATCGGACCGACTTGACGGTGTCGACAGAGAGAGCCAGGGTTATGAAATGTGTTGCAATGTACTTTTTATTTTAGTCACTGCTCAATTCTCTCTTATCAGTTATCATTGCTTTTAGTTATTTATATTGAAGAAAAATAATTTTGAGTTTAAGAAGACGTCATACAGGGATTCATTTGACAAAAATCGGTCCAAAAATCAAATATAATTTTTTAAGTTTAAATTATTCAATTCCTACTATTAGCTCGCAACTCAAAAAATTTATATATATATTTATTTATCTGGTTGGAATTTTCAATTGTTATAATAAAATACATTTTAAAGCGATCAGTTGAGCTGAAATTTTATATACAGGATTATTTTGGATGATAATACAAAAATAATATTAATTAATGAAAATTAATTGATTAAAACTAATTATTTAACTAATTATTACAAATACAATCACGTTGGCATCATTTTTGGCGACTTAGCGACCCTTTTAGCGACTTGTGTCAAAACTTGAAAAGGTTTTTTCTCACGTGATAAAGTATTTAGTTGAAGTGAAATTTATATGCATGATTGTTTTGGATGACAATACTATACTCTTTAATGATAATTAATTAAAATTAATTACCACTTAATGTTGTGATTCTGTCCTATGTATATACATACTTATATTAATGGTAACTATTTAATATAAAAAGTAGCTAAAATAAAATGTTTCTTTGTTGATCTAAGTAGGAATTGACTTACATTTTTTTATATTACTTATATATATATATATATATATATATATATATATATATATATATTTTATATATTTTACTACAAACTCACAAAATTTGAAAGTTCCAAGTTTAAAAAACGCAGAATTGTGATAACTTTTGCGATTGTTTTTATTCACATCTCAACGATAAATCAAAACTTTAAACTTACTTATCTCGGAAAGATAAAATAACTAGTTTGATTTCGTTTAAACTTTTTTTCCTATTGTGCCTAATACTTGGAAAAATTTTTCACATTTTGCTAATGGTACATAGAATAAAAGTTGGTATGCATTTTTCAATCAAAGCAATACTTATTTTTTAAAAAATGATTAATTTAGAATTTACACATTTTTTAAGGAATTTTCAATAAGCATGCATGAAAAAAGAATTGCACGAATACCAATCATATTATCGCAAAACCCATTCCAACTTTTGCTACACATAGTTTGATGTAATTGTAAATCAAAGTTCACATATGTACGTTAAGTTTTGTAGGGGGAGTAGCCTTTTAAAATCACTTCAAAAGTTTCAAGTTTTTCCTTTAAAAAATTAAATGGTTAGCTTTTTATGAAATTTTGAGTACAATATCTATTTTACATCATGCATACACATAGGAGGCAACCAATAAAATTATGAAAATAATTAAATTCAAAAAGTTTGTGAAAATCGTACCATGTACCCTTAAAATCATCTAACGACAGTTAAGACTTTCTTATTTCTTTCAACCCCTTTGAGGTAATATTAAATTTTGAAATCATTTTTTTCAATTATTTTTTCCACCTAATCTGTATACCATAAAACATCTTTTTCGTATTAGTAGGTTTCGGATAATGATAATTTTTTTTCTATACAACCACGATCCCCCCCAGTAGGCATATCTATCACTTTATATATACATTGCACACATGTACACAATGGAGTACGTGCATGCGTGATATATCTTACGTTATATATGGGATGCCTTATAACGTTTCTTTATATTTTATATAAATTTTTCTGTTTCAATTTTTCTCGAATTCAATACACCAAGGATTAAAATTCCCGAAGTCTAATAAGAAGAACGAATACCCGTCCATAATCCTACAAAATTATTTCTCAAACTAAATGCCAATAAAACTTGGCCTGCAATTCAATAAAACTGAACAGACATGCAAAAACAAACAGCTGAGAATAGCGTCTGAAGATAAGAAGTTTAAAAAAATTCTTTTTTTGAATAAAACCTGGTCCTTCAAATGAAAATATGTACATGTAAAATTGTACGATATATACTGGAGATTGAAAAGAGACGTTTTTCTCCTCAGACATAAATATAAAGAAGATCAAGTTCTAAAACCTTAGCAATAGAAAATAGAGGGGGAAAGTAATCCTTTTAAAACTGGGCTTATTTTGATACAGTTTTAAACAAGTGGGATTTCAAAAAGAAATTTATAACTCATTTCGCCTCCATTTAGAATACGGTTTTTTATTTTTTATCGATTATGAATTAAGCTTTTATTTTCACGTTAAGTCCTATTCCGTTTCGGAGAAAACATTAAAATCTCGTTCTGCAGTGTTAGAAGTCGGCGTGTTAATATTAAGTCGGGTAATATGCGAAAAAAAAGTTAAGCAAGCCTAAAGAATTACCATACATTTAAATTTTTCTCGTTTATTTCATTGTGCTGCTGTACCCTGGGAATCAAAATGTTTCCTTTTCTATGCAATATGTAAAAGACCCCGTTTCTCCTGGAAAAAGCTATTTTCTGCCTCTTCTCCATTTTTTATCCGCTTTTTCCTTTGGGAAAGAAAGGATTCCCGGAAAAAAAAGTCGGCCGCTCCTCTGTCCAAGTTCGTGCATCCACGCATCCATCTATCTGTTCATTCATTCCTCCACGTTGAAGGGAAAAAATAAGATATTACTTTTTATGCTAGGGAATCCAATATTTTATTTTTTGCATGTCAAGCCAGAGTCTAACGCCATATTTGGACACAAAATTATATTTCTTTTTGTGTCTCGAGGTAATCCATCTACTCTTTTTAGTTCAAAAATGAGTAATGCAAAAAAAATTAAGTCAATTCCTACATAGATCAACAAAGAAAATTTTTATTCTAGCTACTTTTTATTAAAAGTACAATTAATATAAATATGTATATACATAGGACAGAATCACAATTTAAGTGGTAATTAATTTTTATTAATCATCATAAAAGTATAGTATTGTCTCATCCAAAAGAATCGTATGTATAAAATTACAGTTCAACTGAATGCTTTAAATCGTGAGAAAAAACCTTTTAAAGTTTTGAGATAAGTCGCCAAAAATGATACCAACGTAACTGTATTTGTAATTCTTTAAATAATTGGTTTTAGTCAATTATTTTTTATTAATTACAATTAAATTATTGTATTGTCATCCAAAATAATTATGTACATAAAATTTCAGCTCAATTGAGCGCTTTAAAATGTATTTTATTAACGATTGAAAATTCCACCAAAAAATAAATAAATAAATATATAGAGACTGTGAGCTAATAGTAGGAATTGAATAATAATATTCTTATATGAATTATTAATATATCATTCTCTATTTATTTGCTTCGTTGTAAAGGAATGTGTACAAAATACACGAACTGTAAAATATTTTTTCTCTTGCTTATTTCACACTTTCAACTTAACAAGTTCTAAATTACTTCTGATAGAAATTTCAATGAGTCCAATCGAGTTCCAAAACGGATTGCATGATTAACATTTATCTTTTCAGAAGGTGCTAAGAAATTAATTTAAATTTCCGTAACATTTTTTAATATTATAAACACAACTATTTAAATTAGTGACTCGAGTGACAGAGTTTTTATTAACGTCGCAAAACGAGGGCTGTTGGGGACAGGTCTATTAATTTTGAACCATGGTCAAGTGACGAAGACAGCGACTGAGCTGGGATCTTCTCTCTAAACTTCCCGACTTTATCAATCGAAGGACTTTGGAACTCAACCGATTTAATGTATAACAGGCCCTCTACACAGCGGGTCTCGAGTGGCATTAACGTTCGAACTGATGAAACTCATTCCAGGGGTTCAAGACTCTGACCACTAAGCCTCCGAGGTCTCATAAGTCAGTCACGAAGAATATCTTAAGTTTCATGACTGAAAAATTACGCGAGGAAATACTTCCATTCTCAAGCTATAATTCTGATTCTATGTGGAGATTTTAAGAATATTTAGATAAAAAATACAGGACGCATTAATACTCCTCCAGCTATTCCATATGATTGTCTTTGAATTCTCAATATATTTTCCGTTTATTAAATTCAAATTCTATCAAAATCAAATTTCTGTTATTCTTGCTCTTTATTGTTTTTCAGATTCATCTTCAGAACCAAATAAGATTTCAAATATTTAAATATTAGATCTGTTTATGAAAATGTAAATTCACTTCAACTTTTAAGTAATAAACACAAAACGGTATGAATTATCCAAAATTAAATATATTTATGCAATTTCTGAAATATTGCGTTATAGAATTCAGTAAATGAAGCTGATTAAAATAAAAATTACAATTGAATGTTCTAAATCTAACAGAACAAATATTACTAAAAAGCGGATATGATTTTTAAATTTTATATGGTTTTAATATTGAAACACAAAACCTTTCGTAAGATGTGATAAGGGGACATAGTACCCTAAAAATTACAAACCTATCGTTTTTTTTTTTTTCATTTAATCTTATTCTTTGCATTATTATCTTTCGATTGATATATCACTTGTGCATGTCGGAAAGTTAGAAGTTGAATAAAACTTCATTTGAAAACAAATTAGGCAATTCAGCCACACCCCTTTTTAGAAAAAAAAAGCTAAAAAAATGCGTTATGATAAAAAAATTCTATTTTATAAATAGAAATAATAACTATAAAAAAGAATGTGTAGTATTAAAAGCAGAATATTTCCGAGGCGATACAATAACGTAATTTTTCTTTTTTGTAAGATGTGTGCATGTAAAATTTTTAAATTAAGGCATTTTATATAATAATTTTATAATTTCAGTTCTTATTCCTGATATATTTTTCATACAAATGTAATACTTTAATATTATAAGAAGAAAAACAGCTAAAATTTCTGTCCTGACAGAAAAAAATTTTTTTAAACATTTTTCTTGAATTTTCATGGGCAATTAGTACTCTCTAAAAGTTGATCATTTATAAAAATGTGTGGGTTGAAAAAATATGAAAATGCAATTATTTAAAAAAAAACGTATAAGTAATATCCTAAAGTGGTATTTTAAGTTTAATTAAGCTTATAATAATTATTTTTTTCAGAATTATAAACTTTAAAGTGGTTTTCTCAGTTTGTGTTTTTCGAAACCTTAGTGCATTCAAAATGCTACTCTTTCGACAATTATTTACCAATCACTTCAATTTTTTTCCTGCGTGTTAAAAATAAAGCATGTAATAAAATTAGGGATCCGTTTTGCTATAAACTGAATACTTTTTTTTAAAAAAAATAAACTGTAAGACATGTTGGCTTTTTCGTTAATTTTTAGCCTGTATATCAACATTTTATTTTTTTTCTCGAAAACGAATGAAGTTATTCTAAAATCGATCTCTAAAGTTGTTGAGAACATCCATAAGAATATTATAAAAAAATTTCAGGTCAAAAAATTAATTTTTACAAAAGGAGTAGGATTTTAAAATTTTCTCAGTTTTCTTCAAAAAATTTAAATTTTTAAAATTGTGTGAATAATATATGAAAATTTTCATCTGGTAAAACATTTTCTTGAATAGAAACACTGTATAAAATGTTAAAATATAATTTTTAAATACGTAAATAAAGAAGTTTGCTCAAAGGGTGCCAAGTCCCCTTAAAAAATTAGGTTTTACCGTTGAATCGACATAAATGTAATGAAAGAGTGAATGTGGAATTCGGCGAGATGAGGCTAGAATTTGGCGTTGTCTTAATTAAGTGGTTTCGTCAAAGGTATTATTTGTACACGATTTCACGATGATTACTTGCACTTTTCTGTATTTTATGTCCCATGGAGGGTCAATATTTGCTTCGTCTGGATTATCTAAGAATATTTTCTCTTTCCTTTTATAATGTAATATTGCCTTAAGAAGTGACTTTTTACAAGGGGAATTATATTGAAATCAGGGCTAATATTCTAATTAATATTTAACTATTAACAAAATATTAAAACAAGTTCTGAAGGATTTGTTTTATGAACCAATTCGAAGACAAAAGTATATTGAAATTCAAATTTACGAAGAAAGAATGAATTAACTATAAGCATAAATTAACGATATAATATTACATTATAGTTATCAATTACAATATCAATAACTGAATAAAAAGATTTCAATAAAACTTGTTTCCAAAAAATTTTAGATAAAAAAAGAGTGTTTATGTAATAGTTGTTGAGTAAATGATAGCTAAGCTATTTTTTTAAAAAAAATATTATTATCATAATTATTATTTAAAGAATGTTAAAATCATTCTAGAATCGAGCTTTTAAGCACGCTTTTTTAATCTTTATCTTTTAGGATACTTTTTATTAACAATTTCCTTGAATTAGATTCTTATCATAAGACAATACTATCACAATGATCATTAGATACAGCTGTTGACAATTTGATGGTAAAAAAAAAACATTGAAAAGAAATATATATATATATATATATATATATATATATATATATATATATATATATATATATATATATATATATATATATATCAGATTTATTTTCCAAAAACTCAATAAATGTTTTGTTTTTCAAAAAATTTGAAAATTTATGTTAAATTTCTTTAAGTTATTGTGAATGTTCTTGTTTCAGTGATTTGTATTAAATGTTTGTATCTGTACATATATATATCTATGTAAAATAAATTAACTCTAATAAACTTAATTTTTTATTAATATATTGTAGTTTTTGCAATGTCCTTTAACACAAAAAAATATTTCAGTCCCTTCAATTTTGTGTTAAGCGATTTTCACTGAATTTGCGGTTTAATCTTTATCCACGATAAAAAGGACTACTATGTATTTATACTTATAGAGGAATATCAAAATGAGTTTGTAATGATGTAGTCAACCTAATAACGCTTAAACTACATTCGAAGAGGAATCAGGGATTTTTACAAGCGCAATAAATAACCTTGAAACATTTTCCTGTTTTATCGTACAGTAGTGGATCGTATTTTAATGGTAGGTGAGTGAGTGAATATTAACGTCGCACTGCTAAGCTACACGAGGGCTTTTGGAGACGGATCACGTAATTTTTAACCATGATCAAGTGACGTGGATGACACCTGAGCTGACACCCTCCTCTCCTAACTACCACACCACCAACGGGAGGACGTTTGAGCTCTCAACAGATTTAACGTGCATCACTGCCCTACATGGCGGGGCTTTAGTGGTACTGGGCCCGAACTCATGACATACCTACCATGATCCGATACCTTGACCACTGGGTTAACGCAGCTCCATTTCAATAGTAGGATAGGTCACGTAATTAACGGGTGGGGTAATTTGAAGTAAATTGTAACTTATTCTTGAATTTCTCAGTAGTTACAACAAGTTTAACTAACAGGAAGCAATTAATACACGAAAAATCCACAATAGTATGAATTTAAAATTCATACTATTGTGTGTATTCATTTACTACATAAATGAATAAAAACCCATACAGCAATACAAATTAATAGTCACAACATTGCATCAGATCAATGAAAATGTATAATCTCTATCAGATCTCCTTTTACTTTGTTGCTTTCTAGCATCGTTTTTATATAAGTTAACGAGATCATTGTAGTGGCTTCTGGAACTTTCTTGTGGAATAATCATCCAAGACCTTTCTGGATTTTTCCTGTTTTTGTCGCCAAGACTATCACGTGATAATTAATTTGTTTAGTTTACTCGCCTAAAACCTCAAAAACTGCTACATTAACACATTTCCAAGTGAGGTGATGCAACGTCGTAGGTCACCGATTCTAACCAATCAGTACATTAAATACTAGAAACCATAAGATTATCGCAGATCCTAAGACCTTATGGTAGGGAAAAGTATAAAGGTTGAGATGTCTTGAACGTGAAAGAACGCTTTTGTCCATTTGTTGTAAGTCCATGTTTGTAATGATTTTAGCCTAGTCACTTTGTGTGTGTGTTCATCAATAAAATATGGTACCAAAATAAAAAAGAACGTTTCTTCAATAACTCGATTGCAACGATATAAAAATGTCCCCGCACCATTCAAGAGAAAACACACACACATACTCTGCCAAAGTAAGCTACAAAACTATATTTCCAACCACAATGCCCTTTCGGTAGTGAAGCAAACAGTCTGAAACTTCAATGACAATATCTTAAATTTCAAATACACGAAAATAAATTGATACAATCAAAATGAATCGAATGTGCCTTTTTTCTGGTAACACAAGTATATATAATAAATCTAAAATCTCCATAAATGTTTTTGTGTAAATTTCTTACTAAATATAGGCCAAAAGATTCTGAATGATTTTGAGAATAAATTCATACAGCTTGTATATGATCTAAAATTACCTAAATAATTCATTATAAGCACATCGTTTTTCAAAACTTAGCGCCTATTAATGTTTGCGTATTATTCGCTTTCATTGTACAACATAATGACTTGCAATTCAAATACTATGTCATGCAAACCAACAAATACATTTAATTTTAATATATATTTAGCAACTATCTTTCTGAGTTACAAACAATCAGAAAAATATTTTCACGTTTTTATAGATTAAACTCCTCTAACAAGCAGCATATATAGTAAATAAAGTTAGAATGGCAGTTTTTATAATGCAGTCTATAGCAAGCCAACATTCTACTTTCGTCCGTGATTTGATTTTCTGGGATTCAATTTATTCTATAATACACCAATATAACTACTGGCAATGGTCCAGGATCAATACTAAAAAAAGAAGCATATGACACAAGAAAGCGAATTCTTTCTTGGAAGAAGTTTCAAGGACAACTGTTTACATTGTATTCCCTTTCGGAAGCATTGGGTCATCTTAAAAGTTCTACCACAAATCGCGCGTATTTACGTCTGTCTTTTTTCTTATATTATATCTTTCGTAACAGTTCTATTATGAAAAATTGATTGGTTAGTAAATTAATCTTCAAAACTATCATTTCAAAAACGTCTCTAATGTCAATGTAAATTGAATTATTAAGGGCAGTTTGATTTTTAGAATTTCCTACACAGCGAAAAATTTCTGAAAAATAATTAGAAAAATAGTAATTTTTTTGTATTATTTCTTTTAAATTATATATAAACCGCTAAGAGAGAATTAGAACTTTAAAAAATAAAATAGCAATTGTTTATATATCAGCATTTTTCAACACGAAGTGCAGAAAACATCAATACATATAAAAAACCAATACATGGACTTCTCTACGGGATATAAGGCTAATAGGTAATAAGTCATTAATATTTTCACCTTATTCAAACAATCTATACAAATTAAGTATAAAGCACAAAAATTTAACCTGCATCAACATAGTTATTGTACATAGAGTGAAAAATACGAATATGTACTCTATTGTACTTACAATAAAATTTGACGCGATTAATATAGTTTATATATCCATTCTTCATTATATATATATATATATATATATATATATATATATATATATATATATCGAACTTATTCTTCATTATATATATATATATATATCGAACTTATTCTTCATTATATATATATATATCGAACTTATTCTTCATTTTTATATTGATTTTTTGTGGTCGTAAGTGTTAAGGGTTGCAAATCTATAGGTTATAAGTCGGAGAAAATGCATTTAGTCCAAGAAATTTAAAAACATTCATCATAAAGCTTTGTTTTATTTATACGAGTGGTCTTCAAACTGTTTCCATGGGACCCTTGGGTTTCACAAGTAAAACTAAAAAATCGTAAAGAAAATTTCAAATATGCATGCAGAATAGATTTACGTTCTCTACTGACCTCAGACAACTGAATTACAGATTAATTTTATTAATGAGTAAATTACATTAATACATTAAAAGATTTTAACCAACTTGTTTTTTAATAAAGTAACTATAACGTGTCGATCTACTTAAAATATTCAAGTCGGTTGGGTGGCGCCGTTGGTTTGTCGCTGACCTTCTGCAACCCAAGGTTGCAGTTTCGACCCCAGCCCAAGTCGGTGGATTTTCATTAAGAAGAAAATCGACAGTTTCCATGTCGTATGATTATACGGCATGTAAACGATCCCGAAAGTGTCCATTTGGTTTGGATGCTCTCGGCAAAATTAAATCCTGGCACAAGTTTGCATCGTCAGAGCTCAGGTGCCTCCCTCTAGGGAAGAAACTGGGCGTCAAAATTATCTGTGGCGATTGGTATTCGCCAATAGGGCGCCACACTAAAAAGCGATACCACCTTCCGGGGAATGTACTAGGTCTGCAATTGTTAATGACCAATTCGTAGCCCATTAAAAATAAATAAAAAAATTTAAAACATTCAATTAAGATATGTTCTAAGGGTGGAATGGGGTTTCCCCAAACACCTTATTCCGTGAGTCGATAAAGTTTAAGAACCACTGATTTATACCAATGGAACTTTAAATTTTGTCATTACAATTTAAAATTTTAGAATGTCAATTCCGTGCTAGTATTAAGGTATCGCGACAAGTTAAAATGACCAAATTCGGTAAAAACACATATTTTTTTTTTTTTTTTTTATTTTTATTGAATAAAGCTATATTTTGGCTTTACAAAACATACATTGTTTCGTTTCTGTGTTTCTTAGAGGTCAAGTTACAATTAGTTTTATAAAATTTGTAAAACCAGAAGTGAGGGTCTTTAATTTACCAGAAGTGGGCATTGCAATTGCTCGAAACCTATCCTGGTGAGTCTGATAACTCAAAGTGGCCGCGGTAGCCGAGTGGTATAGGTATCGGACCGTAGCTTGCTTTGTCACGGGTTCGAGCCCAGTACCACTAAAGACCCGCCGTGTAGGGCAGCGATGCACGTTAAATCTGTCGAGAGCTGAAACGTCCTCCCGTTGGTGTGGTGTGGTAGTTAGGAGAGGGAGGTGCCAGCTCAGGTGTCGTCCACGTCACTTGACCATGGTTCAAAATCACGTGGTCCGTCGCCAAAAGCCCTCGTGTAGCTGAACAGTGCGACGTTAATATTCAATCAATCAATCTGATAACTCAAAATGTTATAAATTTATTTCTATAAAATTTTTTGAGCTTTATATTTATAGTATTTTCTAGAGAATGTATTAAGATATTTCTCTTAATGTATTAATATCTTTTGAGTAATAGTCTGTTATTTAAATAATGATCTCATAAAAAGAGAGAAAAGAATGTCACATTTCTTATAATATTTAATCGATCAGCACTAAAATTTTTAAAGTTTAACAAAGCATTAAAATTTTTGTACATTCTCTAGATAAATGCATTTAATTTGTTTTAGTAATACTTTTACTGATATAAGTTTATTGCTTTTTTATCTAATTGCCTTGAAGTTTTCAAAATCTTGCTAAAATTTCACTTATAATTGTGATTTTTATAAAGTTTAGGTACTTTTTTTAAATATTGTATTAGTTCAATGTTAGTATTTACTGGTATTGATTCCTAAAACAAATTTATAATCATTTAGTATGCTATTTTTTTAAAAAAAGTATTTCGAACGTGTTAGGATACCTTGAAATATTTTGAAAGTTGATCGATGTTACTTTATATGTATAATATTTAGTTCATATCTATATATAGTAAGCAATATAAAATATTGATTTTCAAACCCAGACATTTCTGTAGAGTTTACGGTATTGGAATAATTACATTTTATTAGCTGTCACCAAAGCGACCCAATGGAAAAGTTTATAAAAACCATTGGAATAGTAAACTCTCTTCCAATTGATAGTACTTCGTGAAATCGAAACTGCTTTCACAGAGAACTATTCAACCGATAAAAACTTCCACTCTCGAAAGCGATACGAAATTTTTCAACGGTTCTCATCAACAAAAAACACATTCTCGGTCCACATACATCCTATAAAACATCCGGAGGCACTGTCGAAGATTCTTATGGACCGTTCTTATCTGCTTCTAGCTGCAGGAAATAAATTTGTGAAAATGCAAAATGGTACCCATAACCAAAACCGGGACGTTTAATTGTTATTTTGCCCCGAAGAAGATAGATGTGTGTCCAGAAAATCATAAATGGAAAAAGTCTGAACAAGTTTTTTCCCTTACTTTCGAAAAAAGATATTTTGGGATATCGCAGATGTATTTTTTTATTCTGAGAATGGTCAGTTTTCCCTATAAATTATCAATGACCTACTTTTAGATACAATGAGTTCGATTTTCTAGAATGTTTAACTTTTAAATACATCGGGCGACTATATTTTTGATAAGATGAAACGATATTTGATTTTCTATTTTGTACGATTTAAAGTGGAAATACGATTTCGAAACGATGATGCTATTTTTATGGCTCTATATAAGTATTTTATTTATATTACTCTCCTTTGATGATATCGACTATATGCAGTAAAATACGAAAGCATTTATTTGACAGTATTAATATATATCTGAGTTCAAATATTTTTTTCTATTCAATGATATGGATACAACTAAAATTTAAATCTGTTTATACAAAAACGAACCCATTTTCAATTTAATATTGCATACATATTTTTAAACAATTTGATTAAGTTTTTCAATAAAATTATAATTTTGTAAAACATAATTTCATAAAATACATATTAAATTTTTTTTTCATAGAGTAAAATAACCAAATGAGATGAACATCCAATTTTATATGCATGCAGGCATTACTACTAACTTATTTATGTAATACGCACTTTATAGTGAAATGCATGCAATCACTAAAGCGGTAAAGTTACTTTTTATTTTTACGTTGAAACCTAACAATATTCCAAGCGACTTAAATTAATCCAGAGAATTTCAGAGCAAAGATCTTTACAATCGTCTAAAACAGTGTTTCTCAAACTATGGGGATCGCCCCCCCGGAGGGGGCGTGGTAACCCTGTGAGGGGGGCGCGAGCATATTAAAGATAAAAGGTTTAAAAAATATTTTTTTGGAATGAAGTAAAACAAAATGCTTTCTGACATAATAAAAAATACACATTTACACTGATATAATTTATTTTTATCATCTGGTGATCATCAAAATTAAAAGATTCCACTTCAAACGCTCATTAGCCATCTTTGATCCTATAACCAAATTAAAAAAATATTTTGTTTGCTTTGCTGCAATCCTACGATGAGAGATTTTTTTTATTACGTCTCTTTTAACCTAAAATATTACTTTAGCTGACCTTCGAACTTACTGGTATGGTTATCTCCGTCGTTTTTTTAGGGAAGTTGTAAATAATATATTTCTGTTTCGCCTTTTTCCACGTGAAAGAGTTTTATGATATATGGATAAGCATATTGAGCACTTTGAAGAATTATTTGGCCAAGACTTATTTTTGAGTATTCTGAAACATATAATGCATAAAGAAAAATGTTTTACACAATTATTGCTTAGAACACATGCTACACTTTCCCCATGAACAATTTTGTGGTTTTGATTAATGTGTTGTACAACTTATTATGGTTTATAAATGTAAATGAGCAGAATATTAAAAAAAATGGGCATCTGTGCTTCCTATTGAAAGAAGTTGAAACTGATCAAGTTACTGAAGAACCTACTGAAATAATGCATATTAATCAAGATATATATATATATATATATATATATATATATATATATATATATATATATATATATATATATATATATAGCGAAAGTAAATATTAGAAAAGCGTTAGACATGAAACGTTTGAGTTGATTTGAAATTTTCAAATGCTGCCTAAAGATCTCTTTGAAGAAAACTATGAAGCCATAATGTAGCACTTCGCCTTGTCAAAAAGACACAAGGAGGAAAAAGTTCATAATGCTATTTGTAGATCATCAAATTACAGCAAAACTACTGACAGTTTTGCTGTGGAAAATAACGTTCCTGTGTTAGCGAAAAGTGTCTGTGATTTACGTCCTTTATTAAGGACACGCACAATTGGAACATTTTCGTTAGTTTTATTAGATTTTTTCTCAAATTTTCAAAAAAAAATTGACAAGTTCTTGAAAGTAGGCAATATACTGTTTGAGTCCTAATATAGCCCACCCCCGGTTTTTGTGATTTTTATCGTGTATAGTAAAAATAATTATAAAATAAATTATAGCTTTAAAACAAACTAAAAAACACGCTTTTATAGTGAATCGAACTAAAAAGTTTAAAAAAATAAATAAAAATAAATATTACTTAAAAGTAACATACACAAAATTTAATACTTATCTTGTTAATTTCTACAGTTTATAATTCTGATCGTACTGTATCTTTAGCGCCCAAAGTGCATTATTATTGCATTCAATACATTATTTTTAGGAGGGGGCGTGATAAAAATTATGATTGAAAATTGGGTCGCCAGCTGTGAAAGTTTGAGAACCACTGGTCTAAAATTAATATTTCCCAATCTTTATGATGTATTAATATTTAAAAATTATAAGACTTTGTTTGATAAGTTTATTTACTTTAGAAGTATTTTCTGATGTATAATGTCAGTGATAAAATAATTAATAATTTAGCCAGTCATAAAATTTTATTAATTGCGGCAAAGAACACATAAATACGAAGTAAAATTTTCTATTGAGAAAACTGACAAATATTGTAAATTATACTAAAATTAATGGGCATAATATTCAGTTGAAAAAATGGGGACAAATATTAAATATCTTATTTTACAAGAATTTTTTCAAAGTTTTCTTAAAAAAGTGAATCAATTTTTATAGTAAATATATTAAACTACCCTTTATATTTCTTTTAAGTTTTTAGTTTTGGGATTATCCTTTACAAGAAATTTTGTAGAGATTTTTTTGATGTAATTCATTGTGTAGTTTAATGTGATCAGAGAAAAAAGTTATCTTAAAAAACTAGCTCATCAGCTTACCCACCAAAAAATAAACATATCTCACATGCACAGATACTACTTTCAATATTGCAACACCAATCATCTTTTTCATATTAATTTTATAATTGTACATAAACTAACTTTCCCTTTATTTTGTATGAACCAGTTTATGTAAATGGAATAGCATAAGTTATTTAAAACATTTAATACCAGCGTATCACATTTGACCTAATTTTTTGAGTTGCCAAAAAGAAAAAATGCTCAATTTGAATTACGATAAAATGCTCTACATGTGAAGTGAACTATGCAAACACATGCGCTACATTCTAACACGCAATGATTTAAAATATTCATTTAAGTTTAATCAAGTTAATTCAGATAGTAGCTATACCTTTGCCTTTATAAGTGTTTTTTTTGTGGCAATTATTTTTTCTAAGCATCTCTACATTTATTACTGAATACATTTAGTTCAAATAAACTGAATATATTAAAGTTAGAAAATATTTATCGTTAAATCATAATATTATTATTACATATATCATGAAAAAGGAGTATTTGAAAGCTAAGTAAGTACTGTTACAGAGTAAATTAAATTAAATTATTCGAAATAAAATACTGTTAAATGTATTTGGTGTAAGGAATGTTATGTTTGATTGAAAGAAGAGAATTACGCATAGGAAATTATTTCATAGAACTAATAATATTCATTTACAAATTTCTTGTTGAGTGTTTTGTTTGTTTATTAAAGTTAAAATTAGGAAAATTAATTAATGATTAGGAATATCAGACAAAAACTTGAAAGAGAAACAAGTAATTAAATTACATTACTTTAATAAAAACTTTACATCTTAGAAAATCTTTGTTTAATAAGTTATTTCATTAAAGGACAATTAATTTTGTATCGTAAAGAACAATTTTAATTTTCTAATGTTTTGAGAATGTTTTCATGGTTTAATGTTATTATGAATTATTTAAATATATAAATATCAAAAAGGTATTGAAAAAAAATTGATTCTTCAAAGTAAAAGGAAAAAGATATTAATTTTAAGGAGAAATAATAAATTTTATTCTGAAATATAAATTAAGCAACTTACACGTGTTTATTTATTTTATAAAGGATTTATTATTTCTTTTAAAATATACTGTTGAAATATAGTCAGTTACATTTTTTATGCTTATATAAATATCACATTTTTTAAACCCACACATAATATGTAAAATTTATATTTTTTAAATTATGTTTTTAAAATTACTTATTAAACAAACAATTTTTATTTTGGAAAAGTTCGGGAATAATCTATGATTAAAAGCTAGCTAGGATAACTGAATTATAAAAGGCAACAAATTTATTTGTAATTTTTTTTCTGAAGACTTACATACCAAACTTGCGGCCAACCGAAGCATACGCTGTGTTAGTTGGAATACAAAAAAAGTCGTATTGGCGAATTCCCCACTCATACAAGGTCATTCTATACTTGAAACACAAATTCATTTTACCATTCTTATAGCTGTGTGAGGGGAGCTGAAGTGCAAGTTTGTTTTATTGCAGTTATAAAGTGTTAGCTGGATAAGCAAATTAATAAATTTTTAGGAAGTTTTAAAATAAGTTCGAATGTGTCAAAACACTCATCACCCCCTTTGCCACCCAAAACAAGTTCATCGCCTTTCATTCTGCTCCCAACGACCCTTTGGTAGCAGTACCCTACAGTGGCGCAATGGAGATTATTCCCCCCCTGCAAAATTAGGTTTTGCCTTTAATAGTTTATGAATTGGATAAATATGTACTTGACATCAGTCAGGCTTTGGACCTCCTAGAGTCCTAGGGCCTCTCGCGATGCGGGGGTGTACGTAACGCCACTGGAAACCTCCCCACCTCCTTTGAGAAACAATTATCTATATATTAATTGAATTTATTAAATAAATGTTAGAAGTATAAGGAACTCATTAAAAATTATAAGTAAATCCTGAATAATTAAATACTCGTTTCTAATTCTCATTAGTTAACCTACGGTTTTCATTGCATGTATTTTGTATTTACTGTTTAAAGTTTTGAGATCTAGAGAAGTATAACGTATATACTTCTCAAATATTCCAGTTTCAAATATGCAGCATTAAAAAGTATGGAAGATTATTGTTAAATCTTATACACATTCTGGCTGTCATTTGCATTCAAATGCATTAAATCCATCTTTTTTATATTTTCTCTTAAGCCTTTCGTTCCAAAGAAACTGAACATTATGACTCCATTATTTTTAGGTTATAAATCTTATGTTCCATTTATTTAAATTATTATCAGAGAAATATAACAGAAAATTATTTTCTTCTGGATAAAATTTCATATTTTTAAACTTGGTGTGATTTTTATCTACATTAAATATATGCAGTTAATATAATGTGATAAATGATTTCCTCTCAATTATAATAAATTTAAATTTCCAACCCTTCGTTCTAGGTTAAAATGTATTTCATCTATTTGATAAACCCTTAAAGTTATTTTTTATCGAGCTAAATGTTTTTTTTAAAAAAACCATCTAAATCATTTGGATTCAATTCAAGGGCATAACTCCCCCCCCACTTGCATTTTTTAAAATAAAACTTTTAGTATGAAACATATTTCACAAAAGTACATCGAAGATATATTTATGCAATATTTATTCCATGCATAGCAAATTAGATTCCTTTCAAAACATCGCCATTTATCAAATTTTAAAATCCCACATTATCTAAATGTTCGTCTAAATTTATTATTCTCAGTTGCGCTAAAATTACGAAACTGTTCCTGAAAACCACATTAAATATGCATAACTATTTCTGAAACGCAATTCTATGGAAACAGTCTCTCGCTGATTTTACTGTAAATCTAGAAATTGAGCATTACGCTTGTAATTAAAAATGCTATAGATAGAAAGGCATTTAGCTGATAATTTATCAAATGAAATGTTTTTATTTGGATACATCTGTGCAATGTAAATATATAATTAATATAGATAAAGTAATTTGAAATGAGTTTAAAGATGCTATTACAAAAACACATTAATTCATTTGAAGTCATTTTTATGGAGAGATATTAAGATTTCTCATCTATTAGCTAATTAGAAATTGTGAAAGTAATACTGTTCTTATAAATTGGCACTTTCTTACTCAAATCTAGTTTATTGTAATAAGTAAATGCAATAAAATGCATACAAACAAATAAAGTAAAGCCCTTTTCTGTGTAATCGGATTTTTCCTCGGATTTTCGTAATTGTTTTAAAATGTTATTTAAATGTCTAAAAGGCCTACTAACGAATTATTGAAACGCACACAAAAGATTTTCAAAAACCGAAGAGAGGGGATATAACTCTAAAAAAGACAGAAATTCTATATAAATAACAAGACTTTCTCGAAAGGAAAACGTTAGACATACAAGAGTATCAAAATATGCGATTTTCTGTTAGCACAGAATAGAAGAGCTATAACAGATACTTAAATTGCTTTCAACACGGGTAGAAGGTACTTAACTTATATTTTTTATAAAAGCAAGCAAAATACTAAACAAATATTAAACATTTATATTACAGATATTTAAACCTCTGCATCAAAACGAATCGATAAAATACAAATGTTTTAATATGAAATTTTTTGTACGAATTATAATTTTTGAAATACTTTTAAAGAGATCAAATTAACTATGTATAAATAAATATATTTTTAAGTCAATATATATTTGTAGATTAATGTAGTATTTTTATCATATTTACATTTTATTTTGGGATGCGCTGAATTTATTTATTTTTCTTTTAAATGTATTTAAGAAGTGTCAAACATCATTGTTTTAAAGTCAGCTTTACTTTGAATTGTTCATATAGAGCTAAGCTCTCTGTAGAGGCCTAGAAATATCTATAAAATTGTGGCAATAAGGTATATATATAAATGAAAACTTCCTACACGGATCGAACCAGAAGATTTTAAACACCATCGAAACCATAAAGTTTAGTAATAACGTTATCTAACACTTTTACTTTTTTGTTTCACAACTTTGACTTCCTTCAATTCTGATCCAAATATATCAAAACAATATTAAGAAAATTGAAAACGTATTTTTTACTACTTTATTAATAATGCAAGACATCATTATTTAAACTGACCTGAAAATCTTTCACCAAATTATATCAAATATTATTTGTGAGCTTTAATTTAACTGTTTTTACACATTTACAAACATACAAAAACATTTTTATAAGATTTTAAATTTAAGACACAGTTGGAACGAAAGATATTTTGAGGGATCTTTAGATAACGAATGTCTAAATATTGCTTTGCATTGCCTACACTACACTCATATAAAAAAATCTAGCCATTATTTTAAAAACGCAGTTTTATTGGATAATAGTAAAGAGTGTTTTTTTCCAGGTGTAGAAGTTTAAGTTGGCATTACTTTCCAAGGCGACCGATTTAATAGCTGTCAAGTGATTTATTCTCAGTTTGGTTTGGCAATTCATCAAAACGATCATCAAGCAAGGCGGAGATTCGTCGAATGGGCCCAAAACGAGATTGTCGTTGTTCCCGATTTTCATAAGCGAATTTTTTTAGCGATGAAGCGCACTTCTGCTTGAATGGCTACGTTAACAAACAAAACTGCCGCATTTGGAGTGAAGCTAATCCACAAGTGTATGTCGAAACACCGTTACATCCAGAAGAACTGACTGTTTGGTGCGCTTTATGGGCTGGTAGAATCCTTCTTCAAAAACGATGAAGGCCACAACGTTACAGTCAATGGTGATCAGTATAGAGCCATGATTACTAACTTTTTCATTCCTGAATTGAACAATCATGATGTCCAGGAGCTGTGGTTTCAACAAGACGGCGCAACATCTCACACAGCTCGTGCCACAATCGATTTATTGAAAGACACGTTTGGTGACCGCCTAATTTCACGTTTTGGACCTGTGAATTGGCCTCCAAGATCTTGGGATTTAACACCGCTGGACTATTTTCTGTGGGGCTATGTAAAGTCATTGGTCTATGCGGATAAGCCCCAAACGCTTGACCATTTGGAAGACAACATTCGTCGTGTTATTGCCGATATACGACCACAAATGTTGGAAAAAGTCGTCGAAAATTGGACGTCCAGATTGGACTACATCCGAGCCAGCCGTGGCAGTCCTATGCCAGAAATCATATTTAAAATGTAATGCCGCAAGATTATCTTTCGAATGAAAAAAATTCATGTCAATCGAATAATACATCGTTGTTTTATTGCAATTTAAAGTTCTATACCTCTAAAAAAAAACACCCTTTAGTATATGCTTCCAGAAAGGTCAGTTTGAGTAAATACCGTTATTCGCCATAAATACATTCAACTATTTCAATCACATTTCAAATGGTTTTTCAGGAATCATAATACATCAATGTCAGTAATTGAGTTTTATTTAATGGTGCACTACAAAGCGTAAACCGTGGGCAAGTGAGAGGGATGATACCTGAGCTGGCCCTCCCCTCTCCGTACTTCCACACCATGCCAAAGGGGGTTATGCTTAGGATCTTGACAGATTTAATGAGCCTCAGCCCCTCTCTGTGGGGGTCTTCAGTGACACAAGAGCTCGAACTCATGACACATCGGCCTTGAGTCCATAACCATGACTACTAAGCTACCGTGGCTCCTTTACCATTGTCAGAATAAGATATATATGCGGCATATTAAATATTTTAAATGACAGATTTATGCAACTGATTGATATCATTCTTAACACAAATTTTTTTTCTTATCTAACCATCTACTCGACTGCCTTTTTTTCATCCTAAAAAAAGGCCGATTTACATCATTTAATTCTCGTTCATTCACATGTTTAAGAAACCCCCTGTTCTCATTTGATTAATTTGTCTGTCACGTCTTCTTTTTTTCTTTCAGGAACTTAAAAGAAACTGAAGCGATGTGAAGGTTTCAGAAGCGTGACGCAACCAATCTCATTCGAGAAGAAGAGGCATTGATTTTGATGTCAAAGTTGGTGGGAGGTTGCCCTTTCTTAATGAGGCCATTTCTCATTTGAACAGTGGACCCAAGCACGGAAGCTAGGTTTCCCCATACCCCTGATTTCAGACGCGTGCTTAAATATTAAAACGAGTTGAAAACTTCACGACACATTTCGAGGATGTATCTGTAATCGATTCTTAAAAGCTTTTCTCGATCTTTGACCGTTAGTGTCACGAATTATAGTGGTGTTTAACTATGTAACAAGCTGATGGAATATGTAACAGGTTTGTAAAGAATGATGTCGTTCTAAGAAGGTACTCTTAAACAAATATTTTTAGTTTTACCGATCTCTTGTGTGGTTTGTTCTTACTTTTATTGTTTTCTTAAATAAGATTGTTTTGTTTTATAGATTTTAGTTCTTAACACGCTCATTTCTCGGAGTTGGTTCAACCACATAGGTTAAGATGTTAAACGAATTGCCTCTTCCAGTTTTATATTTGGAAAATACTTTTAACATCGTCTGACGAGTGAATGAGTGAGTGTTTATCAACGTCACACTATGAAGCAATATGGAAGCCTAGTGGCTGAGTGGTTAGTGCATCGTGTTTCCACGCCACAGGTCCGAGTTTCAAACCCCAGGCTGGATCAGGTTGACTAAGACTTTCATCCCTTCAGTGGGTCGATAAATGCGTACCAAGCTTGCTTGGGGACTTAAAACTCGGGGTTTCGCGTCAGACTGACCACCTGACCGGAACATATGCTCATGCACATCAGAGCCCAAGGTCGCGTAAACTGATTTGGGCACAGTAGGCTTTGGCCCTATGGGCAGTGCGCTACTGAATTAAGTTAAGTTATGAAGCAACATGAGTGTTATTGGGGATGAACCTTGTAATTTTAAGAGAACGACACCTGAACTATCACACCTTTCCAACTTACCCCACGAAGCCAACTGGAGGATATTGAATCAAGACAGATCTAACCTGCATCAGGTCCCTCTACATGACGGGACTTAAATCTCGAACTCATGACACGCCGACTACGAGCTCGTGACCAACATCACTAGGCTACAGCGTCCTTCTGGCTGTCTAATTCATCCAATATGAAATGAAGAACATTGAGCATTAACAGATTTAACGTGCCCAATTTCCTCTACACGGTGGGTCTTCAGTGGCGTTAGCGCTCGAACTCATTGCAAACCAGCCAAGAGAGAGAGAGTCCGTGAGCATAACCGAGGCCACACATCATTCGAAAGAAGATTAAAATTAGATAGGCACACTTCCTCTGCGTGTAACTGACGTGAAATAGGTAGTAATACAATGTATTGATTAAGATTTAGACAGATATGAATTGATTATACAGTTGCAATTGCATTTTATTCCACCACTTCTGATTAAATGATTGTTTGTTCTCTAAAACAGAGAGTCTTACTTTTGTTTCGCCTCTTAAACTAATAGATTGTAATATACCAAACAAAAACAGTTCAATTTAGTTTTTAGTTTGTTTGGTAAATTTGATATCTGAATCTGACGCTCGTCAAATACTTTTCAGTTAATATAAGAAAGAGATGGTCTATGTATTCTGGACAATGGACTTGCGTGGACTTCCCTTTGGAGCTCTTCCTTGACTCATACATATAGAATTAATATACATGCTCAAAATAAAATTATTAAGGAAATCAGTTCATTACATCAAAAATCAGTTAACAAAATCACAACATGAAGTAGTGACCTACGCGTTAATTTCAGCACGGTAAATAAAGATAATGTATTTGACAGAAAAGCGGTTTTAAAATTCGCTTATTACAAACCTGCCGATGTGATAATTAACCCTTTATCTACCGACGGTACTTATAAGTACCACTCACTTTAAAATTTCATAGAATAACCATTTTTACGAATACTTCGACGATACTTAGTAGGAATATTCTTTGAAATCCACTCTTCCAAGATATATGGCAGCACGGGTTCTATGATGAACATTTTAGCGGGGAAGGCGAATAGTTTTATAGCAGAAGTTGCGTTTTCAATTGACGGCGTTTTCAGTGGATTGCGAAGATTGTCATTTTTGCTCCGAAAAAATAGTTAATGTCAAAAGGTGTCTTATTTTTTTTGTATGCTAATGAAGACCTTAGAAATTGATTTGACTATTTATTTTAAGTAAACAGTGTATATAATTAATTTTACAGATGAATACTTTTAATTAATTAATTAGCTCTAATTAAATTTCCAAAAGTTGAGTATTTTGTTATTGTATATCCCTTAATCTTCAATGTAGCGATACAAAAAAGTATTGCATGAAAAAACTACAGTAAATCATAATGCGGTAGATTAAGGGCTGAAAACGTTCGTATGGCTTATTACAAAGGAAGTTTTGTACCAGATTTGTTTCTTTGCCGAAGCGGTATCACGGCACGATAGATCGTTTGTGGACAAAGAGGATTGATTGAGAGTTACATGAATATCGCGTTATAAAGTAACCCGAGGGCTGTTGGCGACGAAAGTTGTATTTTTGATCCTCAATCAAGTGACGGGGCAGATACCTCTCGAGTTTAAAAGAGTAATCCAAGTGCAAATTTACATGAGAGTAAGAAGGGAATAAACAAGTAATAAAAAAATTTTAAGTCAATTCCTACTTAGATCAAAGAATAATTTCATTTTAGCTACTTTTTATTCAATAGTTACACAATTAATGTAACTATGTACATGCATAGGGCAGAATCGCCACATTAAGTGCTAATTAATTTTTTTAAGTATCATTAAAATATCGTATTGTTATCCAAAACAATCGTGTATATAAAATTTCAGTTCAACTGTATGCTTTAAAACGTGAGAAAAAACCTTTTCAAGTTTTGACACAAGTCCTCAAAAGGGTCGCTAAGTCACCAAAAATGATGCCAACGTAGCTGTATATGTAATACTTTAAATAATTAGTTTTAATCAATTAACTTTTATTAATTATAATGAAATTATTGTACTGTCATCCAAAATAATCATGCATAAAAAATTTCAGCTCAATTGAGCGCTTTAAAATGTATTTTATTAACGATTGAAAATTCCACCAAGATAAATAAATAAATAAACAAACAAATAAATATATAGAGGGTATGAGTTAATAGTAGGAATTGAATTACAAGTATTGTAGTTTCTACAAAAACTGTAAATTTAGACAAGTATTTGTACTGGCATCGGCGACCAGATAACTGAATTTTAATGATTCTTCACTTATCTCCTTCTCAATTAAATTATACTTTGAAATCTCATTGTAGTCTAGCCTGTCATCCTTACTTTTAAATGTTTAAAGAGGAAGCTCATAAAGTAAAACAAAAGGTGAATTTCTTTTCAATTCATATTTCTATGAACATCGGAAAATAAACATAGATTTCCTAAAAATTACAATAGAAAATGAATAATTAAAAATTATTTCATAGAATAAGAATGTGCCTTACAAATCTTTTGAAACCAGTCATTCTACATAATTATGCATCCTAAAATTGGAGTGCTGGTAGTTTGTTCATAACTATAAAAGTAGCAAAAATATATGTGTCAGTTTACAGCAGCGTAGCAATCTTTCCGGTGTTTAGAAAAAAAATTTCCAAGAATTCAACATCAGAATTTTAAGTAAATGTGCGATTTTTGTAGTTAGTGTGTTTTTAAAATTACAAAAACCAACAAATTAAAAAAGCATTACTATCTGTACGATATAATGGTTCAAATCTGTTTTAAAAATGAATTCAGAATTTTAAACTGTGTCATTCCATTCAATGCTGAAAAATATTTATGTTTGCTGCTATAAATACATAAATATTAAAATAGCTGAATATTTTACAAGAGAAAATAGTGTGATATGGTACTAACTTTATGCTTGACTATTTTGTTTTAAAAATGAATCAACTACACACATTTCCAGGAGAAGAAGCTGTCCTTTAGATATTCGTCAACATTTATTTCCTTTGGATCAAATGTTGCTTCAATGTTGCCCATTTAAATATTTTATTTAAAGATATATTGTCAAAAATCGTTTCCATTCTATACGCAAAATCTGCCTATTAAAGAATTTGAATAAATTTAAAATAGATGTAAATGAATTTTATTCACATTGCAGGATTAAATTACTAGTCATTTGAAAACAGGGGGAATTTTTTTTGTATAAAATTAAGACTCTTTTATAAGTTAATCTTATGTGTAGATTGTTATTTTAGTGCTTGAAATGCTCTTAACGCTTAAGTTAATTTAATAACGGCCACATTAAATGAGTCATATACTAAGTGGAAATCTTTATAGATTTTTTATATAATAATTTTTCATCAACTGTGTGTGAAAACTTCTTCACCTGAGTACTATAATATTGAACGTACTTCTATAAATTTTAATAATTAATGTATTATATGTTCTATATCTATTCATATTTGTTTTTCCTTTCAAATTTACCTTTCATTAATAATGCATACAATACTTCATATGAAACTGAAATATTAAATTTTATTAGTTTACATCTTTTTTTCTTATTAAATTTAATTAACTATCGAAACAATATTAAGGATGAATAAAACTCGGTTAGAGTTAATTAAACATTTCAGTTTTAAGTTACTTTACCCAAAAAAATATTATGAAATAACTTGGGCGATATTTTCTTATAACAAAAATGTTTTTTAAATTACAAATTTAGTTTCATTACGTCATAAAAATAAAAATATTTACATTTATTTAAAACTGAAGGTAAGTTAATATAGTCATTATTTTAAAAATAAAATATATATTTAAACAAATATTCATTTTAAATATGTAATATGCCACTTTTTCATTTGATTCAACTTAGTACATTTTTCAGTACATTTTTCTTTAAAACAGAAATAAATATTGAAACGTTTTATTATTCGTAAGCTAAAGAAACATCACAGAATTGTGAAAAATGTACTCATGGAAATCCCTTTATTTTAATTGTAATTGTTTATTTACTGTAATGTTTAAAATATATTTCTTTTATATTACTTTTCACAAAAGGAAAGGATTTTATGTTTTTTTTAAACTACTAAAAATTTTTATTTCTTGAAATGAAAATAAAACCTAAAAAAAATCACCCAAATATATTATTCCTTGAAATGTTTTATCCAACTTGAAAGCGGAAATAAATGGTAATTTTTTCACCATGATTGAGTTTCATTTTATTGATTGATTTGCGTGATATATACATATATATGTGTGTGTGTGTGAGTTTATGCGTGCATATATGCATTGTCTTTTGCAAAAAAATTGGCAGTCTTTTGCTCTATTTTTTTGTGGTCTGAACTTTTTTAATGACGTAGAGCTATCATATTTTCCATTTTTTAGAAGAAGAAATAAACAAATCAAATCCAAACAAAATTCTAAAATCTTTGACGTTAAGTATCACTCATTTATTTTTAAATAATAACTATAGCATGTTATTATATCAGTATGAATTTAGAACTCAATACTTTGTTTTGAATATTTTTACATCCACTTCTTTCAAGCCTTTCAACAAATAATTTACAGAATCATATAGGCCATAATTTACGGAAGGGCGCAATCAACACTAATATTGAATTTTGTCTGTAAGAAAATGAATCACAGAACGTAATCTGGAAATCAGATAGATATATTTTGACCTATCAAATTCCAAATGTGCATTACTTACAAGATTGCCGAGAAGCAACCAACCATATAATTGGGAGAGAAAAACTTAATAGAGCTTCTTGTTGGACGTTCCTGATCTCATAATGTAAACGCAAAACATAACATTAATATTGTAAAAATATCTCTCCCATTGGATGTATTACCAATTAAAATATGCTTCGACAGTGTTACTTACAAAATGAGATTTCCAGTATTCCCTTATTTTGAAAAGAAAAATTAGAAAAACATGTAATGAACTCTTCCAAAACCAATCGCGACGAAAGTGTTTGCTATTGAAATTAAATATGCGCAAAACACTTAAGCAAATAATGAAATGAATACAGTTTTTTCAAGGACGTAGAAAGAATCAATACTTGCGGTAACACATTGAACGCTACAATCAATAATTGGTGAGACTGTGCTGGACTGCGATGCATTAATGAAAAGAAATTAATTGAACCATAAAAAGAGTTTAAAAAAAGGAAAGAACTCCATTAAAGTAAAGTAAGGTTGATCAAATACGCATGTTTTTATATTATACCAAAACTAGAAAACTCTTTTAAAAGATATGGAATGATACACAATCATTAAAATGAAATAAAATTTCCACAAACATTAGAATTAAGTCTTATTTCAGTACAAAAGAGAGGTTCAAATAACACGTGAGTAGTAATATTCCTTCAGATTATTCTACAACAAATCAAAATGAAAAGAAAATTCCTAGGCAATAGAATTGTATGCGTATACCTAATTTCAGATGTAAAAAGATTAATTCAAAAGAAAAAAAACCCAATAAAATTCATGCAGATTTTTAAATAAAAACTCAAATGAAATTCACTAAAAGAACTACAATTAAAGTTTTACTATGCTCTACGGATCAAGACTTAATATCGTTGTTAATGTCTCAAAATCAATAAACATCCCATTACATTGATATAAGACGTGCTAAACTGATACTGTATCCTTTTAATAGCTTTCTATCACGGATGTAGCTCATTTTCTGTGGGTTTCAAGTTAACAGAAATGCAGAAATGTTATGATACTCGTTAATGTTCGAGATACTTTTTTGTAGGAAAAAATATAAATAAATTACTTACATTTTAAAAGGGGTCTCAGGGGTGTTAAATTTTTTTAGAGGTCTAAAAATGTAAACAATTTTCAAACAGGTATAATTCTTTTAAATTTAAATTAAATGTGATTCGAATCTTTTACACATTACTTATAAAAGAATGGGCCTTCAGAAAAGTATGAAATGTTTAAAAAATAATCATAATTTTTAAAATCATAAGCATATGAAAATAATATAATAAATATTAAGTATTTTTGCGTTGCGCACGCTATTTTCTAAAATAGTAGCCTCTGATGTATAAAACTTTAAAGAATTATAAAAATTGCATCATACTCTTTAAACCCTATCTAATTTTAGTATTATATGATTTTTGTATTTCAAAATATTTGTAAAATATTGCAATTTTTTACATATTTTTTAAAAATGTATATTTTTAATTTAGTAAAATATGTAAGTTATTATTCTATTTATATAAAAGTAGCTACAGTGTAATAAGAATACATTTATCTTTATAAATAAACTTATAGCTAGTAATTAAAGCTACTATTTTAGAAAATAGCATGCGTGACGTAAAACTTAATAAATATTTCTTTTAGAAAAGTTTCTTATTTTCATATGCTTATAACTTTTAAAATTATGATTATATTTTAAACATTTTATACTTTTCTGAAGCCCCATTCCTTTATAAACAATGTGTAAAAGATTCGAATTATTGAATTTATATTTAAAAGAATTATACCTGTTTGAAAATTGTTTATATTTTCAGACCTCTAAAAAAATTTAACACCCCTGAGACCCCTTTTAATATTTTCAAATATATTGTTTAAAAACTGTAGAAATAGCTCATTTAAAAATTACAAAAAATTCTCCTTTCGAATTAAATTGCTGAAAAAACAAATATTTCCGACAAATATTCTTACCTATGTTATTTCCTGAAATAGAAACGTTTGATAAATTTTTTTTGTATTTTTGCCCGAGTTGATTCTTTAGTTAGAATTTCAATGAATTGGCTAATGTGTTGTAAATCGAAATGCTAAACAGAGGATTTTTATCGAGTCCGCATGAAGTAAAAATTTCATGAATCTGTTAAATAATGCGCATTTTTTTAAATACCCACTTAAGGATTTCCGAACAATTTAAAAATATATATAATTGCACATTTTTCAAAAAATACAACTACTTTACTGAAATTTTAAGTATAATTCGATATTTTGGTCAAAATTTTAATTTTTTAATGCAGTCAAATACTTTAAGACTACACAGTACCCTAAAAATTTCATTTTTACCGAAAAAATTTTTTTTGCATGTTTTGGTGGCCCATATCATTGAGATGCTTGCCACGAAATTTCAGATCTGTTAATAAATTAGTTTTTAAGATATTTGAAGTTCATTGAGCTATGGTTTTGGTTTCCTTTTAAAGCATTTTTTCACACTTGAGTTGAATTAATTAAAAATATTTTTGAGCTTTTAGTTTGAAATGGTTATTAATTCCAATTTTCATTACTAAAATCATTTCTGCTTAATTATGTTTTAAGTTTTTTGAGTTCTTATAATTAATTAATAGAGATTAATTTCATGGCCAATTTTTGCTTTAAAAATAGTTAATATAACTTAAAAGCTTTATCATTAATTTGTTCCTGTAGAGAAAATGTCATGGCAATTGCGTTATGGGTTTCTGTGAGAAACAATATTTCGAAGGGATGGAATACTACTGAAAATGATGTATCTAAAAATCAGTCCTCAGCTGATTATGTAATTAGACTTCCGAAAACAAGTACTCTGAATTCAAATGCTGCAGATATAACTGAATATTTCCTTGATGTACCAACTACATTATACTAAACATATTGTAGTACTATATTTTAGTATTTTAAAGTCGTACGACAAGAGCTAAAACTTCCTAAACTGCCCCAATTTAAAACTGAAAAAAATTAAATTTTATGAGCAAACTTGACTATTTTTAGCTTAAGTTAGTATTATTACTATTTTGTACATAAATGCTTCGTGTTTCAAAATTTTTGTGAAATATTAGGTTAAGATAAAGCTGAATATAAACTGACGTCTTAACAAATGCTATCAATATTATGCAAAAATATTTTTGAATTAAAAATATAATTTTCAGTCATATTTAATAAAAATAGTGTTTTAATGTACAAAATACATTGGAAAATAACATATTAAAAATTAGAGTTTTACGGGCATTATAAGTTTTTGTTTTATGACTTTACAAACTTTAAATACGTTTTTCTCAGACTTTTAATTTTGAAGGTATAAGTATTTTCTAATCCCTAAGGCTTTTTTCTTGTTCAAGATAGAGCCTTGAATTTTTTTGTATATACTCCCAAATGTATGTTCTATAAACGTTAGTATGGATTTAGGGCTGAGAACTCTAGTTATTTTTCTAAAAAATGCTAAAGTTGATATTTTAAAAATTTTCGTGTTTTTTCCAGGTTTTTCTAGAAAAATAATTATTGAAAATCAACAAGGGAATAGATTTTCAAACCCATATTAAATACTGTTTGTAATAATCTAAGAATCATAAATAACTTAAAATTACTAAAACATTTTAAAAATTGAGTATTTTATAAGAGTTTGAAAAAACTTCAAAAATTCCTAATTTTTTTAAAAGTGTAAAATAATGGCTGGTCAAACTGACTTTTTGCTTACAGAATCAGCTTAATAATATAATCTAAATATAAAACATCAATTATTTTTACTGTAACTGTCTCCAAAAAATTTTTTCGAAAAAGGGTACCGTGTAGCTTTAAGAGAAATAAAATTATGAAATTTTGAAATAAATCTTTGTTACAGCACTAAAATCATTAGTTAAAATATTCCATAGAAATTTAAATAAAATCTACGTATTTATTCTTAAATCTACCTATCTAATATTGATTATGAAATTGAACTAGATCAAGACAAAGAAAATTTGATAACAACCTCCTTTCGAGCAACGGACAAAGAAATCTGAGAGGATGATGATATATTCAGTAATTTATTCTCCAGAGCTCTGCTCTACACAAGATGAGGTTTCGAGAGTTCACTATATCTAACGAATAAAAGCTTTTGGTTGTTCTACAAAGTTTGTTTTCTATAGTAACTCTCCTAATTAACTAACACCTATGATTTTGAGAAAATATCAAACGACAAAGTTTCAAACAATTATCATTCAACAAATTCCCTCAAATCATCATGAGGGTGAACTTTAAAGCTAAATTCTATTTAAAGTGAAGAACCACGCTTCTCAAGAGAGTCATTGACAATAACTGTAACACATAATCCGACAACTTATCCGAACTCTATAACCTACAAAATTCGCAACTTAGGTCAATTAGTTCATCCTCAGTACCATTTACGTCTCTTAACACAAAATTTAACATTTTTTCATCACACGAACTACCCTAAAATAAAAGTTTAATTCAATTATATTACTACCTGCATTTTGATTGAATTAAGGAAATAACCTCTCTCAATGTAAAAATTTGAAGTTTTCTATTTTAAAACAAGACAAAAAAATTATCTTAAATCAAGGAAAACTTGAAATTTGTTTCCATTTTCGAGAGAATGAAAGCTTGAGATCAAGCCTTCGTGATCCATTCTTCTTTTGAATATCTCCCGAGAGTCTTTAGTTTTTAAAGCACGTTTCGCTCTTGCTCTATCACTTCTAAATTTTGCTAAGATTGCAACAATGTAATATTTTCCTCTCCTCTTCTTCCGAAGAGCTTTTATTGTTTGCATCAGCATTTTGTGATCATTGCGATATTTGGAGAAACAAGATTTTCTGCAAGTATTTCTGGCTTGATCTTTTTTCTCGTGGGGAAAAAGAAGATTCTATAAATTCCAAGATCGGTTATCCAATTTTCAAAAAAAAAGAGTATATATTTAAATTTCAATATTTTAATATTGTTTCGAACCTGTTTCAAATGAATTTTGTGAAATGCATACGTGCATCAATTATTTTAATGTAATTGTATTCAGCTTTCAATCTCATTCATTAAATATGCTAATTTTTCCAAAATTCCTTTAATATTAAAATGTTGAATGATGTATTTGTATAGAAATTTTATTATTGCACATCTCTTAAGATATAATTTTAAAATATTATAAGATATTTTACAGTTTTTCTGAATTAATTATTTATAAAATGTAATTGAATTATCTGAAAACACATTAGCTTCATTTATGCTTTTGTCCTGACATGTGCTTACATTACTTAAATACCAGTATTATGATCAAAGAATTACAATGCCGTGATTGAAATTAAGAAATAAGTTTTTATAAACCAATTTTAATTAATTATTAGTAATATGAACAATATGATTGCTATTTATATGTTGGGAAATGGAAAACATAATACCAGTTAAATATTTTTATCGTGAAATTTCACAATTGGTTAACAAGTAACACAAAATGAATAAAGAGAATTTGGTATTTATAGCTTTTATAGTTGGATTTTGCCTGAAACTCCACAAAAATTATTTCAGCGTCGGAGGGATTGCTCGTATAAGCGTTTGCGATTTAGTGTGATGGAAAACTATTGACAAGCCTTGGTCATTATGATTTGAACTGCTTATTTGCCTGTCCACAGACATATGCCTTGATGCATCTTAGAAGACCGAGTTGAAAATTAATTACCCCATGGGTCAGTTTAGGGGCTCTTTTACTTTTTACATTCTTAGTTTCAGCTTAAAGAAGAGGAAATTGCGAAATGCGTTCACCAAATTGTCATTCTAATAATGAATGCGTAATATCACACACGCTTGATAGCTAGAATTGTCTCTTAGGACGTAGTTACAGCATTTAATTAAAAATTACGAAGCAAAACTGTGTGATAGTATCAAATAGAAAAGACTAGTTCCCAAAAGAGATTCTCGATGATTTTTTATCTGGAGATAACCTAAAGGTCGATATCGTCCAACCAAATCAATGGAAATTAGCTACTTTAGTAGCTCTGAAATACTTGTGGGGATGGTATCACTTCCTACATTGTTGTAATTCTACATGCCTTTGAAACGGTTGTGTTACTTGCAGCATTATAGAGAGATATTTCTGAATCTTATATAAAGTCTAGCCCTAATTTCATCTTTGTATGCAATAATGGTAGGCTACATAGAACAAAGATTATTATACACTATGGCGCAACGTACATCCCCGCATTGAGGCGGGACCAGGTTTCTAGTGAGCCCAAATCTTGACTGATGCGAGGTACGTACTCTTTATAAAATCCGACTTGGGGTCCAAACCTGACTTAGCAGGAGGGGAGGGCAATGCTCTCCGTTACGCCACTGGCTATATATTTGAGGAAGAAAATATTTATATTGACCCGGTTCTGGATTTATATGATTTAAAGTGCATAAAAACTGTTCCAAAAAAGCGCAATGTAGACAGCCTTCATCTCAAGGACTCTCCTTCAGATATTTTAGAATAAAAAATGTACCTAATAACTGTATACATAATTTAATTTACATTAAGAAAGCTTGCTGTGAGTATTATATAGTTGCTAAAGATACCCTATATGTGAAACTTAAACAACATCGAATGTATCGTAATTTTTAATTCTATTTGAAGGAATTCTAATAAGTTTGTCTGATATTTTTATGTTTTTATACCGAGTCCTTATAATGCAGGAATTCATGAACCAAATATTAATGAACTAGATCTATTATTTTTTACAATATCACATAAATTTCAGTTGATTGCCTTGATTTTTGATAAGGGACAGCCTTAAGGAACAAAAAGAAATATTTTTTGTTGTTTTCCCCATTTAGAATTGTAAAATCCGAATAAAGCTTTGGACGATCTCCATAAAAATATAAGATATTATACATATAGAAATGATCTTTACTACGAAGCCGAAGAAATTATCTCAACAAATTATAACAAGTTCATGTTATTAATGCATTTTTTCAAAAATGAAACTCAGCTACCCACATGGCATCAATGTACAACAAAAGGGCAGATATCTAAACGTGTAACGTACATTATTACATTCTCTATTTATTAAAAATGCATTTTTTTAAAAAGCGTAAAATTTAATTATAAGATTAATATTATCAATCAGGGGGATCTCAAAATTTGACAACTATGTGTTTCCCTTTCCTTGGACATATAAACTAATTCTTAAACAAACATGCCTTTTATTCTGCATTCAATCTCTAGACCTGATAAAACAATATTCATAAATCAAACATTTCTCTTTTTATTCTAAAGCGATAGTTTTCAAATCAGAGTATCTAAACCCAGATTAAATTCAAGGTACATCTTTCAAATCCTCTTCCCTCGCAAATATGAAACATTGAGCATATCCATATAAAGCGGGAGTTTCTGTTTTTTGAAGAATAACGTGCATTTCAAATTCGAATCTTCTCGTATACATTCATGCATACGGTGAAAGTAGAACAAACATAAAATGTCCTATCATTCAAGAACCGCTAAGGCTTTTACCGAATTAGATTTAACGCTCAATTCAACCGCAGAGTCACATCAGTCAACGAAAGAGAAAGCTCAAAAAAGCGTGAAAATCTGTTCGACGTCGCCTCCCTTTAAAAAAGAAGATGGGATCTGCCGGAGCGTTACCATGGTGATGAACGCCAACAAACAATCATCGAGATACCACTCGAAGCGGCGTTTCGCACAAATGCCGAAGTACCATTAATTTCCAAGCAACTTTCACGTCGTTGGAAATGTAATTTTTGAGCCAATCATTTACAGTATAATATTCACCTTTCTCCTCTCCTAATCCGTTCCCCAACCACACGACAGACGATTTTTTTTCAAAATTATTAAGTTCTAATGTCAAGAATTCGGGACAAAAAAAGTTTTACTGGAACAAGTTTGAACTAGCTTTATGACTGTTTTGAAAATGATATAGAGTAATAAATCGAATTTATCTTATTTTTTTTATGAGTGAGTTATAAGGTATAAAGCTTTTTCGTGAAAATATAAAGCGTATAAAGTTAAGAAATGTTTACTTGATTCTCTTTAAAATATTTTGCTTACAAAAGAAAATTGATAATTTATTTTAACTAAGCTGAGAAGAATATAATTATATTTACTCTCTCTCTCTCTATATATATATATAAATTTATAAGACAATTGCGAATTGCGGCAAAATAAATATCTATTCAAAATTTACTCTTGCATAATTGAATTAGTAACTGTACCTTTTATATATTAAAGCTATCCATAGTTAAATAAATAATATGCGATTTTTATTAGAAAAAGCATTCGAATAGATCATTTAAGTAATTTAACATTTCAGTGAAGACTTATTTTGCAGAATTATTATTATTATTGCTTTCATTTTGTCCAAGCATTATTTAAAATTTCTTTGCCAGATGAATTATAAATGCAAATGAACATAATTTCCCTGAAGAGAGCTTCATGATGAATGATAAAGTATATACAGTGGGCCACAAAAGTGTTCATACACTTGCAATTTCTTATAAAATTTAATGTTTTCGACTAATAAAAAATAATATATTGTAATTAAAATTTTTCATGATGCCTGCAACTTGTTCTTAATGGAATAAGATAATTAATTTTTTAAAAATAGTATAACTATTTTTTAAAAAAATTAATTATCAAAAAGCTACTAAAAATTACGCCACAAAAGTCTTCATACACTTAACAAAAATCTCAACTTAGCTTTAAATATTGTATTTCTTTCTTAATTTAGTACTTAGTAGGATATCCTTTAGTGTCCACAACAACTATTAAGCGTCTTGGTATAGATTTAATCAGTTTTTTTGTAATTTCTGCATCGATTTTTCACCATTCTTCTGTGATTATTGTTTTTACTTCACATTATGCGTTTATATGTCGTGTTTTCTTTTTTTACTTCAGAATCTCACCAAATATGTTCTACTGGGCTAAATAAAGTGATTGAGAAGGTGTTTTCATAATTTGGGGACAGTTACAGAGACACCAGTGGCGTACATTAAGAGCAGTGCGCTTGGCGTCATTATCTTGTTAAAAACGAAGTCGTTTCCAATATCCAAATTTTGGGCGGATAATTTAAAATTTCTCTTTAAAATATTTAAATAGAGCTCATGATTCACAATATTATCGAAAAATATCAAATTACCTAATTCTGTGGCCGATTTACACCCCCACGCAAGAACACTTCTACCTCCATATTTTATTGATCCAACTAATTCTTGGAATTAAGTTTCAGAAAATTCAAAATTGACAGCAAATTGATTGGGATGGCAGACAATTCAACATTTTGGGCTTCGGTGGGCCTATAATAGCTTGTAAATGAAAAAATAAGGAGTTTAATCCCATGGATTTATGTGGAACAAAAACACCTTCACTTCCATGCTGAAACAGGGAATTGAAGGAGTTCTGGATGGGGGTGTAAATTGGCCTCAGAATTACGTAATTTGGTATTGTTTCATGTTATTATGAATCATAAGCTCTATTTAATTATTTTAAAGAGAAATTTTAAATTATCCACCCGAAATTTGGATATTGGAGACTACTTAACTTTTTAACAGGATAATGACGCCAAGTGCACTGCTCTCATTGTACGCCCCTGGTATCTCTATAACTGTCCCCAAATTATGAAAACAAGTCCTAAATCTCTTTATTTAGCCCAGTAGAACATATTGGGTGAGATCCTGATGTAAAAAAAAAGAAAATGTGACAAAAATAAATACAAAATGTGAAGTAAAAACAATAATCAGAGTAGAATGGTAGAAAATCTATGCAGAAATTACAAAAAACTGATTAAATCTATACCAAGACGCTTAAAAATTATTGTGGACACTAAAAATATCCTACTAAGTACTAAATTAAGAAAGAAATGCAATATTTAAAGCTAAGTTGAGATTTTTGTTAAGTGTACGAAGAATTTTGTAGCGTAATTTTTAGTAGCTTTTTGATAATTAATTTTTTAAAAAAAATAGTTAAAATATTTAAAAAAATTAATTATGTTATTCCATTAAGAATAAGCTGCAGATATCATAAAAAAATTACAATTACAGTATATTTTTTTTTATTAGTCGAAAACATTAAATTTTATAAGAAATTGCAAGTGTATGAACACTTTTGTGGCCCACTGTTTATAAATAAAGTAATGCATAAAGTAAAAAAGCTTTAATTATCTAAAAATTTGCTACATTACCAGTTTTACAGCAATTTTTTTTCAAAAAATTCATACTAGCTAGGGAAATGTATTAACAAATGCAATTAATTATTAGTATTATCAATATTTGTATATTGAAAAAATGTATATTAAAAAGTGTCTATATTTATAAAACTTCTTTTATTTGCAAAACTTTGACTACCATGCATACAGTTCTGAGAAATTTTAGATATAATTAGGAAGAAAAGTATTCATTTACCAAGATTTATCTAACCTCTGTGAATTCATTTTAAAATAAATAACTTATACAATAAAACCTGTTTCTGTGCGGTCTTTTTTATACGTTTTTATTTTTGTTCGATTTTTAACTTTGTGCATTTTTTGTACGATTTTTTATGCGGTATATGAATTTCAACGATGTTGGCATCACTAATCTTTCCTATTAATGTACATATAAATATATATACACTGCTGGACAATTGCTAAGGACGGATCACAAATTGCTATGTAGCATAACATTAAGCGAGACATGAGGCCTAGTAGGATAAAATATAGTTGCCACACTGATCAGACATTAGAATAAAGAATATTTATTGTTCTGGAAAATACAAAAGCTGTGAAACATCTGAAAGAAAAAAAAATGTTCATTTGATCTGTGTACGGAGAAATGGAACAATGCATCTAAAAGTCAGCAGGCACCTTAAAGAAAGGTATCAGTACGGGATATGTCCACCGTGGAGTGTGATGCAACATTCCACACGTCGTACCATACTTTGCACAACATTATCCAGCAGCGGTTGAGGCAATTTATCCCATTCCTCTGTGAGTGCACGGATGAGGGTGTTCTTGTTTGTCGGAGGATAGTTTAGACCAGCAACTTGCCTCCCCAAAGCATCCCACACATTTTCAACGGGGTTTAGATCTGGAGAACGCGCTGGCCATACGAGACGTTGAATACCCTCGATGTCTAGACAATCCTGAACAGCAAGTGTTCGATGATATGTTGCGTTGTCGTCCATAAAAAACAAATTTATCACCGACAGCACCACGGAAAAGACGAACATGATGAAGTAGAACTTCATCAATGTATCGTTGGCCCGTCATAGTCCCATTCGCAACCACATGTAGGCGCGTGCGGCCATTGATCATGATGCCGGCCCACACCATGATACTGCATGTCGGATATCGGTCCTTTTCCTGGATATTTTCTGGACGATAAGCAGTACCACTCTCGCGCAGGATCAGTTGGCGTCTACAATCCGATGACAGACTGAACCTACTCTCATCTGAGAATAGTACGCATGCCCAGTCCTGTTCAGTCCAATTGTGATGCTCACGACACCATTGCAAACGAGCAGTACGGTGCTGTCTGGTCAATGGGACACACACAATAGGTCTGCGTGCGTATAGTCCTCCTCCCCTCAAACGTCTGGCAACAGTTTTTCGGGAGATCTGCTTTCCTGAGGCAGCAAGAAACTGATTTGCCACCTGCTGAGCTGTGGTGCGCTTGTTCCTTTTTGCTGATAGGACGATATATCTGTCTTCAGCAGGCGTCGTACTTCTAACACGACCTCCCCCGTGTCGTCTACTACACATTCCAGTAGTTTTAAATGACTTCCACAGCCGTGAAACAATGCTGTGAGCGATGTCGAACTCCCTGGCAACATCTGTTGTTTTTCGCCCTTCTTCGATCTTTCCAATAATTCGGCCACGCATAAAATCATCCATGTGATGTCGGGAAGACATGCCAAAAATTTTAAGTTCGTCTATTAAATCTTTCCTGTAAAACTTTGACTTGAAACAACAACTGTCCACACGCGTCAAAACCTCTAAAGCTCTTATGAACGCTCTCACGTGATGAACAGACGTGGAACAAAAATTTGCATACTCATACTTCTTCTTACTAATATCCCGCACTTATTCTAATTTTCCACATTTTGCTTCCTTTCATTTTGTGGTTGCTATGGATGATAGTGTTATCCGTACTTAGCAATTGTCCAGCAGTGTATATATATATATATATATATATATAGAGAGAGAGAGAGAGAGAGAGAGAGAGAGAAAGAGTGACTTCAAGGCGCTTTGTTCATTTCTTACAGTTCTCCCGGTAATGCACGTTCAATTGCTAGCTTTGCACTCCTTTTATTGTGGACGAAATTGTCAATGAGGTTGGCTTAATCAATTATTTGATAGATTATGAAGACGGACAAGAAAAACCGGATTCTATGACAGCGGATAAAATATATGCAGAGATCCAGCTTTCCAACAAATTGGAAAATCATTTTCTTAAATTAGATACCGATTTCGAGTTTGAAATTCAAAAAACATAACTTCGATCATGCATATATATAGTTATAATAACGTTTACAAGAAACTGACCAACCAACCGTCGACCCAGAAACTTATCACTGACTTTAAGATGTAAGAAATAAATCTATTGTAATTCTATCTTCAAGTAACGAAAGCGATTTTGAACCAATTCATCACAGGAAGATGGGCATTTTGGGTTACGACGAGTAGCAGTGAATTATGTAAGTGCACTTTGAAAACTTCTCCATGTATACAATGAGAAATTAAATGTTTTAAAAGTGTATCAATGTGTAATTTAATTATTTATTTTGTTTGGAAGTACTTATGTATTTCGTATATAATTGACGTATTTCCAAAGTGCGATTTTTTTATGTGGCTATTCTCCACCGAATAGAAAAATGTTATGTAGTATGTCGACAAAATTGTTTGTTATATGTAAGTATTTATGAAATATTTCCTAATATTTTTTCTACTTTTTCTTTTATGCGATATTTATCTACCGCACAAAAACATGTTTTACTGTATATGATGAATTAGCAATGAATGTACAATGTGTTTTCTGATGTGTGATATTCTTGTGCATCTCAAAATCATAAGACATGTTTTCTCAAAATATATATAATGAAAGTGAGGGTAATTTATTATCATTTTATGTAAATAAGCTTTATAAGTCATTGTTAATTTTTGCTGTGATTCTAAATATATATAAAGTTGAGCGTTATTTGTATATATTATTCAAATTCCTGTAACTAAAAACAAGGTAATTATTTGTCGCATATTAAAACTCACCATATCTTTCTCATAATAAATACAAATATGCATAATCCTAAGTTATTATTATAAAGTGAAAAAAAAATTATTTAAATTATTTTTGAAAAGTTGAGTAAAAATTATATTAATATCCAAAACTATTAAAAAGTAAGATTTCTTACAGAAATAGAAATTTTTAATGCATATTATTCAAGGTTATACAAATTTTTAAGAAAATATAGTGTTAGCTCTCCGTTATTAATCTACTTGATTCTTAAAAATTTCAAATAATGAATAGTTATTTATTTAATGTATTTTTTTCCAATTAGTACATTCCTCAAGGTATTCCCTGCGATTAATACCAGAGTATGAGTAAATAAATTTTCTTTGTTTCATATACTAATAATCTGTTATTTTTACTTGAAACATATTTGTGTTATTCAATTTCCTTTCAACATTTATTCTTTCCAAAAGAAATCGAAGTTTATTTAAGGTATCTAATTACCCTAAAATCATTATTTTTTGTTAAAGTTACTAAACACTATAAAAAAATTTATCAAAGTTTTAGTGTTTTAGTAAAAGCAGATGCCATAACTCTACATAAGGTGTCAAACTTTAAAATGCTTTTTTTAAAGCTCAAACGGGGACAGTGATTGCTCAAAAAGTTTTAAAAATAATTTACTAAAATTATTTTGAATGTTCTGTAGAAGTGGAAGTGTTTAGTAGACAGTAGAAGAAGTGTTTTAACCTTCAGATTTATCAATCACTGTTTTAATACAAAAGTTACAGTATGAGAATATAATCATTTTTTTAAGCAATTTCATATAATAACTAAAATAAAGTGTTCTATTTTTTTGTAAAAATTAAAATATCTCTTATCCTGAAGGTCATTCGAAAGAGAAGTATCAAAGCAATTAATCTAAATCGAAAAATTGAGAATTTGTTCATTTACTGTTTGTACAGAGCGGGCTCCATTTATGTATTTTTTGTCAATCTTTACCCATTTTTCCCATTTCAGTAGTAATGATTTATTTTTCTCTTCTTAATTTAGCCTTTTTTTTCTTAAAATGTACTAAATATATATAAATCTAAAAACCACACACACACACACACAAATCTCTGTACTTCAATTTTTTTTAAAAAAAAGTTGTCCCAAGTAGTCGGATTCCTTAAAATATTATAACCCTAGTCATAACTTTCCTATTGTAGTAACCCTCCATTAAGGAATTCCCCACTTCAAGCCAGCGCATTCCAAGCACATATTCTTAGCACCCATAAATACAAGAAAGCTTGACCCATGGGGATTTCTAAACAATTTCCATTACTTCGCAATCCATCTCTCTCTCTCCTTACAACAACAGATCAGATAAGGTCAAAGCTTTTAAGATTTTGCGCGTCTAGAAAAAAAATTGTTTCCATAGAGACAGAAAAAGACTACGTTGAGATTATGTCTGTCACAGTCCACAGGATTAGTGTAGGATGTCTTTTCTGCGCAGTTTTCCACTGCATTCCTGAGTTGCTGTTGTGCATCTTAAACAATTGATAGTCTGCCAAATGGGCGTTCACGTTTTTGCTATGTTTTTGGTATGCGCCGTGCAATGTGACAGATAGAACAGACACATACCTTCTTAAATGATACGAGCACGTGAAAGCATTCGAGAGGGCATTATCAAGCGGTTTCACGCCCCTTATTCTCACATGGTAGTGGTCATCTGAAAATAGAAAATCATTTCAAGAGTTCCACGGTGAAAAAAATTTGGCTCTCGAAATAGTCTCGATTTGTTACTTGTTCTCTTCCATGACGTCTACTTTAATTTTTTGTTTCTTTTGAGATTTTAAAAGCGTCATTTGCCTGAGTTACTGTGTTACTTGGATTTATTTCTTTTGGTTGTGAAGAAATGTGATCTTCCCAGTAAAAATAGTGGTATTTTTAAAAGGAGAAATTATGTATTTTATTTAATCTTCGTAATTTCAACATTTATGTATAGTTAGTAACATTATAGGATAAATCTATATTAATACAAATGAATGTTTGTCTGTATGTCTCTTATGCCTTCCTAAGCCATTCATCCGATTGCGATAAAATTTTGGGGAAGGGTTGAACTCATGCCCGCGGAGGTTTCTGAGTTAGTAAAAGTGACCCTTAAGGGGCGTTGTGGGGACTTAAGGGACATTAGAAATAAATATGTTCTTTTTATGGAATAGAAGTCTCCCAGCAAAAAGATTTTGAGAAAATTGACCTCTAAGGGGCATTCTAGGGGTTTAAGGAGAGGTCTATATAAATATTTCCGTTTATGAACTATTAAACCTACATGCTAAAAATTTAGTAGCCCCATTCACCGAGTAGAGATCCGCTACAAAAAATGTTTTGAGAATCGACCCAAAAGGTCATTGCATGGGCTTAAAGGGTGTTACAGATAAATATTACCCTTTTTTAACTTTTAGACGTACAGACTTGAAGTTTTGTTGGCATTTTTTTGTTGAATATAGATCCATTAAGGTCCAGTAGTCGAGCGGGAGTATATCGCGCTTCCCCACCACGCATCCGGGTTCTATTCTCGGGCTGGGCAAGGTCGACTCAGCCTTTCATCCCAACTCCAGTGGGTCGATAAATGAGTACTAAGCTTGCTTGGAAACTTAAGCACTTTGGGTCTCGCTTCAGACTGACCACCTGATTGTTGACATCTGCTGATGCACCTCAGCGCCCAATGGTCAAGTATACTGGGATGGGCACAGTAGGCCCTGGCTCTCATGGGCTGTTGCGTCACTGAGTTTGAGTTTTACAGAACACTAAGAATGGATATACAGAAATTGACTCGTATTGGTAGGGAGGGAGTATTGCTGAGACTTATTTATTTCAATCGAGAAATTTTCGTTCTCGCCCTACTTACCTACCTAATGAAATTTTGTATGCGTATTACTTTTGTTGAAATATAATTCCGCAAAGAAAGGATTTTAGGGAAAGTGACTCCTATGGGGGAGAGGGAATAATTTGCGTCGTATTGATAAAGAAAATACCCTTTTTGAACTACTAGACCTACAATAATGAAATTTGGAATGTATGTCTCTGATATTGAATTGAACGGGTTTGTTGAATGGATAAATTTATAACCAGAGTATCTGGTTAGGTCCAGTTTATACGGACTCCTGTGTGCCCACCCTAAGCGCCCAATAGATAAACTGGCACTGACTGGGCCTTAAAGTAATGTGAGAAGTTTAAGGGAGAAATACTAACGTCGTGTTAGTTCTCTGACTACGATTCAAATTATAAGATTTTTCGTGAAAGACTATCGTGTAACTCTAGAGCCAGACCAGACCAAACTTGATTTCTTCCCCAATATTTATAAGCATAACATGTCCATTTCCAAGTCTAACTAAAATTAGTCACAGTTCCTATCCTGGATGTTGTATAACAGGAGTGTCCAACCCAAATGACCTCGCGGGCCACTTCGGAAAAACAGAATCTCGCGGGCCGCACATAAAAATATGTACCTTTATATCTGATTCGGAACAAAAACATCTATTGGAGTGAAAATTTAAAACAAAATGAATTATTATTATTGCTTTCATTATTTTTCATGTATACAGAAATCGATAATATAATATTGTTTATATAATATAATAATGAAATGATCAAATGTTTAAAATATTACAGCTGCCATTTTCTTGAAAATTACGGTATTCCTTTCGAATTGATCTTTCGTTACTCATTGTTGAAATTTGATTGTGCTCTCATTCACAAACGATTAAGTATACATTACCTTTTATCTTAACCGTCCTGAATATTTATTTTAAACTTTAAGAAACAACTCCGACTGCCTCTTGCTTTTTCAACACTCCAAACAGAAAAGGGGGAGAAATGAAAGTCGCGCTCACAGAGAATCATACCATCCATAGTAAAGGATATGCATAATGCAATTTGAAGTTTATTAAAAAGTAATCTACTTTTTTGGTAATAAAATAGTAAAATAAATCAAAAGTAGTAAAATCTAAGTATATAGTAATATAGTAAAATTAAATGTAACTATTGGATAAAAAATATAAATCTATTTTAATCTAAAGGACATTCCTATTATCAAAAAGGATTCATTTTAAAACAAGAACGGATAACAGTTAAATACATTGTATATATATATATATATATATATATATATATATGTGTGTGTGTGTGTGTGTGTGTGTGTGTGTGTGTAAATTTCCCGTCAAATAAATTTCAAAAAATGAAAAAACTTTAAAATCTGTTATTTAAAAATTTTTAAAAGAGAGTCGGTGGGCCGCGTGTTGGACACCCCTGTTGTATAAAGTACTATGAAAAATGACCACATACAGTTGTTCTCATGCTCCAAATCCATTACAGCTTATAAGTTCTTTAATGTAGATGCTTGGTGAATGATGTACCAAATGAAATATCATTTTCAGTGGTTTGAAATTACGAAAATCTCCGATTGAAATCAAAAATAATTCAAAGCAAAACTAAATAATGAATACAAAAAATAAACATAATTTATGTTGTAATATTATCCAAAATAACTTCTTTCTTTTCTACTTTTTAAATGCCCTTCGTGGCCAGTACATAGTACAGTCAAGTCGAATATTTCATTAAAGTCCACAATCCTGAGTAGCTGCATTTGCAAATTCAGCTTTGCAATTCGATTTATTTTAATTATTATTTAATGTCAAAAGTAGGAAATTGGGAGATTGGCATTACTTTAAAAAAATGTCATCTCTTTCGATTTTTTTCAAGATCAACTTAGACTTCAAAAGGTTGTCATGACCATTGCTTGTAAAGCTGTCTGCGCTGCATTAATTAAAATAAATCCATGCATTTGTAAAATCAAACGATGCATTTTAATACTTATTTTTATAAGCGAGTTCTGTCACCATTTTTTGGATAGAACTCGTAATTTCAAGCTTTTCTCAGATGAAGCATCCTTAGCCAAACTTTCCCATCTTCTATCGAGCAGGGAACTTAGGTATTCGGTCTCTTGTATACGTTTAGTCACATTATTTAGCACAATGACTTTTGTTAGAATAGGGATACAACCCGAGAACCATAGTTCCAAAAATTGTTGCTGAAGTTACCGTTCCTTTGAAATTAAATGGAATAAGAAAATGAAAAAAAATTTTATAATGGGTTCCATTTGCGATTCTCTTTAATACTTGAGAGTAAATAATTTCATGGTGTCATATGACTATTAAATCGCTTTCTGTAAAGGAACTACGATTTATGTTAATGAGAGTTGTTATTTGAAGTCAAGTGAAGAAGGAAATTTGAGAGAAGTTGACGATTGTGGTGTTGCCATATGGAATCTCCGGAGGAGAGTAATAGCTGAAATAACCGGGGTTCAAGAAATAGGATCCAATGGGTCAATTTATAACGTTAGTAGTACTGAGATTCAGAAATTCATGATATGTATTGAATTTATTATTACAGATATTTAAATTCGGAACTAATCTGACGGCTCCCCCAACTTAGGTTGAATTTAGATAGTGATTTGATAATCATGATGAAAGTGTTTATTGTTTAAAAAATTTTCTTCCTTTGGTACATCCTCACACCTCCGAGGGCGAGAGCTCAAATTACAATGTAGCGTTAGACGAGAAATATTTGGCACGAACCTCATAATTCTGAGCCATACTAAAAGGACGAGAAACACTCATAGAGGTACGTAAATATATTGTTACGAATTTTGTGTAATGAATTTTTAAAATACTTTAAATAATTTATATCTGGATGTGTAATACGTTTATATTACTCTGTGTCGTAATAATTTTAAGTTAAAATTGTAATATTAACAAGCAACTTCGTTCCTTAAATTATAATGGTGATTCAATGGAAACTTGGCAAAATCTTGGCGATAGAGTCAAGTTGGCATCATTTTTGGCGACCATTTTGGGTGAGTTCATTACTCTATGGATTCTTCTGAAAATTGATGGAGAAATATATTGATATCACACACGGTATTTTTTTGACAGTAAATTTCCATCACTCCTGAAGAACTGTCTTGTCCTTTGAGACTGATAGCATAAAAAGCAGAATACTCCTTTAGTGGAATTCACACACGCGCTTTGAGCGATGGAGTCTGTAGTCGCTATCATAATTACTACAGAAAATGGGAAATTTAAAAGATTTTTTGATAGAATATTGAATATATGGTTGGAATAAAATTAATTGGATGCATAACAAATGTTTTCATTAGATTTAATTGTGCTGAAGATCATTCATCTATATCTTTTTAAACTGACATTCCAACTTAATGAAAGGAATGACGAAAATGTCTTTGATTAATTCAAAATAAATGTCTTTATTCAATATATAATATATTTATTCAATTCGAGAAAGAAATACAACTACTGTGTTAAAAGAAATTCTTGCGGAGAGTTCGTTTTGTATAATGTTTAATCTGATACATTTAATCAGCATTTTCCCTCAAAAAAATACATTAACTTACATTAGACAAAAGGAAATGTTAAGCGCGTATCGGATAAGATAAAAGTATTTATCTCTCTTCCAAGATTTTATTTCCTTCTTATACAAATTGTACGTAAGACTTTTATAAAACTTTCGCAATGATAATGATAAAAACGTTACGAGTTTTTACGCTAAGATATGTCGTTATTTTTTCGGCACATTTGAAATTGAAACATTGTGAATGAATTTTTCAAACACTTACAAAAAGCTCACTTTTAAATGGTTCCAAATTGTTTTTCCATTACATTTTAATATTTTATAAAATTATGAAGTCCTTGCGACTAAAATGATTCCACACAACTGAACATGCTATAATATTTGTATTAAAAAAATAGTTTAATTTTTAAATCGACTTTCTGATAAAAAATATTTAACAGGATTCTAAACTTCAAAATTAAATACTTTTTTCAACAACTATCTTCTCTGATACCTCAATTATTCGAAAAACTTCATAAAAATGTCAAAATCAATTATTGAAACTTTAAAATTATGATACATTCAAATGTTGAATTTTTCTCTTAAATTAGAAAAAAAAAGTACTGATCTCAGATTATATAAAATTCTTATTTGCTTGTAAATGGTTCTATTTAATTTTATAGAAAAACTGTTTTATGATTTTATGAATTATACATATATAAATTGATATTTTTCAATGCATACTTTGGAAGCAAATAAAGTATAACCAACATATATTTTAAAGTAGGATGAGAGACTAAAAAAGAGAAAAAAAAAGTTATATAATGCATACAAAATGGATACCTTTTACTAAACCATTAATAAAGTAAAGTAATTTCTAATTAAAGTGATTTACTCGAAAAGCATTAAGCATTGTTTTATTGTAACTTAAAAATCACAACACATTTTTATCCTTGTATATTTTAAAATGAGTAAATATATAGACTTATATTTTAGTGCATTAAATTTTTTGTTCCAAAGTTGCTTCCTCTCTTAAATATATTTATTTCTCACTGAATTTTCAACCATAACTATTTTTGCTTTTGAATTCATTTGGCTAAATAAAAATGTGTGACCACGTATCCATTGCATTCCAAAATTAATTATTACCACTGAACTATAATAGTATGCTTAGCTGAATATAGTCTTATAGTCACTTTAGAATTTCAAGCTGTCCATAAATAACGATTAATGGTTTGAATTAACATACCTTAAGTTGCTTTCAGCATAATTTTAACTACTACATGAGTTGATTGATTGATTGAATATTAACGTCGCACTGCTCAGCTACACGAGGGCTTTTGGCGACGGACCACGTAATTTTGAACCATGGTCAAGTGACGTGGACGACACCTGAGCTGGCACCCCCTCTCCTAACTACCACACCACACCAACGGGAGGACGTTTCAGCTCTCGACAAATTTAACGTGCATCGCTGCCCTACACGGCGGGTCTTTAGTGGTACTGGGGCTCGAACTCGTGACCAGGCAAGCCACGATCCGATACCCATACCACTCGGCTACCGCGCCCACGTTTCAATTCTCGAAAGCAAGGAGATAGTTCGGAAATGGCTACTCAAAGCAAATGATATATACTTATATATAAGCAAATTCAATATCTCTGATTACGCAACCTATAAAAGCTCATTTTAAAAAGACCCTTCTAAATGTTTCCTTTGGACACTTCTAAAACTACTTACGAGCTACCCGGATAGTTTCAGTATTAAATACACTTAAATATGTTCATCATTTTATAGATACTGTTATATGCATACTGGTACGTTACTTTTAGTGCTTTTACTTATGATTTTCCTGTTTTCAATATGGAGTCATATATCGGTTTACAATAGGAACCATGCATATAATATAATGTGATGCTATAATTTTCCAGTAAAATTAAAATATTATATTGATATAGAGTTATTTTTGCATCTGAAAAAGTTCAAAGTTTAGATTCTGTTATCTAACACAATAGACGAAGACAATTTGTAAAGAGTGGGAAATCATCTGTTCTCGATTTCCAAAGGCTTTTCTTCTCATCTTTCTTTCCAAAAACCCAAGGGGTGAAATAAGATCTTTACTTTTCCGCCAATCAAAAAACTTTACAATGTTCTCAATTTAACCCTTACTTTTTCTCTACTGAATGGTTCGCTGTATTTTTGCCCATTGTCTATTTATTGCAATCAGTTCAACTACAATTTAGGAAATTTACTTTTCTTTTCGATACAAATATGTTGTTGGATTTACGCCTTTTATATGATTTTATAATGCGAAGCTAGTTGGCTACCAATTTTAGAAAATGTGCTGCAGTGGATTTTCCTATAGAATAAATCTATTTGGTTTTAGACTGAGCTAAAATAAATTGCATCTCTTATTAGGACATAAGATAAGAATATTCGAATTGAAAAGAAATTTTTTCTATAAACGTGCTTGCCTAGTTGCTAAATCTCATAGAAATAAAATATGTACATGTAAGTACATTTTACATGTACATATGTACATGTAAAATATGTACTCTTACCCACCTTCTTGGTAAGGTATTTCATAATTTAATATGACTATATATTGTTTTTTCTTGAGTAATTGATATCTAAATATATATATATCTATATTCAATACAATGAATGTTATATCCACAAACGGGATGATATCTTGTTCCTTTTCGATGATAGATATTAATGATACATCTATAAGCAATCAAAAATTCACTAAAAATAGTAAGTAACAAGTAATAGAAAAAAAGTTTTCAAGTCAATTCCTACTTAGATCAATAAAGAAAAATATTATTTTAGCTACTTTTTATTAAATACTTACAATAAATATAAATATGTATATAAAGAGTGTTTTTTTTTCAGATATAGAAGTTTAAGTTGGCATTAGTTTCCAAGATGGCGACCGATTTAACAGCTGTCAAGTGATTTATTCTCAGTTTGGTTTGGCAATTCATCAAAACGATCATCAAGCAAGGCGTGGGCCTTCGCTCGATGGGCCCAAAAACGAGATTGCCGTTGTTCCCGATTTTCATAAGCGAATTTTGTTTAGCGATGAAGCGCACTTCTGGTTGAATGGGTATGTCAACAAACAAAACTGCCGCATTTGGAGTGAAGATAATCCACAAGTGTATGTCGAAACACCGTTACATCCAGAAAAACTGACTGTTTGGTGCGCTTTATGGGCTGGTGGAATCATTGGTCCGTAATTCTTCAAAAACGATGAAGGCCACAACGTTACAGTCAATGGTGATCAGTATAGAGCCATGATTACTAACTTTTTCATTCCTGAATTGAACAATCATGATGTCCAGGAGCTGTGGTTCTAACAAGACGGCGCAACATGTCACACAGCTCGTGCCACAATCGATTTATTGAAAGACACGTTGGGTGACCGCCTAATTTCACGTTTTGGACCTGTGAATTGGCCTCCAAGATCTTGTGATTTAACACCGCTAGACTATTTTCTGTGGGGCTATGTAAAGACATTGGTCTATGCGGATAAGCCACAAACTCTTGACCATTTGGAAGACAACTTTCGCCGTGTTATTGCCGATATACGGCCACAAATGTTGGAAAAAGTCATCGAAAATTGGACGTCCAGGACTACATCCGAGCCAGCCGGGGCAGTCATATGCCAAAAATCATATTTAAAATGTAATGCCACAAGATTATTTTTCGAATAAAAAAATTAATGTCAATCGAATAATACATCGTTGTTTTATTGCAATTTAAAGTTCTATACCTCTAAAAAAACACCCTTTACTTAGAACAGAATCACAACATTAAGGGGTAATTAATTTTTATTAATCATCATAAAAGTATCGTATTGTCATCCAAAAGAATCATATATATAAAATTACAGTTCAACTGAATGCTTTAAAACGTGAGAAAAAAAACCTTTTCAAGTTTTGAGACAAGTCGCCAAAAATGATGCCAACGTAACTGTATTTGTAATTCTTTAAATAATTAGTTTTAATCAATTAATTTTAATTAACTATAATTAAATTATTGTAATGTCATCCAAAATAATCATGTATATAAAATTTCAGCTCAATTGAGCGCTTTAAGTTGTATTTTATTAACGATTGAAAATTCCACCAAGATAAATAAATAAATATAGAGAGAGTGTGAGCTAATAGTAGGAATTGAAAAATAAGCACACTGGTAGGGTTAAAAAGTTCTCGGAACTGTTGCAGTATGTACATTAAGATGTATTGTATACTTTTAAAATTATTTACAATACTTTTGTTTATATTTACTTCGTATTTTTGCTTTACGCATGACTTTTGTATCCCTTCTCAGTGAAAATCGAGTTGTAGATCATAAATTCGACTCACGACGTGTTTGACTTACGACTTGTCAATCGGAACGTAACTCGGTTGTTAAGTCGCGGTGATCCTGTGCTTAAAATTTATCTAATCTAGTTAATCCGTATTTAATACATATCCAGTTTAAAAAAATTATTTGACTACCAAGAAAGGGGGTGGAAAGTGGTAATCACCAATGGGCTAAGTTCATGGGACGTCACAATCACGTGATAACTGCAATCTCGTGTTTCCAAGCAATCAGTTCATAAATTCAAGTAATGTCCTAGCCACGTGATAAATTCCATCGCGTATTGTCAGCCAATCAGTTCATGCGCACATTGCTGCTGACAACTTTTGCTTTCTGCAGAAACTTTCTTTGAAAATGCACATATTTGTGAACAGTAATAACGCTCATAGGTAAACTGAACACAATTGATTTCAAAGCACACGCATTAATATTAGATTAATTTTTTTGAACTTTGAAAAAAATATATCAGGAATCTGAATATTTTAACATATTTACTCCAAAGTTGAAAGTTTATTTAAATATAAAAAGAACACACGCATACACACACAACTAGTACAAGGGTTATGCCAGTTTTGAATTCAATGGAGAGCACTGATTATATTTATCATGTGATTATTTTGAATTCACTCCATTGGTGGCCAACAAATATAAAATAAATAAAACGACATGATGCTAGAGTTATAAAAAGGTTAAAACTATTTTATATATATAGATTCTTTTTCTCTCTCTCTCATCAGTATTAAAACATTTTATATCAAATGTCTCAAGAAAACTGAGGATTAACGGTTACACAACATGTGTATTTATTTGTCTTGAACTCTTTGCGACTTTGATTGACATTCACCTATTAAATTCGCACTTAGCATACAACCCCCTCTTTCAATCATTTACGGAAACAAATAAAGTACAGGGAGGAACCGCAGAACACTTAATTCACGCGATAAAACCCTCCAACGCTAATTCGATATACCCATGCTACAAAACGCACGCTCTGCAAAAGGAGCACGGGACAAAAGAGGACAAAAATTCTATTTTCGCCACAAACATTATCAGTAACCACTCATGGAAATTACCTGCAATGTAACTCGACACTGAAATAAGAAATAGATAGATTACCCCAGGGCATAAGCAGAGCTTCCAGATACAGAGCTATAAATACCTAAATGAACATGGCAAGAGGAAAACATGCGGGAGAAAAAAAAATTATGCCATTAAAATTGCTCCCGAATTCTTTATGGTTGTAAAGAGGATTTTCTTAGTGTACAAGAAAGACGTGTTTTTATGCAATCAATAAGTTAATAATAAAATCCCGATCGAACTATGAGTTATTTGTACCTTTATGAATGCAGAAACAATTTTAGGATTGAGAAGGCCTGGTAAATAGTTTTCCTGTTTTTTCCTCCTCAGTCGACTGAAAATTTGTATGAGAGAAAATTCAATGTTGAATTATTGTATGCTTGAATTTTAACGCGGAATATATCTTTGCGTATTCAGTCCACAAGTAAAGAGTGTTATACAAGAGATATGACAAAAGTTATGTAAAAGCCGTTGTATTTTTAACCTAAGTAGTTTGTTGTAGTGAAACTTCTGTGAAAAACTATTTTCCTATTTATTTATGTATTACTTTAAATCATGATGGTATTTTACAAAGCATGGAATAATGGTTTCCGCATAATTTATTTCGTGGCACTTTTTCAAGAAAAACACGTAGCCTTGTTTTTATATAGCCACAAATTGAAATTTTGGACAGAATAAACATTATATGCTTCGTCAACTGATTCAAATTTGGAAATATTTAAAAGAAATTATTTTATTTTCTGATTAAGTAAGGTTGCAAAGGTCTTGCCGACGCGTCTAAAGATTTGGGAGAAATAGAAGAAGTATTAGCAATGTGTTCAAAATCACACAGTTTATTCACAGTACTAACCATGCTACAACACAAACTCATTCAACCCAAGTTAAGAGATGCATCCAATTATTTAATATGAAGACAATTAATGAGGTACGTGAGATGAGTGAATATTAACGTCACACTGTTCAGCTACGCGAGGGCTTTTGGCGACGGACCTCTTAATTTTGAATCATGGTCAATGGACGAGAACGACACCTGACCTGGTACCCCACTCTCCTAACTACCACACCAATGGAAGGACTTTTGAGCTCTCGACAGATCTAACGTGCATCGCTCCCCTACATGGCGGGTCTTTAGTGGTACAGGGCTCGAACTCGTGACAAGCCAGCTACGATCCGATACATTGACCAATAGACTACCGGGGTCACAAGAGGAACGTGAGAGATGAGAAGATTTTGAATACTTGAACACTTACGTCAATTCAATCACTGACTTCTTAGCTACTTAATCTAGATTAAATCTTAAGTGACAGATCGTCAACTTCCATGTAGCAATTATAAAGTACTAAATATCTGGGGCCTTACTTTAAATAGATTAACCCCTGCTCCGCTCTAGTAGTCTACCCTATCTCTCTCCTCTCTTCCCTGAATGCCTAGATTTTAAAATGCAGTCTTAATTTGCATGCTCACTTTTCTTCTTCGGGAGGAAGCTTTAAAATAAAATAATTTTTTAAGACCAAAAATTCCCCAAGATAACTATTAGTAGAAAGATCACGGATAGAGCCGTCACAAGGTTGATAGATATTTTAAGTCACGACCGTTATTCTGCATTTGTAAAATATGAAAGGGTGCGTCCGAAATTCAAAACTCAAAACAAAAATAGTAACCAAATTTTGTCAAAGTTAGAAGAACTTGTTAAATAATTTATGTAAAAAAAATCTTTCACTTATCACATTTCTTTTCAAAAAAGATCATACGCACAATTACTCCTTATTACAGTGTTTTTCAAACTTTCAATACTTGCGACCCAATTTATAATCATAATTTTCATCGCCCCCCCTTCCTTATAATAACCATGTATTGAGATCAATAATAATATACTTCAACGCCAAAGCTACAATAAGCAAGATAAGTATTAAATTTTGTATGTATTTTTGTGTATAACAAGCCCGCGGGAGTCACTAATAATTGTTTATCTTGTTTTTAACTTAGTATTGAGAAATTAATTATCAAATACACATTCAGTACAAGTATATTAAATCAGGGTTAATGTGTATTTTATTACATTTATACTATATCTGTGTAAATATGTATTTTATTATGCAGGGTTGGATATGTTCACTGTCGCATCCCCCTCCCCCTGTTGCGTCGAATGGAGTCATACACATTGACGTCACACACCGCCAATAATGCCTGACAAGGCACTACACGGGGAATCCCTCACAAGGACGCTTAGAGATGCTAAATACTAGAAGTAGGAGAAAGACATTCTCCTTTGGGGTTTAATATATCATTAACAATTTCATCGTTCATTGTTTAATAAATCCTTTATATCATCCGAAGGTTGTACAGTCATTTTCCCATATATATTTTGTATTTTGTTTAGTTTCCTTTAAGTAAATGTGTAATTTTTTAAATCTTTTATTTTTTTCGATATGCACGCCCCCTCCTAAGGGGTCGCGCCCTACAGTTTGAGAAACGCTGCATTATTACATTGATTTCAATAAAATTATATTTCGAAAAAATCATTCAACTTTATTGCTTTATTAAAAAGTAAAAATGTATTAAAAAGTTATTAACTTTATTAAAAAGTAAAACTTTTTTTGGTAAATATAAAAATATTTTTTTATAAACCAAAAATTTATAAATTTGTATCTCTAATTGAATTAAAAAGATTAATCTATGGTAAAGCCCTGGATATTTTAGCTTGTGTGAAATAAACTTTAAAAAAAAGACAAGGAATCGTAATTAAAGAAAGTCGAACTCATTTCTAGGTAAAAGTAATACTTGTTTCGGCTTTACCCAGTTCTTAAAACTTTAGTTAAACCATACCGAAAATCAATAAAACCCATTCTATTATCTCAGAAACTAAGCTAACGTGAGCTATTAGCTTCAGTTACTTTCATTATTTCTCTCATCAAATTTGAATAAACAAGCAAGCGGATAACCCGATTCAGAACGCACGAGGAAATTTCTTTTCTCCTATTATCTTTCCGCTTCTATGAATTTATGACAGATAGGGCTTTTACGGAAAATTGGCCCTTATTTGCATTCTGCTGAAATGCGAGAAAGGAAATTTCAGTACAGATAGCAGACACGTCGAGAAAATAAAAAAGTTTAAAATGATTATTTCTTATCAATCATTTATAGCAATGATATGTGAGTCGCCCATCCGGTATAGTGGTTAGCTATACCGGATGATGTGCCATAGAGCTTAGGTTGAAATCCCGGAGAAGGCATGTTTGTAAATGTATAGTGTCTTTGTAGCATGGGGGTACCCTAAATAAGTCCTCTCGGGAAGTTGATGGAAGGGAAAGAGAGGTGGGAAGCCCCTAAAAAAATTGGTGTGGAACCAAGTCAAAACGTACTGTCACTTGCTTGTTTATTCAAATACTGTCACCTTCATGGTGCTCAAAGCTACGGCTAACAAAAATTGTACATCTAGCACTTTGCCACGGTGAATTTTGTGGGCCTCTATCTGACATCGTCAGTAAGAAAGTGAATATTAACGTCCTACTGTTCAACTACACGATCGCTTTGGGCGACGGACCTCGTAATTTTGAACCATGGTCAATGAACGAGGATGACACCTAAGTTGGCACCCCCTCTCTCCTAACTACTTCACAACACCAACGGGTGTACTTCTGAGCTCTCGACAGATTTAACGTGCATCGCTGCCCTACACGGCGGGTCTTTAGTGGTACTGGGCTCGAACTCGTGACATGTCAGCCACGATCCCATACCTTGACCACTAGGCTACCGCGGCAACCTGACATCGTCAGACAAGTGGCATTATTAACAACAACAATATGATTTGTGAGCAGAAAAAGAAATGCTATAGTGAAATGCTAATTAGTAGTCAAGTAATTAGCATAAAAATTAGTTTATAACTAAAACACACTTGCAGATTCTCATTAGCGAAATATTTTACTTTTATTACTTAGCTTAAGCAACGCTTTTGTGATACTAATGTCATTTAAATAGGGTGGATCTAAATTTTTTTTCCGAATTTCGAAATCCACCTATGCCGAAAAGATGTTCTTTGGCTTATAGATGTAGGAGGAAATAAAAAATTCAAAAAATAATAACAACAACATCAATAATAATATAACGCGCGCGTATGTGTAGGTGTGTGTAAAGTACTGCCGCAAACGGTAATTTCTCAGGGGGCCTCACCTTTTTTTAGATGAGTACGGATGTCACAATCCCGAGGTGCCATGTGATCTTTCACTTTTACCAAGGGGTTTATTTTCTTTGATATACACTGTGTCACACCCCCGGGGTATCCTAGTGATCCTTCTCTATTTTCGACCCTCCTTCGTGTCATTCTCAGTTTCTCTTCTCGTCTATATCACAGATATAGAAGTTAATATTTCGTTTGAAAAAATTGTACCTTTTTCCACATTATACTAAAATCAATTATTTGTTTTTTAAGATTCGTATTTTTTACCATTCCTTAATCGCATTTTCAAAATTTTGATTCATAATTTGTCTTTTTTTTTCTTACGCGCATTCTTCTTACTCACCGACTAGAAACCGCAAGTGATTTTTCTCTCAATAATATTGATGTGACGAAGTGAAGAAACTCCCCACACCCAAAAAAATCTGATTTTTTTAAATTTTATGTTACAGAACCTGATTTTTGTATTTAACATGAGATTTTACCTTTTACTACTACAATTGTTTTTATTAAACATTTTAGCTATTCTTTTCCTTTTAATATTAACTAATGTTTGGCGCAGCTTTTAGCCAAAATTGGCTCTTGCGAAATTAACCCTAACATTCACTCACTCAAACACTCACGCCACAAATGGAATCAAAATGAGGTATTTGAGCTTTTTAATGTTGAACTGATATTACTTTGGACTCCGGGACACTCTAATATACTATGTAATGAGCAGGCGGATTATCCCGCAAGATCTGTCACGGAGTCTGACGTTTTTATAGACTGGATTGCTTCAGAAGACATAAGTAAAAAGATATATCAAGAAAGATTTAAAAAAGCAAACAATAGGCAAAATTATAAACATCGGCATCATCTCTAAATGGACAAATAATAGAAGAGAAGAAATTCTATGCACTCGAATCTTCATCAAAATGATCATTACCCCAGGACTTCTTCAAAAATTTAATTTAACGGATAATGTAATGTGCAATTCTTGTAATTGTTTAAATGACTTGGAGCATATTTTATTAAGATGGGACTGATATACTCACCCTCGAAATCACCTTAAAGTTTTTCTCAAGATTGATCCTCGTTGCAATATCACCTTTAATGAGTTACTGGAGAAAGCTACATCAAACAGATCAACATTCAGATTTTTTTATTCAGAAGATTAAATATTTTAACATAAACTAACATTGATACTTAATAGTTTTGTATGGGATAATAGCCTTTGTTGCTCTAAATCCCAAAGAAAGATATTAACCGTAACTGTTAACTATTATGAAAAGTCAAAGTAATATTTTCAAAGAAAACAGATATTTTAAGAATGTGATGAGAGGACGGCCACTAAATACTTACAAAAAATAAATTAATTAATTACATCATGCACATTTAACAGTTTCTTTAGTATTAAATTTTGAAAAAAACTGGTGCAGGAACTGTAGTTATAATAAAGCTGAAGGCAGAGTAAATCTTGGATCGGAATGATTCAACGGTGCAGGGAGAGAGAGACCTAGGGTTATGAAATGTTTACTTTTTTAGATGGGGCTGCGAATTGGAAATTACCAGTGTAAACTTAGTACATTCCCCAAGAGCTGATATCACTTTTAAGTGTAGCCCATATAGGTAGATACCAATTGCCACAATGCAATTTTGATTCCTAGTTTCCTCCTCACAAGGAGGCACCTGAACTCTGACGATACAAAACTAAGAATTTAATTTTGCAAATAGCACCCAAGCCAAGCAGGCACTTTAGTTATCTTTAACATGCTATATAATCCTGCAGCATGGACGCAGTCGATATTGATATTTTGCATCAAGAAAATACACCGATTTGGGCCGGGCCGAACCCACAAAACTTGAGCGTACAAGGCCAGCAAAAAACCAATTACGCCACCCAGCCAGCGAGTTATGAAATGTTGTAATATACGTTATATATTATTGATTACTCGGTACTCACTTATCAATAATTATTGCTTTCGGTTGTTTATATTGAAAAAAAATTATTTTATTTCTTAAATAATTTGACCAAAATTATATGTATATAAGTTGTTTTTTTAATGTTTTCGAAAATTCAACAACATTGTGGCAATATTTAAATATTGAAATTATTTTTCTCCTAATAACCATATCATAGAACATTTTCCCCGCGTATGAAGATTTCGTTTAGTAATATTTTTTTTATTTCCATGTAGCTGAAATCTACTCTTATAGTTCAACTTTTTATTCGTAAATATTGATTGCTTAAGGTTGTTGTGTTTTTTTATCTCAAGAAATGTTAAGATTTTTTTTGAACATAATTTAAGGAACTTTTCTTTTCAAAGTCTTAGGTATCGTATTCTGAAAATATTTCACTGTTCAATTTTTAGGTACTACATAAAAACTTGCGTTGATCAAAAATTCAACAAAAAGTTCATATTTCTTAAACTTTCAATGACTAGAAAAAGAATCAAACGCAAATCTATTTCTTACGTGTTTCTAAATTTTTGATTTTCTCATTCGTACTTCGCAATACATATCTAAGTAAAAGTTAGAAATAAAGCTCGAATCCCTAAAAAAAGTTCAAGTAAAAAATTGTTTGGATATTTTTACTCCAATTCGACTACGTTAGCTAACCCTTATGTGCGGACGTACATTACCTTCAATATTGTATCAGTGTTAGTTTTAAATGCTTTGGCATGTTTCGCGTTATTTATTCTCAAGCAACATGGTTTAGAAACGACTGTGAAAACAGTCATAAAAAATAAGACAGAGAGGAATGAGTACTTTTCTAATAAGAAATTATTTTCCATAGTTGAGTCACTGTGTAACAATGGGCTATCCACGAGACCTATCCTCTCTAACTTGGGTTTTTCTCTATCCAACCAAGTTGGCACTTTAAGCTAGAACAACTCCACTACGTAAATGAATGTCACTACTGAACAACATATGAATAATCAATTAGATAGTGAATAGTTGTCACCTTGTGATTTCGTCACTTATATTCAAGTAATTACATTGAAGTCTGAAGTTATTGGAGAATTTCTCTTTGGTGAGTTTCGGAGGTTGCATCTCAGTTGCGATAAGTAATGCTTATTTCCTAATAGTTAGTTTGTCTTGTACTCACATAGCGCGCACTAAGGTTTAGTTTTAAATTAACAAAAGTGAATCATTGCGTTTAAGATTTTGTGTCCGTCTTAATGGCTTCAGTGATTTAACAGTTTTCATCTGCGATCCAACCATCAACCCCCATCCGTGAAAGCCCAACGATCAGAGAGACCTCCTCCTCACGCAACACGAGGAAAGGGTACCACAACTCACAAAAGCCCAAAAGAATTAAACAGCAGTTTTATTAGACATGTTAGTTTAATTAGGTTAGTTAACTAACTTCCAAAACTATTTCCTAACAATGAAATTTGATTTAATTTTCGTAAATTTAAGAAAATGTCGGAATTAAACTTTATTTCAATTATTCAAAAGTTATCATTAGTTACAGAGGAATAAAATAGATGGGAATTGAATTTAACAAAATAATCAAAATTATTGTCCTCTAATGAATACTTAAAAGTGAAGCATAACAATCAGACACACAATAACCTTCTAGAAAATGTAAGAAAACAGCCCGTATGATGTTTGTACTTCGTTGAAGGAAGTGACGTAATTTTATCCTGTCGCAGTGTAATATATTTTTTAAAAGAAAAAAAAAGACTAAAATTGGGTTTCAAACCATTTAAAATGGAGCAAAACGGTATGCGAGATCAAATATTTAAATATGCATTGCTTTCACATTTCAAAAAGCAACCGCAATTAAGGAGATAAATTTTTGTCTTTTTTATATTTAAATAATTTTTTACAGAGAATTCTTATGTTTAGTAAATTTATATATACTATTACAAAGTGAAAATGCATATATAATAATACCACAAAATTTGGCATTTTACCTTCATATATTTTTGTATACGAATAAAAACAATCAAGAATAAAAGTACAAAAAGAATACTCTACATTGGAAAAGACGAGCCCACAAAACACATCAAATCTTAAATTAGTATAAATCGTAGAATACGCGACGAATAAAAATAATTATTCATATAGTAAAAGAGTGAAAAAGAAAGAAAATCCATTGTTAAAATGTCGTAAAGTATTAGTTTTTTTTGTTTCTTTTTACTTCAACGAAAATGTCTCTAGCTGCATAATACGCTCCAACTTTACTCTTTCCTACCTGCTAGTTGACACATTTACTTAAAATAGAACACCTGCTCTCATCGGAAGAAAATTCCCAAAATAGGAACCTCATCGGGTATTTTTGTAATGTCTTTTCCGCTTTTAAGATATTAGCCCTACCGCATATATTTTTCTATAGTAGTTTCACGGTATATTTTTTTCTTTGGACCTCAGATATCAGTATTTTAATATACAAAATTTAAATTAAGAATTTTATATATTTAAACTTAATCTTTTGGGTCACACACACACATTCGAGTGTATTATTAAAGAAATTCACTTTCAGAAACCTGTTATTGCTTCATTGTTTTTGCTAATGTTTTATTGCTTTGTTATAATTATTACTTATAAAATTTCAAGAGATATTATAGAAACTGAATATAATATTTAAATACTTTAGTTTCACAGTTCTTAAAGGGATTGAATGCAGTCGGAACCGCGATTTTGAAAATGTGTATAAATGAATACTTTTGGATATATTTAGTGTCAGTTGAATTAAAGTTTACATATAAAGTTGTTTAATTACTTTTTGTTTACATTTATTATATTTACTTAATTGTTGACATAAAAATTACAATACCATTCGGAACTGCGATTCTGAAAATGTGTATAAATGAATAGTATTTGAGATATATTTAGTGTCACAGTTGAATTAAAATTTGAATATAAAATTGTTTTACGAATACTATTACAAGAAAGAATAATTTAAATGCAATTTTTTTGGCAAAAATTGAAGAAAGAATGACTTTTTCATAGCCTTTACCATTTATGAAAAATTGTTTTTAATTGTAATATTCTGTCTATATGTGTATTGCTAGGATTTCTATACCGGGGTTGAACAAGAGTTCTTGAAAAATTCTTAACATTTTCAGAGTTACGATCAATTCAAATAATGGCAGTTGTTCTTCGTAAAAATTTATCTGCACTTATGTAATAAAATATTAAGAATGTCACTTTAAAATTATCTATATTAAACATGTTACTTTAAACCTGATATAGAAGTCCTACTTATATATAGTCAAAACATTTTTTATTACAGAATCATTTTTCGTAAAAGGAGAATGTTTTAAAAATATGTCATTTCTTCATTCTTTGCCAAAAAATTGCATTCAAGTAATTTTCTTGTAATAATATTTGTAAGGCAATATTATATGTATAGTCCAATTCAACTGACACTAAATAGCAAAAAGAATTACTCATCTAAACGCATTTTTAAACTTACGATTGCCATTGCAGTCAATCATTACAGTTAATATAAATTGATTTAATATATTCGATGCGACAAAGTTCAATGTATCTTGTAAAGGAAACTCTGTTTAGGTAAATATTTTCAAAAATATATTGTTACGAATTTAGTCTTATTCTAATTGTTTCTACTCATTTGTGTTCATTTTTACAGTTTAATTTGTCGTATCTAATGTGATTTCAACCCTGTTTACCTGTAATATCATTTCCACTGCATTGCACGGCCCCCATGCTTTAACATTGGTTTAAATGGTAAACTCGCCAAATATTGCAGCTAGCGCCAAGTTGGCGACGGATTTGGCGACTTAATTTTTGGCGCCAAATTTGGCGATATGTCGCCAAATGTGGGCGATAAGCTTGGCGGCCATGGCAACCCTGCTCCTAATAACCCTGTCTGGCAACCCTATCGCGGTATTGTAACACTATGTATTGAGCTTTTCTCATACCTTCCGGATTTTTCTAGACCTTTCTATTTCTAGATTATTCTGGCAAGTGCCAGAGGTTTCTGACCGAAAGGTATAAAAGGGCCCGGGCCGGCTAGTCAGTCAGTCAGATCTCAGCTTTCATGCAAGTGATACCTCTCTGCTTGAGAGAGACGATTGCATAGTGCGTGTGTTATTGCTTTTATTGAGTTATTATTTTTTGCTGAGTGTTTACTATTGTTTTTGTTAGTGTATTGCATCTGTGTTATCAGTATTTTCATCGATTGTACGTGAATTTCTCGAACTGTTCTACAATTTGTGGAGGACTGTTTTGGCCAAGAATAAAATTGTTTTGGATTCCGCTCTTCGGCTTCAATCATTTCGAATCCCCGAAAACGCAACAATTGGTGTCAGAAGTGGGATTGAATGCCAACAACAAGAGCGATGGAGGCCCAGTTCCAGACTCTTCTAGAAAAATTGACCGCCAGCATGAATGCCAATATGGGCGAAATGAAATCGGAGTTGACCGGCATGAATGCCAATATGGGCGAAATGAAATCGGACTTGACTGAAATGAAATCGGAGTTGACCGCCAGCATGAATGCCAATATGACTGAAATGAAATCAGAGTTGAAAAGTGATTTGAAGGGCATTGGCGACAAATTGACGACTATGGACAAGAAATTTGAAGAAATGGAAGGAAGAATCGAGTCGGTGGAAAATAAATTCGAAAACAAATTTGTGGATATAGAGAACAAATTTGAAAATAAATTGAAGATATGGAGAGCAAACTAGAGAAATTGAAGCAGAAAGTCATGACTGGTCAAGGGGATGAATTTAAGTTTCAAGCTCCTTATTCCAAGCCTTCCATCAAGCTTTCTACATATGACGGAAAGTCCTCTTGGCAGGTGTATAAGACCCAATTCTCCATAGTGGCGGATGTAAACCAGTGGGACTCCCAGACCAAGGCCTGCCAGTTAGCTGCTTCTCTTCGAGCCGACGCTGCTGACATTTTGCAAACTTTGCCGGAAACACAGCGGCTGGATTTCGACGCTCTCGTTAATGCTCTGGAGTTACGCTTCGGAGAGAAATGTGTGAAGGATTACAGCAGACTCCAGCTGAAGTCACGGCAGCAGAAAGTGTCCGAAACTCTCCAAGAACTGGCGACGGACGTCGAGAGGCTTTCTCACTTGGCGTTTTCTGACTGTCCGACTGAAGTAAGAGAAGTCCTGGCGCTGCAACACTTCATCGACGGGGTGCGTGATCCGGAAATCCAGAAAGCTCTCCGAATGGCGGATCTCAAGGACTTAAAGAGGGCCCTAGTGTTTGCTATGAAATTCGAGGCAGCCCAACAAGCAACACGAAAGGACAGACACCCCATACGAGCCGTCAACGAATCGGACACGTCGAACTCAAGTGTGGAGCGGTTAGAGCGACAGATGAGAAGCTTCTTGAATAGAGTTGAGTCTTTGATGTCCCAGAAAGCAGACGGGAAGAAGACCCTTAAATGCTGGACCTGCGGTCGAGAAGGGCATCTGCAGAGAAGCTGCCGGGCACGCCAAGGCACTGAAACTAATAAGCGCCTTCCAGAAGGAGGTGTCGGAAAACTAATTAATGACCATCTCGTGGGGCGGAGGTTGCCAGATTTTGGAAAGCCCCACATTCCAGTGTGTCAAATTTCGACAATGAGTACCGGTGAGAATGGAATTTTTATAATGGGACATGTTAACGAGCTTCCTGCAACATGATCATCGATACAGGAGCCAATGTGTCTATCATTCGGAACGATCTGGCTCAAAAATTAAAAGAGAAACTTATCTGGACCCCACCCCGCGTGGTGCTACAGACCGTGACGGGGGAAAAGATTGATATTCACGGAAAATTAAAAGTCAAGATCAAGTTTGGAGACGCTACCTACCAACATGCTGTGTATGTCGCAGATATTGCAGACCCTTTCATTCTTGGACTGGACTTTCTAAAGGAGCATGGTTTCACTCTAGACTTCAACAAGAACGAATTACGTTCCATACACGAAGAAGTCACTATATTCAAAATTAAACACAGGTCAGAATCTATTCGACAGGTAACCGCTAACGAGAATATTACCATTCCCCCAAGGACTGAAATCATAGTACCTGGATACATCGGTAACGATGTGAGTTTCAACTCTGGCCTAATTGGATCTGCGGAAAATAAAGCGAATGGATTGCTAATAGCTTCGACGCTAGTGGACCTTTCCAGAAAAACTATCCCGGTAAGAATTTGCAACGTAACTGAAAAACCTAGAGTGTTCCAGAAAGGTGAAGTGTTGGCAACCTGCAGTCCAGTAACGTGTGTCTGCAAAAGTTCGAGCTTGCTCCTATCCAACTCGCCTCAACAGTTGACTCCCGACCTTCTAGAAAATGCTGAATTGTCCCCCGAACAGAAAAGCTCCGCAGAAAGACTGTTCCAAGAATTTGAAGACGTGTTTTTCTAGAAACAGTAGCGATATTGGCCATACTACAGTGACACAACACAGAATTGATACAGCAGACCATCCGCCGATTAAACAGCACCCAAGACGCTTGCCGTTTGCTAAACAGGAAGAGGTCGGAACACTACTACGAGAGATGCAGGAAAATGACATCATAGAACCGTCTTCGAGTCCGTGGGCATCTCAATCGTCTTGGTTCGTAAGAAAGATGGCTCCACAAGATTTTGCGTGGACTATCGAAAACTTAACGACGTCACCAAGAAGGACAGCTACCCTCTTCCAAGGATAGATGACACCCTGGATACCCTTTCCGGTCATAAATGGTTCTCGACTTTAGATTTAAAGAGCGGATACTGGCAAGTGGAGATCCATCCCGAAGATAGAGAAAAACAGCATTCACTTCCGGCCAAGGACTATGGCAGTTCAAAGTCATGCCGTTCGGGCTCTGCAATGCGCCAGCTACTTTCGAGCGCCTGATGGAGACCGTGCTAAAGGGTCTGACTTTTGAAGCTTGCCTTATTTACCTGGATGACGTCATAATAGGAGGGCGTACGTTTGAAGAACATCTTCAAAATATCCGGAAGGTGTTATCAAAATTAAGCGACGCTAACTTGAAGCTAAACCCTTCGAAATGCAAGTTCTTCCAGAAAGAAGTCAATTATCTGGGACACATCATCTCTGCAGAAGGTGTTCGTACGGACCCCGAAAAAGTGTCCGCCGTAAAGAATTGGAAACGCCCTGAAAACCTCCGTGAGCTGCGAAGCTTCCTGGGACTATGTACTTATTACCGAAAGTTTGTGAAAGGGTTCTCTAACATCGCAAGACCCTTGCACAAGCTAACAGAAAGTAAACAAAAGTTTCAGTGGACAAAAGAATGTGAAGATTCCTTCCTCCAGCTTAAAGAAGCTTTGACGTCTTCACCGATCTTAATATATCCACAACCGGACAAGCCATTTATCTTGGACACTGATGCCAGTAATGAGAGTGTCGGAGCAGTATTATCTCAGGAAATAGATGGCCAGGAACGAGTCGTAGCTTATTGGAGTAAGTGTTTATCGAAACCGGAAAGAAATTATTGTGTCACTCGAAAAGAGCTACTGGCTATTGTGAAAGCCATCGAGCATTTCCATCACTATCTCTATGGCCAAAAATTTCTTCTACGTACCGATCATGCCTCTTTAACCTGGCTAATGAATTTTAGAAATACTGAAGGCCAGGTAGCCAGATGGATACAACGGCTCAACGAGTATTACTTTGACATCAGACATCGTAAAGGCTCCTCGCATGGAAATGCTGATGCCCTTTCAAGAAGACCATGCCCAGAAAATTGTCGTCATTGTTCCAGAGTAGAGACCAAATATGACTATGCTATACGCCAGATAACAACTTCAACAGCGACGCCACCCGATCCCTGGAGTGACGAGAAAGTTCGAGAAGACCAGATGGCGGATCCTGATATTAAACCCCTTATAGAGTTTATGGAGTCTTCCAGCAATAAACCAAGTTGGCAGGACATCTCGGCTTATAGTCCTACAACTAAGCAGTATTGGGCCCTCTGGAATTCTCTACATCTCAGGAATGGTGTTCTATACCGAAAATTCGAATCAGAGGATGGAAAGACATTCAGGTGGCAATTAGTACTTCCTCGATCTCGTATCCCAGAGGTACTCAAAGAATTGCATGGCAGCCCAACAGGAGGTCATTTCGGCGTCATGAAAACTTTGCACCGAGTTCGAGAGCGATTCTGCTGGGGTAAAGTGAGAGCTGACGTGGAACAGTGGTGCAAGTCCTGTGATGCCTGTTCAGCTCGGAAGGGGCCAAAGATACGTAGCCGAGGGAAGCTGCATCGCTACAATGTTGGAGCACCCTTCGAACGTATCGCTTTCGATATCCTGGGACCTCTGCCAAGGACTGCGTCTGGTAATAAGTACCTACTTGTTGTCATGGACTATTTCACGAAATGGCCCGAAGTGTACCCCATTCCGGATCAGGAAGCCCCCACCGTAGCGGAGGCTGTAGTGCAGCACTGGATATCGAGATATGGGGTACCTCTTCAACTTCATTCCGATCAGGGAAGAAATTTCGTCTCTGCGGTATTGAAGGGGGTCTGTGAACTACTCGGAATTGACAAGACCAAGACCACACCTTTGCACCCACAGTCAGATGGCATGGTGGAGAGGTTTAATCGTACCATCCTGAATAACCTCTCACTGATGGTCTCCAAGAACCAACAAGACTGGGACCAGAAAGTTCCTCTCTTTCTGCTAGCGTACCGCAGCGCCGTTCACGAGACTACCGGATATTCACCATCCCAGATGCTTTTTGGCCGGGATCTTCGTCTCCCTTGTGACCTGCTGTTTGGTCGCCCTCCGGATACACCTTCATCGCCTGAGGAATACGTGCAGAATCTCCAGGCACGTTTTGAAGATGTACACAATTTGGCTCGAGAACGGATCAACCTGAGGACGGAGAAGATGAAGACTCGGTACGACACAAAAGCCACAGGACATCAATTCAAGGAAGGTGACAAGGTGTGGTTCTACAACCCGACTCGACGCAAAGGACTTTCTCCTAAGCTACAATCGCATTGGGACGGTCCTTATACAATTTTAAAGATAATAAACGACGTCGTAATCCGGATCCGTAAGTCAACGAATTCGAAGCCTAGAGTCGTTCATTACGACAGGCTTGCTCCATATTATGGCCATAATTCTTAGTGTGTCAATTATCGTGAAATTTATTTTGACCATGGTCTTGTATAAATAAGTTAGTGTGTAAATAATCTTGTAAATAATTTTGTTTATTGTTTTGTAAGTGTTTATTTTCTACTATGCATTACGTGTTTATTTTGTACTATGCATTAGGTGTTTATTTTGTACTATGTATTACATGTTTATTATTGCATATTCATTTAGTTGTTTTTAATCAATTGCTTTATTATTATGTTAACGTCTGATGAAGGGTTGTACTGCCCGGGACGTGCAGTTCTTGAGAGGGGGCAATGTTACGAATTTAGTCTTATTCTAATTGTTTCTACTCATTTGTGTTCATTTTACAGTTTAATTTGTCGTATCTAATGTGATTTCAACCCTGTTTACCTGTAATATCATTTCCACTGCATTGCACGGCCCCCATGCTTTAACATTGGTTTAAATGGTAAACTCGCCAAATATTGCAGCTAGCGCCAAGTTGGCGACGGATTTGGCGACTTAATTTTTGGCGCCAAATTTGGCGATATGTCGCCAAATGTGGGCGATAAGCTTGGCGACCATGGCAACCCTGCTCCTAATAACCCTGTCTGGCAACCCTATCGCGGTATTGTAACACTATGTATTGAGCTTTTCTCATACCTTCCGGATTTTTCTAGACCTTTCTATTTCTAGATTATTCTGGCAAGTGCCAGAGGTTTCTGACCGAAAGGTATAAAAGGGCCCGGGCCGGCTAGTCAGTCAGTCAGATCTCAGCTTTCATGCAAGTGATACCTCTCTGCTTGAGAGAGACGATTGCATAGTGCGTGTGTTATTGCTTTTATTGAGTTATTATTTTTGTGCTGAGTGTTTACTATTGTTTTTGTTAGTGTATTGCATCTGTGTTATCAGTATTTTCATCGATTGTACGTGAATTTCTCGAACTGTTCTACAATTTGTGGAGGACTGTTTTGGCCAAGAATAAAATTGTTTTGGATTCCGCTCTTCGGCTTCAATCATTTCGAATCCCCGAAAACGCAACAATATTTTTCAACAATTTTTGTTTTTCGTGATGGAGTAAAATACCAATTTTTATTCAAAAATTAGCAGAATAAATTTTACCTAAGACATACATGCTTTTATGTAAAATCGAGGCAAATATTAAATTTTGCAGGATCATCTAATTGACTGATAATAAACAATAAGACCACGTGGAATATTAAATATTAGCTCAATTGGCACCACAAATTTTCCTTCCTAAATGACTGATCATATAAAAAAGTCTGGATATTTTTTAAAAATAATTTTGTCAACCTCAATTCTAAATTTAATCAATATAACCACGGGTTCAACGACAAGAAAAAAAAGAATTACTTGACAAGGGCAATGTGGAAAACCTCTTTTTCAATTGAATTATTATGCAAAAACTATTTGTTTCTTTACTTCAAAGGATGAGAAAAGATGCCCACGCTGATTACGTAAATCAGCAGTCCAATTAGGGGTAATTCGTAAGCCGGAATGACGTCAGAAAAGACGCAGCTGTAGTTTAATTTAAAAACAAGAGAAGTATTCTAAATATTCAAATGTAAATCAAACAAACCATAGGCAGTTGCTTTTACGGACTGAGAGAGTGTTTCGAAAATTATCACCTTCTTATGATTGGTCTTAAATAAATTTTTCTTTCAGAATGATATTTTTTTTGTTGAAAAATGTACGAGTTAGAAATTTATTTATATTTACTTAATTTTTAACTGCCTTGCTATTGCGATGCACAAGTGTCTTATTTTAGTATCAATAGAACCCTTTCGTTCTGTACAGAAATTAGAAAATGTAGTTTCGTATCGCAAAAAACATCTTAAAAATCAAATATTTTTTTTTAAAAAAAAATCAATATTTGATGAATAACAGAATTTGATTTTTGACCATCGTGTGAAGAATAGCGGATTGGATATACATTAAATTGAAATTCGCCGCAGTCTTCATGTGGCAGAGTGTGAAAATGCAATGAAGGACATATAAATTCAGTCGTCGTCTTCGACATATGAACGTGATGTGAGATTTTGTCGTCAATCGGGTTATTATGCGTTTACATAAACATCTAAGAAATTAGAAAATAGAAATAAATCTGATTTTTAAAAAGGCAAGAATATTTGACATTATTAGGGAAATAATTTTGGAGGAATCTAAATTTTGTTTTTCGAAGTACCGCAAAATCCGGCGTATAACTTGCACCTATGCTCTCGAAATGCAATTTTTAACGTTTAGGTATATTCGCCGTATAACTCGCACCCCCTTTTTTAAGAAGGTACCTGAAATATACATGTGCAATCATCTTATGTTTTGAAAGCATCAACTCGAGGTATTATTCCAAGCCTTAAAAAATAGTATACTCTTAGAACTGCAACCCTTAAGTTCATAATGAATGCTATTTCTTTTAAATAAACAGCATTTGGATATATGTAGAAGTCTAATTTTTTTCTATGTTTTTTTTTTATTTCTTTATTTTTTATACGTATAACGTACACCCATAAATTTCGATCATTTTTTGTGTTAAAAGTGCACGTTACACGCGGGATTTTACGGTACATTGTATGGAAGCTTATCGTAGCATTAATTTGAAGTCATTAATATTGACGGAAAAATGTCTACGTTTTCTGCCATTTTTAAGCTTCAAAATACAGGTAGTTATCTTACCTTTTTATGATAATGCTTTATCTTTTAATTATTGAAATATAAATCGTTTTTATACCTACCATTCATCATTTTCTCCTGATTAAACATAGTAAGATTTGGTAATTTCATAAAAACACATCGATCGTTTTTGCCAAATCAAAAACCATCGCCAAATGCCATGATATGCAATCAATAATGCAAAAAAAATTGTTTCTGCCCCCACCCCCATGATCAAACATAAAAACTTTGTTTACAAGTTGTCCGATCCCCCTCCCCCTTTTTCGAAAAATGATTAAAATTCAGGACTTACCAATTAAGATTGAATACGTTGTGGAATATTTTTTTTACAGTTTCAGCATCATTCCATCAAAGAAGGAATGTGTAATTGGATACATACTTATAGAGAAATACCAATAGATTATACTTAAGATAGACCAACATTGCAACATAACTTTCAGAGAACTTTAAGAATGTGCAGTATTTAATAACCAAGTGTTCAGAGTTTCTCTGACGAAGATTAAATACTTTGAGATTTATTGAATTAAAATAATAATTTTTCTAACTAATAATATTTTTCGTTGCTCCACATGAAAAAAAATTCAAATAGACACATATGTCTCTTTATTCAAAAATAGATTATCTGCAGCATGGATAATGTGATTGTTACATATATTTATTTCATTTTAAAATTAAATTTTTTTTATCAAAAATATGGGAATTAAAAAAAAGAAAATACAATTTAAATAATTATGTATTCAAATAAACTTTGCGGGAAATTCATCAAAATCTTCATCAATTTATTCGTCAACTGGCTAATCGCAAAAAAATCGTAAAAATCGCAAATTTTTCTAGTTCAGATTGGCATTTTTAAACCTAAAATGTTCTTCACGTTAACCAATGGGCTCAATTCATGTGATGCCATAGTCACATGATAGTGATAGCCACGTGATTTTAGCCAATCAATTCAAAAACTCATATGACGTCATAATCATACGATAAAAACTATCTTGTGTTTCCAGCTAATCGGTTCACACACTTCGGTGTTGCCAAGTTTTGCTCTTTGCAGAAACTTTCTCTTAAAAAGTGCATTTGTATACAAAATGCATTTTATTTAAAAGTATAAGAATAAAATTCGATTTTTTTTAAATTTTAAAAAATCTTTTTAAAGAAATTTTTCCCTAACTTTTAAACATCTTTACCCAAATCTGAAATTTAAAATTTCATCTGAGTTTCACAAATAGAACAACAAGTACAATTAGTTTAATGTTTGTTTTGAATTCAATGGAAAACAGGTGTTTGTTTTTATCATGTGACGTCATGAATTGAGTTCATTAGTAAATATTAAATACTCTAAAAGTTTACACAAGTTAATTTATATTTAGAAGGGTTAAGTGATCTTAGTGCTTATAAAATACGCTTCTTCTCTACATGATATCTTACAAATAAACAAGTGTAACGCAAACTAATTATTTATGTTCAAAAAGTAAAGGACAAATAAGCATTGATTATAAATGACTGTTTTAAATATTTTAATAGTAACGTAATGAAAAAGATGCATGTTTTAACGTAAAAAAAGGAACTTTCCTAAAAGATAAAAATATGACAATAGTTTTTTTAGCAGAAGAAAATTAGAAATCCAACGATTGCAACCAAATAACCAATCTTATAGGAAATACTAATTTTAATACTTGCTAAATTAAAGAAAAAAGGATGTTCAAACCATTTTTGCAATTAATTTCAACTGAATTTTAAACAATTGTAATGCACAGAATTATAATTGTTTTTATCTTATCTTTTTTTTTTATCTTAGTACCTATCAACCACTGCTGATAGGTAAGCCAGTGGTTGAAAGCATTTCATAAAAATTTTCTTTCATTAGCCAGGATACTTCCATCACAAAATCGCATTCATATTACCCAAAGTGTTGCCATGATAACGCAGTAAAAATAAATAAAACAAATCAATAAATTGTTTTATAGTTAATTAAAAAGCCAATATCCGCATTTGAAATGAAGCTCAATGGGGTAAACTCATGCGACGTCACTGTCACATGACAATGATAAACACGTGTTTCGAGCAAATTAGTTCATAAATTCTCGTGACGTCATAATTATACGAAAAATGCAATCATGTGTTTCCAGCTAATCAATTCTTTTGATTCGTTTTTGCTAACTTTTCCACTCTGAAGAAACATTCTTTTAAAAGGCGCATATTCGTCAACAACAATAATGAACATATAAGTAAGCAAAACATATTTAATTTAAAAGAACACGAATAAAATAAGATTTTTCCTTAATTTTGAAATTTTTTGGGGGGGGGGGTTCATTGTATGTGAGCATCTTTACCCAATTATAAAATTTGAAATTTTACCTATATTTTACAAATAGAATAATAAGTGCAAGTTAGTTTAGTGCCAGTTTTGAAATAAATCGCGAACACGTGATCTCCTTTATCACGTGACTGTTATGAGTTTAGTCCATTAAAGAATTTTTTTTGTGAAAAGCAAAACTTATATAAATATAGTTAATTTTATTATTATATTAATCACTGTCCAAATCACATCCCTAAAAGACGCCTTCCATTTCAACGCTTTTGTTAATTTGTAGTATTATAATATCAAATATATATATATATATATATATATATATATATATATATATAATTTTATATATTTATTATAATTTTATTTTATTTTTTTTTCAGTTTTTTGTTAGTTAAGTAGGGTTTCTAAGCTTCTTACACGTCAGTCAGTATTTGAATTCTTTGAAAGAACCTTGTATCCTCATTAAAATACGATCTTTTTACTAAAGTGTGTTTGAGAATCTTAAGAGCGTGCTTTTTATTAGAATTTGATTATTTTTCAATTCCTGCTATTAACTCACACGCTCTATTTATTTATTTATCTTGGTGGAATTTTCAATCGTTAATTACATTTTAAATTTAATATAAATGATTATTTTGGATGACAATACAATAACTTAATTATAATTAATAAAAATTAATTATTTAAAGAATTACAAATACGGCGACTTGGCGACCCTTTTGGCAACTTGTGTTAAAACTTGAAAAGGTTTTAACACAAGTTTAAACCCCAAGTTTTATCCCCACGTTTTAAAGCATTCATTTGAACTGAAATTTTATATACACGATTGTTTTGAATGACAATACGATACTTAATGATAATTAATAAAAATTAATTTCCAAATGTTGTGATTCTGTTATATGTATATACATATTTATAGTAATTGTAACTATTTAATAAAAAGTAGCTAAAATAAAAATTTTCTTTGTTGATCTAAGCATGAATTGACTTAAAATTTTTTTTATAATACTTGTTTTTAATTATTCTTCTTGCACCCCCGGAAATGCCTGCACTTCATTATTAGAGCCACTATTGTATAAAATGTGAGTGAATCATACTCACAATATTTTGTCGTAACAATACAACGAACGTATATCTAAAAACCACCTTCAACGCATGAGCTTTACTTAATTCCCACCATTTTCAGTTAAACGCTTCCATTTTGTAGCTCTTAAAATTTGGCGATTTCATATCAAAATCCCAAATCTGAAAAGATCTGAGCGGTAATGGCCCTGTTTACGGATCCTGGTTTCGTTCTTCTTGCTTATTCTCAGAAGAACACTCGATTCTGAATGCTTTTCGGAAGCAAATTAAAAGTTATGTTTATCCGTCCGTAGACGGAGATCCATTCCGCAAGTATAAAAGTGGCGCCGTGGCGTCTAGCCAATGTCTGGGGACAATGGTGCAATTGCCTACATACAAGTCTCTGAAGAAATACTAAATCTTTTAACTCGGACCAATATCTAGATCTTTTCGGGGATCTTGAAGATTCTAAGCAGTAATATTGTTTGTATTTTAGTGTCACATAGAACTCACAGTTGCTTTCGTACGATACCTTTGAGTGAATTTACCCCTAAACAAGTTTTTATTTTTTTAGTTTTCTTCATATAAATGAATATGACAGTATGAGAAATTTTCTTTTCAAATTAGATAAAACTAGATTCAAAATAAATATTACGCGTAAGTAAAGCGTTAAATCAACGATGCTAAGACTATGACTGTGTGTTTTGTCAGAATTTAATCAGCACTGTCCATAAAAAAATTGCATTCGTGACACTTTTTTCAGTAAATTAACTAAAGCCTTCTTTGTATAAATATTTGTGTAGGGATACATAAATTTAAGCAGTGCCCATTTGGTGACTTAAATTTGTGACCAGTACTTTACCTAATTTTTTAACTTCCACATGCAAACTAATTTAAACTATAACATAATAAGAAACAAAACATATTCTGAAATACCATCTGGTAATACATCTCGTTATTTTTTTATTGCAGTAATTTTAATTCAATCGTTAGATCCGACGAATATTTTCGCCACTTAACATGGCTCAAAATTACGAGGTCGGTCGCCAAAAGCCGTCGAGTAGCTGAATTGTGTGACGTTAACATTCACTCACTCCAACGAATGCTTAAAACGAGTCCATAAAAAAATTCTGAAAGTTATGAACGATGTATAATAGATCATTTTGAAAAATATTATGAAACGGGCTAGTTGGAAATGCCTTGTTGGAATGAGAGGAAATATTTTAGATTCGTAAAGGTGAAGTGTCATATTTAGATCCGATTCTGAGTTTACTCAAAGCAAGTTGTAACTATACTGCCATCCGAAAAGTAACACCAAGACAAAAGATAAGATAACAAAGACATCAAAGTTAAATTTATTAGCGGTATAACACATAATATAATGGTGGAATAATTAAAAACATGGCCTTTCACGTCAGGAAGAAAATGATGAAGTCAATATAGAGTTTTTAGGCTGTGACTGGCAAATTCGGATGCTTCAGAATTGAACTGAATAAAAGGGCTTTATATGTCTTGTTGAAGGTATGGTAGTCAGTAAGATATATTTCGAGATAGTCTCCCTCCATTCATCGTTCAGACGTGTTTTATAGATGGGAAGAACAAGCAGACCAAAGCAACAATGCACTGTTGTGGGCGAAGACTACTTAAACATTGCTTGATGCATGGAATCACGCTTTGTTGTGTTGGAATGCGACCACGAGCAAATCTTAAAGGTAAGAGAAAATAACAAGCTGAAAGATATGTGGCGGTGGTATCTATATAAACCAGTAAGTCTCCATGCCGTCATTTTAGCACGGTTTCTAAAGTACTCGCTTACGAAACAGACGTACTGAGTTCTCTAATAATCTTCCTTCAGATATATGACTGGCAATGCATATTAAGAAAGTATGAGAGATGAATATACCATCCCAAATCAGAACATCGATTGCAGTATTAGTATGGCAATGCATAAATCAACAATCAAGCAAACTCTCTCCGCAGTATTTCTGGACTCTAATATGACAATCGTAGTGATGTTGGAATCGTAATGATGATTCATCTGTTAAGGCAATGTATACCATTCAGTTGCCCGTAGCTTCTATTTAATTCGCCATTGCAGATGCAAACGCCTGTGGTTTTGAGACAAAAATAGGGTACATGCGGCCGCCTATTGTTGTGCAATAGACCGCACCTTTTATAATATGGTTCTTGATGTGATAGAGAGATTCATAAACTGCCATATACACTATATGGTTCACCTGTAATGGTGAGACAAAACTAGTGCACTAGATGTGTTGATCAGTTATTCCCTCTAGCTCCATCCAATACCAATCCGTACCACTGTTGTTTGGTTACTTTCAACACGATCATTGATTTCTCGGAAAAATTATTCGGATTCCCTATAAGCAAAAGTTTCCCTCTGTCGAATTCGGGAATGTGCGCGAATGACGTTCGTATTTTTCTTTGTGACATACCAAAGTTGCTTCCAAAGAAGAAACTTTGGTGCACTTTTTGAAGGCATTACAGGCACCCACAATGTACGTTTTGCTAAAAAACTAAACATTTACATATCCCATCGTGGTATATGCACAGTTAAAATTTCATGCATTCATGTATGGTTTTGCATTTTGAGTGGGCAGCTGTGTGTATTAGGAACTGTTATCCGCAAAGTTGTTCTTAAATTAGCAAAAGAGTATTAAAATAGTCTCAGGTGAAACGTAATACATAGCATGACATTTTAAGGAATAAAAAATTGAATCTCAGAGGCACTAAGATCACATTGCTTAGGAAGATTTTTTTAACCAGTGAAGCATTTTCTTTACCAAGCATTTTGGCGTACAAAGATACCCTTTGGATTATCTTAATTGTGAATATATAGAGAGAAAGTTAAATACTCTTTATACTTCTATACATATATTTTAAATGCTTCTTCTTGTTATTATTGTTTTATAAGACTCCATTTGAATTTCCAAATGATATTCATTATTTTGTTAATATTGTTGTATTCAGTTTTATCCAATTAAATAACACAGCAGAACTGCACAACGATTTATTATAAAAAGACATTTTAACTATAAAGAAGGATTAATTTATAAGGATCCATCTGGGTTTATCACTCCAAATATATATGAGAAAATTTTGAAGCGCCCTTTAATGTATACTAGTCCTAGTTATTTTGTAGCCTTTAAAACAATTAAGACAGAACCCAGAATCTTCCGGACATACAACTTGAAATTGTGTTTGTTAGATCACAACAATACTATATCAATTTTGACTGATGGAAAGAAAGCATCAAAACCTTATTCTAAATTCCATATTCTAGCCCAAAATATTAGTATTAATGTGATATAAAATAATTGATTTTTATTAATACTTTCTTCAATAATAAGTATTTAGAAGTTTCTATTTGACTTTAAAAAGTCTGAATACTCGAAATATGAAAACTGTACAACTTAAATTTGATGACTCATTCGAAAAAGTTTCTCAAAAATCCTTGAGAATCACGCACTATACTTATATAATGAAAATAGTTTATCTTTTTGAATACATATCACTATATATCTCTGTTATAATGATATAATTTCTAATAGAAGTGCTATAAATTGTTATATAAACAAAACACGAACTACTTACATGCAAATTATTTATAAACGTAAGCCTTCTGTATGAATGTAAAGAATTGGCGGCATAAATACAAAAATACGCAAGGATATAACGACTTCATAAATTCTGTTGGCTATAGCGTGCATGCCTTAAGTTTCGTGCAATTCTCTTGAAATGAGGTGTTTTCTTTGTTTAGCTGGAACTGATAATAGAACGAGCATTCAATGTTGAACTTTTCCATTCATTTTGCTAAAGACTAGATTCATTGTAATAAAAGTCACGACCCGAATTCAGCAGACGGCCAAGTGTGTATTTCACGAATTTCCTGAGAATTCTAAGTTTCGCAACTCCTCACGATAATCGCTATCAGTTTTAATGTTATTTAGTAGTACAAATTATATAAAAGATTTGTTAAAACTAAAAATATCAACAAAGTAAATTGAGGCTCATGACAAATACAAACTTGTAAAGAGAGAAAGAACAAGTAATATAAAAAACATTTAAGTCAATTCCTACTTACAAGGGGAGGGCACAATTAAGGAAATTCATTTGGGATCGAGACTTGGTGTAATATTAGTACTCCATTAGGGTGTACACCTTTCAATGTAATTCCGCCGAACGGCCAGTCAATTCGGTGAAATTAGCCTTCGAAATTCATGCTTAGCTTTTATACAATTAAATTTTAATTTTACGCAACGAGTTCGTAGTTTGATTGGTAAATCGTCTGCTTACTATACGCGAGGTCAGAGTTCGATGCTACTCGGTCAATTTTTTTTCTTCAATTCAGTTAATTATTTTTCAAAATTAAATAAATTTATTTATGAAAGGTTTATTAAATATTAAATTATATGTTATGCAATTGTTTTGTATTTTCTAAAGTAAAAAAAAATTTTAAGAACCTAACTTAAATTATTTATTAGTAAAATTATTTAAAAATATTATTAATTAAAAATATTTAAAATATTATTAATTAAAAATATTTAAAATTATTACAAATTAAAAATATGTAAAATTATTATTAATTAAAAATATTTTAATTAATTGTTAAATAAAAATATTTAAAATAATTATTAATGAAAAGTATTAATTAAAGTTATAGTAGATCAATTAATAGTTATTATAATTAATTAATTAATTAATTACTTTATAATTAATTACTATTCATTATAATTAATTACTAGTTATTATAATTAATTAGTTATTATTTATTATAATTAATTAGTTATTATTTATTATATTATTATTTCTATTTTTCATTAATTAATTACTATTTATTATAATTGATTATTATTTATTATAATTAATTAATATTTCTTATAATTAATTAGTTACTATTTATTATAATTACTTAAATGATTAATATTTATTTCAATTAATTATATATTATTAAGCATTAGTATTAATGCGAAATATTATTAAATTATTAAAATTATTATTAAATTATTACTAAAATTATTATTAGATTATTATTTAAATTATTTAAATAAATTTATTAAAATTATTTAAATAAACATTTTGAAATTAAATAAATTTATTTGAAAAGGACTTACTAAATATTTTATAAAATTATAAAATAATTAAATTAATAATATATAAAAAATACATATTTTTTATTATATTAATTATAAAATAATTAATTAATTTAATTAATAAATAAATTACTTTATATTATGTATAATATTTTATTTATAGTATATTGTATTTCACATTATAAAACTATTTATAACTAATTTTTATGTAAAATATCATTTAATATTTATTTTATATATTTTATTATAAATATTATTTATATTAATATAAAATATATTTATAAAACTTAATAATAATTCATAAAATTACAGTAATTTTTTTACTTTATAAAATACAATATAATTACGTAAAATATCATTTAATATTTAATAAAGCTTTCATAAATAAGTTTATTTAATTTTAAAAAATAATTAAATCAATTGAAGAAAGCAAATTGACCGAGAGGAATCAAACCCTGACCTGACGTATAGTAAGCAGACAATTTACCAATCAAGCTACGAACTCGTTGCGGAAAATTAAAATTTAATTGTATAAAAGCTAAGCATGAATTTCGAAGGCGAATTTCTCCAAATTAACTGGCCGTTCGGCGGAATTACATTGAGGGGCGAACACCCTAAAGGGGAGTACCACTATTATATCAAGTTTCGATCAAAAATGAATTTCCTTAGTTGTGCCCTCTCCTTGTTAGATCAACAAAGAAAATTTTTATTCTAGCTACTTCTTTTTAAATAGTAACAATTAATATAAATACGTATCTACATATGACAGAATGACAACATTAAGTGGTAATTATTTTATTAACTATCTTTAAAGTATCGTATTGTCATCCAAAACAATCGTGTACATAAAATTTCAGTTCAACTGAATCCTTTAAAGCGCGAGAAAAAAAAATCTTTTAAAGTTTTGACCCAAGTCACTAAAAATGAAACCAACGTGGCTGTATCTGTAATTCTTTAAATAATTAGCTTCAGTCAATTCGTTTTAATTAATAATAATTAAATTATCGTATTTTTACCCAAAACAATAGTGTATAGATAATTGCAGCTCAAACGAGCGCTTTAAAACGGGAGAAATGGGCCTTTTTATGTTTTAACACAAGTCGCCGTGGCTGTATTTGTAATTCTTTGAATAACTAGTTTTAATCAGTTAATTTTTATTAATTATAATTAAGTTATTGTATTGTCATCCAAAATAATCATGAATATAAAATTTCAGCTCAATTTAGCGCTTTAAAATGTATTTTATTAACGATTGAAAATTCCACGAAGATAAATAAATAAATAAATAAAGAGAGAGAGAGTGAGCAAATAGTAGGAATTAAGAGGTAGAATTCATTTAATATTGATGTAATTGTGTGAAACGAGTGGTAAAGTTTACCTTTGCTCAGTGTTAAAGTATAGGGCCGAGTTTGGAATATTTTTTTGTGTTTCAATGAAATACGCTTATCGCGAAACGCTTAAGACGAAATATCGGTTAACATGAAATTATACAACTGCCCCGATAAGCTACTATGTATTGTCATGCATTATTTTTCTCTTAGCACAAACGAAAATCGCTAAACACGAAATCATTTCTCTTTTGGGAATGAATAATATACGGAAAGCTCCAGCCGCGCAGGCGAGATTTAAGAGAGGTGGTTTCTCATGTTACATAGAAATGAAGCTAACTTGGCATAAAATACCCTCGGAATAGCCTGTGGCAAGCCAATTTGTTTTTCTAAGCTACTTTCACGCTCCACCCTAACAAATACCACACAAAAACATCTAATTTTACATTAGTTGGTTTTCGAATTCATTGATGAGTACATCACAGTGTGAGTAAAAATCAGTGAGCTTGAGGTTTCGCGTTTTTTTTTCTATTTCAGAAGAACTTTTTTACGAGCATAATAGCATTATAACAAAGAGCTCCGGTGGAAAGCAAACTACAATTTCGCATAAAATAAAGATGGAGCTTCTTAAGGTTGGTGATCAAAAACAGAAAACTTGAAATATTTCTCTTAAATTTCATTAAATTCTAGTGAATGTTTTCGTTCCCATCTTTTGTTGTGTATTATATATATTGAGCTATGAATATTAAATGTATTGCAATAAACTTAATTTTGTTTAATATATGTTTTTTGCAATATATTTTAATACGAAAGTCTTTTAACATGAAAAAATATTTCAGTTCTCCCTTAGTTTCGTGTTAAACGATTTTCACTATATAAGTATTTCAACATTAATATCATATTCTGGCTTCACTACCTTATAAAGGACAGGCCAATTTTATCCTATTACTCATTTTTACCCATTTTTTCTGGTATAAAATGTGTTTAGCATTCACCGTAATGGTAAATAAGCTATCTCTTTAAATGCTAAATCGTTTCGTTTCTAATTATTAAAGGAATATTTTCAAATTTTAAAAACTCTATTTTATAAGCACATGTATGAATTACGATATTGTAAATTTTCGTGAAGAATCATTTTTCTGTCTGAAAATGTGCTCCTCGTTTAGCTCATGCTCTCGTACATTTGGCGAAGACAGGTGGGGAATGAAAAATGGGATTAAAATATTCACTTCCAGGTTTGGGTAGAAATGAGAAATGAAACGATAGATCGGAATTTGAAAATGAAGAGGGGGGGGGGGAAACAAGTGATCCTGAAACTAGTGAAGGAAACTCCTCGACAAATTCTGTCATCTTTCAAAAAAACTTCCTATAACGCATTGCGAAATACCCATAAAACTCAACACGTAGACAAAACACCCAATTCTTAACCTATTAGTTAAATGTATTAATATTACGATACAATATTTTTAAACTATATAGTTTCGATAAGTCTGTAATTTCTTTTCATAGTGATTCATTTAAAAAATTAAAAATTCGTTACTTCTAATAATCTAAGCATTCAGTAAATTTTTTTAATTGAATCTAAAGCTTGATTCTTATCTTTTTCGAACTGCATATTTTTTAGGTAATCCATATGAGTCAAAATCTAAAAAATTAATTTGGGTTTTCTACTGAATGTGATGCAAATTTGAACCAATTTTTAAAAAATTAAATTCAAATATTAACACAATTTCATAAAATATAATTGTAGTTGTTCAGAGTTAAGTAATTAATTTAGGGTTTCAGGTTTTGTGGGTGTGTAACTATTGGTTCCAGATTTAACTAAATAGTTTCTCATGAGCAATTCTCTAGAAGTGACATTTTGTGGTAGGTTAGGTATTCAAGATTGAGGCTCTTTCACGAAAAAAAATTCTTTATTTACATAATTTATTTGTTTTATTGGATGAAAGGCCAAATTTGCACCCTCATTTCCACCAAACACTTGTTAACTGAAGATAAAACGTGTATCTGTCATCATCATCATGTTAGTCAAGGCAGTCCGTCGTGGGCTAGTGCCTTCCTTTGAAGATTCCTCCATTATGACCTTTTATTTAGTTTTGTTCTCCAAGTTTTCTCGTTTATAATCCCGAAGTCTAAATTCCACTGAGTATACCCATCTCAATCTGTCTTCCACGTTTCTGAATCCCAGTGAATTTGAACTGCAATGCGTATCTGCGATCTGATCAAAGCTCGACAGAGGCAAGAAAAAGTGAAAAGGGAGAAAGATTGAAAATTGATTGTTTTTAACATCGATCTTCGAGGTAAAATGCGATCTACTGGAGACGTACCTCGTAGTTCTGAATCTCCAGTTTTTACTTATCGTCAACGTGAGGACTTTGAACCGCGTCGAATTTAACGTGCATCAGACCATCTGCAAGGTGGGACTTTAGTAACACCAAGACTGCAACACATACTAGTTCAAAATTGTTGTCAATAAATTTTGTAATGGATTTAAATTAGTGCTTCTCAAACTTTCAATATTCGTTACCCAATTTTCAATCATAATTTTCATCACGCCCCCCAGCCACCCTAAACAATGAGAATGTATGGAATGAAGTAATAATGTATAATACGTTGACGCTGAAAATACAATATGATCTTAATTAAAAGCCGTGCAAATTATCAAGTTTATTACATTTTATATACAATTTTGTATATGATAAGGTCATGAAAAAATCACTAATAATTATTAAACTTGTTCCTAACTTAGTATTGATGCTTAGCATCAAATATATTGTGCCGTACTGATACATTTATTATAAGTATAGTATATCAGAGCAAACGTGTATTTTATTTTTTATTATGTCAGAATATATTTTGTTTTGTTTCCTTTTAGTAAATTGATAATTTTTAAAATTTATTTTCCACTTTTCGATATGCTCGCGCCCCCTTGTAGAGTTATCACCCCCCTCAGGGGTGTGCCTCAGTTTGAGAAACATCGGTTTAAGTTGATAGCAATTTAATGTAGGACAAATTTCGAATGATGGGCGATCTATTTAGTGTTCATTAACAAGCAATATCTAAGATAGTCCAAAACCTACCACAGAAATCTAATGTAACAATGGTTATACATAATATCAAAATCTAAATGATATGGGCAATTCATTTCAGCCTTTGAGAATAGGATTTGTGATGACAACAATTGTTTCCGAATATATTGTTTGCTCATGAGAAGCTTGACAATATATCAATCCATAAACAGTTAGTACTACATTCTATACTATAATCATTCATATGCATTTAGAATTAAACCATAAATATCGGAAATAAATCACGAATCAGTACAGTGATGTATACTTTACTGGTGAGTCAATCCAATACAGTGGACCCTTTTGGAGATTAAACCGTTAGTAGAAAACATACTCTGTTATCCTTTAATAGCTTAGAGGAAATATAAAATTGGAGAACAATGCTTGATATATACTTGGGTGAGTGAATGTTTATTAATATAGAACTATAAAGCGTTATTGGCAGTCAGACGTCGTATAATTTTAAACCTCAGTTAAGTGACGTGGATAATACCTGAACTGACATTCTCTCTCCAAACAACCATACCACGTCAACGAGAGGACTTTGAGAAAAGACAAATTTAACTTACATCAGCCTCTCTACACTAGAGCTCGAACTTATGACACGCTGACCACAAATTCGTGACAATAACTACTAGGCTAGCGTGGCCCCTAGTGGTACTTGAGAATAACACTTATGATAATTAACATAAATGTGAGGATATGGATTAGCATTAATAAGGATTACTTTATCCTTAAAAAAGTTTTGTATCATGTCAGAATTTTCAAACCTGCTTCTTCTAAGAAAATTCATTTTAAAGAAGTATAGCAAATGTTTTTATATAAATTACAGCTTTGGGAATAATCTTGAATAAATGATAAAAAATAATGTACATAAGAAAAGTCATTGATGTTACTGTTTTTGCAAATTTATTAAAATTTGTTTCGATTCTCGAAAGCAAGGAGATAGTTCGGAAATGGCTACTCAAAGCAAATGATATATATTTATATATAAGCAAATTCAATATCTCTGATTACGCAACATATAAAAGCTCATTGTAAAAAAACCCTTCTAAATGTTTCCTTTGGACACTTCTAAAACTACTTACGAACTACGCGGAGAGTTTCAGTATTAAATACACTTAAATATGTTCATCATTTTATAGATACTGTTATATGCATACTGGTACGTTACTTTTAGTGCTTTTACTTATGATTTTCCTGTTTTCAATATGGAGTCATGTCTCGTTCTTAAGGAAATCCTGATAAACTTTTATAAAGCACAAGTATTCTTAAGATTTCATAAAAAAATCTATGCAAAGAAAATATTTATAACATAAAAATTCACTTTCCTTAAATTAAGTGATAATTGTTCACTTAGTTGTTTTTAAAATGCTTTGTAGAACTTTTTGGACCATAATTAAAATTTCTATCATTATTAAAGTTTTACTAAAATTGAGTTTTTAAAAAGAGACCATAGAATGGAATAAGATTAAATGTAATACAAATAGCATGATTGCTGGCAATGTTAACAATGGCTGTAGTATGTAATGACAATAAAATATTTTTCATCACACATTCAAATTAAATTTTATTCATTCCAATACCTCATTCCTCTCTCAATGTATATATAACTGTTAAACTTCTTAATTTGCAAGATGACTACATATATTTTCACATAATTTCCTCATTCATTTTACAATTCATATGTTTGTACTTGTCATTTATTAAAACTATTTTAATGATCTTATGAATTTCAAATGTTTCATGGTCTATATAAATATATTTTTTGTGTTTATACAGTCAATATGGTCAAGTGACATGGAAGACATTTAACTGGCAATCCGCTCTCCTAACTTCAACACAATGAAGATGTGATGACTTCTAGCCAGGATAGTTAAAACGTGCACATCAGTTCCTCTAGTTGACATGTCCTAGTGGCACAAGAATTTGAACCTTTGAGTCGACAGATCACGTGATTGCGACGACCCCTTGGCTACAATGCCCTTATAATGAAATGAAATTCTATATTTTAAAAGAAATTATTAACAACATAGCTTCCTACTTTAATATTATTTTTAAAGTATCCGACTATGCGTTAAAAACCATGATTTTACAAAAACGCATAAATGGATAATTTTCATGATATTTAGTGTCACTTAGATTAGAATACATGCATAAAATGGTTCTAAGGACATTTTGACAAAAACACTTATTTAAATGCACTGTTTTGGCGAAATATTAACTTAGAATAATCTTTTTTCAAAATGTTCTCCTTTTGTGAAAAATGCTTCCATTACCATAATATTTTGCCTGTATATAGCTCAGACCTCTCGACAGAGGCTCAACTAGAATTTTTGAAATGTATAACTTAGAAGTGGGTTTATCCATATTTTACGACAACAGAGGGGAGCAATTTTAAAAAAAAATACGCCAATAATTATTTCAATTGGTGGTAACTCTGAAAACAATGTGAATTTTTCAAAAATTCTAGTTAAGCCTCTGTAGAGAGGTCTAAGCTATATAGAGAAAAATATTATTCTAATAGAAGCACTTTTTACAAAAGGAGAATATATTGAGAATGGGTCATTCTGTGTTGATTTTTTGTCAAAATGTTGTATTTAAATAATTTTTTTTTCAAAATGTTATACATGTATTCTAATCTAAGTTACACTAAATATCATGAAAACTATCCATTTATGCGCTTTTTTAAAATCAAGGTTCTGAACGTAGTCGGATACCTTAATGAAAATCGTGCCTTGTCCATTTTGTTGCTTCTCTTCCTGATTTCTAATTCTATTTGACAAAGAAAAAGAAACTAAAATTATATTTAATTTTGAAACACGGCTATGCTAAAAATGTTTCCTTCAATAGGGATCTGTGTATTAAACATCCTTTCAAAATGGATTTAAAAAAAAGGATGATGTACAAGTTATTATTATTATTATTATTATTTCGATATCTGCTCTACTGCTGAATTAAGATAAATCTTGCTTTTTTAAACCTTTTGTATGAGAAGCTTAAGTATTTCTTAAAAATTCTCTAAAAAACCACAGCATTAACTATTAAACGTAAATTGAACATTGAAATACCTAAGTAATTTTAACATGTTCACATAAAGAAAGTTGGTTTGTTGATTTCAATTTCTAGCACTCAGCTCACTTGGAAAATATTGTGTCAAACACATGTCCAACACAAGGTATTCGACTACGCGTTCGGAACAATGATTCTAAAAAAGCGCATAAATGGATAATTTTCATGATATTTAGTGTCTCTTAGATTAGAAAACATGTACAAAATTGTTTTAAGGACATTTTGACAAAAACAAATTATTTAAATACAATATTTCGGCAAAAAATTAGCTTATAATTACCTTTTTTTAAAATGTTCTCCTTTTGTGAAAAATGCTTCTATTATAATAACATTTTGTCTGTATGTAACTCAAACCTCTGTACAGAGGCTCAACTATGACTTTTGAAAAACTCACATTATTTTCAGAGTTACAACCCATTGAAATAATTATCGCCGCTTTTATCTTAAAATTTCTCCCCTCTGTTGTCGTAAATCATAGATAAACCCACTTCTAAGTTATATATTTCAAAAATTCTAGTTGAGCCTCTGTATAGAAGTCTGAGCTATATACAGGAAAAATATCATTATAATACTAGCATTTTTCACAAAAGGAGACTATATTGAAAATGGGTCATTCTGTGTTCATTTTTTGTTAAAAGATTGTACTTAAGAATAGTATTACGATAAAAAATTATTTAAAACAATTTTATTTACATTTTCTAATCTAAGTGACACTTAATACATAAATATTATCCATTTATACGCTTTTGCAAAATCACGGTTGCGAACGTAGTCGAATACCTTAATGAAGAAAAATTACATAATAACAATTTCGTGCCATGTCTAAAAAGCTATTCTACTTAAAACTAAATGTATGGTAAAAAATCAAGGCCATGCAAAAAGTTTAATCTCTGACGGGGGATTTTCTCTGCCAACTCAGGCAAAGTTTAAAATATGATTTAAAATGTTTGAAGCGAACACGGTTGAAAGAGGAACTTTCAATTAAAATGTGTCTCAAAGTGAATGGATAAACCCAATAGTGGATTCATAAATCTAACGCTTAATAGTACATTCAAAAGTATGCAATGTATTCCTGATAAACCTTTAAAGTATTCTAATTTAAAAGAGGGAACTCAATCGTTAGCAAAAAATATACAGAAAAAAAATTGATGTTATTCAGTGAAACAGTTTGAAAAAAAAAGTAATTATTCTTTTTTTCATACAAAAGAAAAATCTACAAGAAAGAAAGGTTAATATTCTTCTAAGATGTGTAAAAATTTCTGAAAGAAATTTCGAAAGGGACTTGATGAAAATTATAGCTAAATAGTCATTCCGTCGTTATTATATTTCACAGAATTAAATTAAAATTAAGGTACTTTTTCTAAGTTATTATACATCTATTACTCGTATGTCCATTTTTGTATCCATGGCAAGCATCCAGAAAATATCCTTTGTAGAATATAGCGAAAAATCGTACATATACAGCAGATCGATCAATGTATCAACTGTCGTATCATTGTCAGCTCAGTAGACTTTTTTCCTTACGGATAAGCGTGAAGAAAACTCTCTACTTACTATATAGATATCTGAAGGTAACACACTTTTTCATTTCATTTGTTATCTCGTTCATTTTTTGAGCTTATCAAACTTTGTGTCATTTTTTTGTATGGTAAATGTGCGAGAATAGAAATTCGTATACCGTAAGTGATCGTCGAGCTATGTTTATGCTTTGGAGGAAAATTCGCCGCAAGAGGAAAATATACATTCAGATAAACCAAAGTTAGAAAGTAAATAAGAAATGTTTTGAAGCTGTGAGAAGGATTTTGGTGAATTTTTTTTTAATAAAAGTTCCACAAAAATTAAAATTGCTTGCGCACGAGGAACGAAAAATATTTAAAAAAGGAAATGAAAATTATTTTTCCTAAACTACTTTTTTTTATATTGGTGAATCTGTATACAAAAGTCAAAACCTTTCCTTTAAGTATAGTTAAAGTTCCAAAAGTTATCGGCTGATACATGGAAATATACGGTGTATGAAATATAATTATTTCAAAATTCTTATGGAACTACTGAGAATTTTGAATTAAGGTATTTCAAAACATTTAACTCAATTGACATCGACAAGTCTGTTATATCCAAAACAATTTCTGAATTTTTTTCATCTCTAATACCTACTACCTATTATTTTTTCCTATTTATTGCAATGAATAAAATTTATTCTAAGGAAGTTATACTAAAAATTATTGAAAGTATCGAAGGAATGCCTTCTGAAATTTACATCGCTTTAGAACAAAAGTTATATGCAAGTCAATCTAATTCATTTAAATTCGAGGATCTGATGTTGTCATAAAATAATAAAATAACAATTTCTACGAAATTCGTGAAGTTTATATGACTTGGATACTATCATTTCGTTTTAAAACAAGACTAAGAGATTTAAACGCAACAAAGTTCGCTGACTTGTCAAAAACTCGGCTTTCCTCCAAATGTTACCATTATTATGCTGCTCATGGCATGCTTAGGTTTATGTCCGAGACAATTTAATTTTAAAGATAAGGTGCTTTATACTAGTTCTACTGCATGAAAAAAATCATTTGAACTTTTTGAAGACAGTTATTCATCCAGGATATACGATATTTAAGGTAATAAAAATTGTTACAATGATTTTTGCTTAAGGGGTGTTGGAAAGCTAAAATCTTATTTTTTTGACAATTTGAGATTTTTACATTTTCAAATTGTATAGATTTTAACCTTTCTAAAAATACCTTACTTGAACCTCTGGGGTATTTAGAAGGCTTTAAAATGTATTTTTAAATATTCGTTGAATTTGGGCCACACCCATTTTAATGGCGAAAATTGTAAACAAATTACTTTGTTTTTGTTTAAAAGTGTAACGATTGATATAAACCAAAACATGTATCTTTTATTTTAAATTGAGCCTTTTATTTTTTTATTTCCCAGCCGATTAGAAGTCTCACTGTATACATTAAAATAAATTTATCTCAAAATGTAAATTTTAATGTGCGATGTACCTTTTCTGAGAAACTACTGTTCACAGGTATGCAAATTTTTTATGAATTATTTATAATGAAGTCTAATATATACTAAAATGAGCTTTTTTAAAAACACTCAAAAATTCAATTTTTACAAATTTTTAAAGTAAAAAATGGGTCAAATTTCGCAATGTTTGATAAAATATTTCATAATTTCTTAAAAAATTCAAAATTGGCTAAACGCTCATTTTAGTATAATAAGAGAGGTGTACTTTAATAGTATGAAAAATTTCAAGCATGTACATAAAACAGATTTTGAGAAAAGGTACATCGAAAACAGCTAATTTAACATTGTCAGTAGAGAGAGAGAGAGGTTTCCAACTCCCCTTAAAATGTATTTTTCAAAACATTCCGGCATGACAAAGTTAAACTTATTCCAATCATAATATACAATTTTGAGAGAAGAAATTCTTTGATTTTGTAAGAGTTTTAATTTTTTAAGCAATAGAACCTCAAAATTTATTTTTTCAAATATTTATCCAAATTATTTATAAGGTTATTTAAGTATTTTTATTTTTAATTTTAATATTTATGTTGATTGCCGATATTTATATTTTATATAAGCATTAGTTGTTACCCACCCACTTCCCTGGGTAGTTCACGATAATGTATAGTTATATATTTATTTAAAGTTATTCGTATCTATAAGTCTCAGCATTTATTTTCGATTGTATTCAAACATTTTTATATCCTTCGCCCTTGATTCACAAAACAGCAGGACTTTAATTCTTAAAATGAAATACATTTATCTTTTACGCATCCGTAAATCCCAGTTGGTATTTGATTTCTCAATATCCTGTTTTTAGCGGATCTCTGCTCAACAAAAGAAACATACTTGTCAAATTTAAAGTCTGTAGGTTTAATAGTTCAAAAACGAGAATTTTCATCTATTGCATCACCTTTGGGTGCGAAGTTCCTCAAAAGATTTCTGAATCAAAAGATTTCGCCAAATGCAGCAGTCGTTTTCTTAACATAAGCAGGAATGGTTTTCTATTTATTAACTGTATATCACGGATTTGGGGACTTTTAACGTACATATATAAACCTTTCCTTAAAAAAAAATTTTGTAAAGAGTTCATGAAAAAAAAATTTTCGGTGGGAATGTATTTACGACTGCTTTGAAGTATTAGTAACTGCAAAATTTTAGAACAATAGGATAAACGGCGTGGATTTGTATAAGTCCCGAACAAATTTACAAACATTTAAATGCATGCATAAGAAGCGTAATATACATTTGTTCTTTATTTATATTTTAATTATGTAAGGAACTATTAATATAGATTATTATAGGTTTAATGTCACACTTCAAAAAAACCCCAAAGAACAACTGAAAAGGAATATACTTTTTTCAAAGTATCTTTTAATGAGAGTTAATACGAATTAGTTATCAGTAATTGCTTACTTAATTAAAATCAGGCATTTAAACACGGATTGCTTAACGCAAAAATTTCCAGAGTACCGTTAAAAGCGAATTAACAATTTAGAAAAACAACGAATTACCAATATTTTCCATAGCTGTTGCCAAAATAAATGAATCAAAAAGTGTAATCTGTAACCAAAAATTGTTTCAATCTGCTCCACAGTTTATTTTTATTTCTTGCATTAAATGTAGCACGCTTTTAAACACAAATTATTTAACTCGGCGTATGCAAGCAACTGCATTTGAAAATCATTTGTTCGCAAAAGAACTTTTAAGTGAGACACGAAAACAATATAATCACATTTAATTTATGTCGGCAAAATCCCAATAGGTTTTAATGAATTACTGCAATACCGAAAAATATACCATAAAATAAAGCAAAAATCTAGCGTAATAATGAACAAAGCAAAAAAAAAAAAAAAAAACCCAAGTAAATCCTATTATTTTAAACTAAAATCCAAATCTGTTTAAGCATAATTTAAAGCACTTCAAAGATAAAAAAAAAGTATTCTCAATTTCTAAGCGGATTCTAAAAAACGAAAAAAGCTTGCTAACGATAAGAGCCTCATTTACCCCCGAATTCGATCCTGGAACTTTCATTAAAGAAGAAAAGTAAATAATCTAAGTAAAGCACATAGTAGTCATTATGCATTTTTTCGTCTGTGATTTTTTAACAAAAGTAAAATCGCAATCACAGCTTAGCCAAAGTCCAAATCAACGACTTTAAATCGATTTGAGAGGAAAAAATCGTAAGGACCCAATTAGTACTTCGAAATTAGATACGGAATTCGATAATGAAGGTGAACTGTGAAAGAGTGGAAAAGCGACATTCGAGGAAAATGACTTATTATACGCTACTGAGCGTTGCCACTCTTGACTAATTTATTTAAATGTTAACACGAGGCAGAATTTAAAACATGCTCGTTTATAAAAAAATATTCATCTTAGTTTTTTTTAGTACCAAATGTTCTTAGTATTCAAATATTCATTTTATTATGAAGACTTCAAATGTGGCCAGTCATAGCGTTGGAAGTAATTAACAAAAAGCAATGGATATTTCTTAGAATTCAAGCAAAGTAAATATTTGAGGAGCATAAAAATACCCAAGATTATGTTATTTTTGAACTTCAGGAGCTTAATAAAGTTTTTAAAATGGGTTTTGTTTGTTCTGTAGTAGATACTACGCATTGTCAGTGGAACAAAATAAAATTGCTTGAAAAAATTCTCATTCCAGAATTCATTTCCCAGTTCAAATAGGGATACATGGAAAAAAAGGATACAAAGTAAAAGGATAAACGTTCGTTTTTAATGCTTTTTCAGTGAGAAAATTTAATGAGTGCCTTAAAAATTTATGATGCTCTAATGAATGTAAATTTAACATAGTTAGTCAGAATTTTTAAAAAAAACCTAACCAATGTTTTAAATAATAAGTTTTAATTTAAATATTTTGTCTATATATTTTCTAAAACAGAAAGTTAATTACAAAATATATGAAAAAATAATGAAAGAGAACTTCACAATAATTCTTGTAAAATACTACATTGTTAAACTCATTTTTGAACAAACAATTTGAATACCTGAAAAATAAATCCAACATATTTAAATAATCATAAAAAACCTGTAAAACGAAATTAAATTTGATTCTAAAGTAGCAAGTTTCAATGAAGTAGCCAAGAAGCAAGTTTCATCGACAATAAGAAAAGCAACACATTAAAAAAAAACTCGACTTCCGATAAAGAATCTTAGGTGGCATTGTAAAAGGAACAATTTTTTTTGGCTAAATCGAATAAATGAATTACGAAAAAATAAAATAAATATTAACAATGCAGGGTGAGTACAAATGATAAACCCGATTTTAAAGAATCATTATCAAAACTGCAGCACATATTGCAATAAGTTATACATGAATGAAAAGAGAGAAAAATGTATCCTTTTTTTTCTTATGACTAATATGCAATGCGTGACCCTCTTGTTACACGGAAAACCTCCAATCTGTAATCCAGTCCAGTCCATAAATTTTGTAGCATCACTCTACTAAGTTTGTAATCCTACACAAATACCTTCTTGTCGTCCTCTGTTATTTGTTGTGACAATTGCAATTGATACGGCTTGAAACTTAATTTTTTTCCTAAAAAATTTGCATACCGTTTACTGGGGGCATGGCAACTTTACAGGAGGCAAATCTCGTAGAGCTTCGTGGCATTCAAATAAAACTCTGCCTCACTCTCTCCACTGCTTCTTCCAAGACGCTTGGCCGGCCGCTGCTTTTCTTTTTACACTAGCAAACTGTTTTTTCTTAAAATTGATTCGCATAAGGCTCTTGTTAGCTCGTACTTCTTTTTCGTAGTGATTTCTAAATACACGATGCACTAAAATAACTGAAAAAATCCGTGCGTAATCTATTACGCAAAAACTCCTCTCTGTCATTATCACCATTTTTGGATTTCGATCACATCACTTTTGAATGTGTTGTTGATTATTGTAGGAACAAAAAACTTTCTATATTTTTCTTCACATTCCTGTATCACCTATTGTAATATATGTAGTAGTTTCAAAAATATGATTTTTAAAATAGAGTCCATCATCCTGGAAGATTTAACGCCAAAAATTGAGTAGTTGTACCAAATATTGGAGAATGTATTTTGCAAATAGGTACTAATAACAAGAATGTATATCAAGATATAAAGCGGAAATGAAATATTTTCTATTTATTTAGTATTTTAAATTGCATGTAGTATGCATACAGTAGCTAGTTTTAATTTATGCCACTCTAGAATTAAGGAAGGCTAGCGACTACGAACCTCGTAGCATTAAGCCATTGTCACATAGTGAGAAAAACATCTAAGTTGAGATTCCCCATTCGCCTGATATCCTAATGATGTGATACTATGCTAAGTAAGTCATTGTTTCATTTAACGTGTAATGGTTTAGATTTAGGTTCTAAACCTCAAAATTCTCTCTTTTGTTTTCGAAAGTTACGCGAATAGCACTTTAATGAATACTATTCAATTCATAAATAAAGAGAAAAAATTATACCCTTTACATCAAAACTTACATTCCTTTCCGTTTATTAATTTTAGTAAACTTCTTAAATTAGTCTACCGAACAAAAGTGAATGAGTCCTAATTTTATTGCATTTTAAAGGTAAATAAAAAAAATCAAGGCTACTTAAAAAAGGTATTGATGTTCACCGTCAAGTCAAAACAATATGAACACCTCCCCATTTTTAAATGAGATCGTGTGGATGACGTAGAAGACACGTGATCAAAAGAGAATGGTATTTAACTGCTGCCAGAGAAGGTAAAATGATTAAGCATTTTCCACATTTCATTTTCTTAATCCTAACTTACCTCTCTTATAAACAAAATTCTCAAATTAAGACATTTTCCAAAAAACTGGAAAACTGCTATTATCTTTCCAGTTCAAAATTCTGGCAAAAATAACCCCACTATCCAACTAGCTATAGACCAATTTCTCTCATGTCTAATAACACACACACAACAACACTCAGTAAAATTACCAAACATATCATTCTTAACAGGATTATATATCATTTCAGATGCTAACGTTATTAACCCCAATCAATTTGGGTTTGCAAGGCACCTCTCCACCTCCCACCCACTCCTCAGGATGACTGAGAAAATGACTTCTGGATTTCAGAAAAACATATCCACTGGAGCTGTTTTTCTGAATATTCAGAAGGCGTGTGATCGAGTCTGGATTAGTGGACTAATTTGTAAACTTATAATTTATAACTTCCCTCCTTCTCTCATTCACATAATTAAATCTTATATCCTTAACAGATCATACCAAGTTCGTGTCAAGGATACTCTTTCTAACGCTTATAATGTCAATATTGGGGCCCTTCAAGGTTCGCTCCTCGGGCCCGTCATATTCAACATATACATAAATGTCATTCCTACGCATCCACAGACCAGTATCAATATTTATGCTGACGATACCGCTATAGCCGCGCCATACAAAAATCACAATTCAATCACCAAAGCACTTAACAATTATTTGATACTACTCGAAACTTATTTTAACACATGGAAAATTAAACTTAATATTGACCAAACGGTTGCAGTACTTTTCACAAGGAAGAGAAAACCTGCAATCCCTCCACTTTATTCCACACCACTTCAATGGTCTCAAAACACAATTTACCTAGGACTTATATATATATATACTTGATAATAAACTCATATGGAAACAACACATTATATATTCGCGAATCAAATTTCGGAGTGCTCTAAAATTCATATATCCCCTAATTTGCCGGAATTTCACAATGACAGTAGAAAATAAGGTACTTCTCTACACAGCCGTCTTGCGGACCATTATGAATTGCGATTGTCCTATTTGGGGATATGCTGCTCTAATAGTAATTTAAGAATACTAGAAATTTTTCAAAATAAAACTATTCGCATGATTGTTCGTGCAAATATGTATAAGAAAAACTCTGATATTTATAAAGCTCTTAAACTCCCAACTCTTAAAAATTATATTAAGAAACAAGCAACCAAATTTTTTGATTCACCACCTCTTACCAATAATTATCCCATACTCAATCTGGAAAATTATATTCCTCATGACAATACCAAAAGGCCAAGTAGACTTCTACTCATACAATCCACCTTAACATTAATTTCTTTCATTTGTCTGCTGGCAAATGACTCGCTAAATTTAAAATTCTTAATTAACAACTTATTTTTATTTTAATTCTCAATTTTTCACTATATCCACACTGGCAACTTCCCCCCCCCACACACACAATCTGTAATTCTCTCATTAACTTCAGGGCAGCCAATCCAGAGCCCTTTCACTCATCCCCCTCGTCCCATCACAAAGCAGTCTATCAGCCACTCTAGGATGAACTTTTTCATCACCCTGACTTCGTCTTCAAGTTCCTCATGGCCACACCCACTTTCCTCATACAAGCGACCAATCAGGTTGTTCTCTCTCCACCAAGGTCTGCTACTTCCCGAGGAAACATCACTTCTATGATATGGGATGAAGACTGAGCCATATGCCCAGCGACATCCAGCGAAAGTAAATTATCATTCTTGCACTTACTTTTGCGAGTGAGAAGAAAGTTGGCTGCTCTGAGCGAATTTGAAAGGGGGCAAATTGTATTGACCTGATGACTCGGTACAAGTATCTTCGAAACAGCATGACTAGTAAGTTATTTGTGTTTTGCTGTTTTTAGTATTGATATCAAGTGGGAAAATAACGGTGAAACCAGAAGTAGGCACCTAGCTGTTAGACGTCTACTAGTCATCAAGTGAGTGAGTGAGTGAATGTTGGGTTTTATGGCGCAAGAGCCAAAATTGGCTATACTGCGCCACACGTTTGTTAAAATATTAAAACCATGGTAAAAATACACATGAAAAATACAATGATATAATAATTTATATATATATATATGTGCATGCCTGCATGCACATATATAAAAAAGTAAAGTGAAAGTGAAAACATTGCAAAAGGTCAAATTAAATATAAAAATCCAATCCTCTTTATAAAAGCAAATAGATTTTGGTGGGGTATTTCTCCCACCAAGTCAGATAAGGTTAAAATAGATGTATGAAAAAAGGTGATGCGATTATGGTTAAAAACTGGACAATCGATTAAAATGTGATGAACAGTGTAAGAGACATTGCATGAAGGACATTCAGGAGCGTGTTCTCCAAACAACAAATGCCTGTGTTAAGCGAGTATAGCCAACGCGAAGACGAGTCAATGTGACATCAGTTCTTCGCATTGGCGTCACAGGCCATGCTCCTATGACAGGTTTCACGGAGTGCAGTTTGTTATCCAACTGCTGACTCCATGATTCCTGCCAGATCTTAAAAATATGATGCAGGATGACGCGCTTCATATCCGATAGCGGAACCGCTAGCGGCAGATGGGTCGTCGCCGACCTTGCCGTGCTGTCCGCTTGCTCATTGCCTAGGATGCCTACGTGACTTGGTAGCAAGCAAAACACGATATCGAAACCCTTGCTGTAGAGTCGACTCGTAATGTCGAGTATTTTACAAACCACCGGATGGCATCGATCGTTATAATTTTCAAGCGCTTCTAGTACACTCATGCTGTCAGTATAGATGCAGTATTTACGGGGCCTATTGGAGTCGATTAATTGAAGTGCACGGTAAATCTTAACGCTGTGAAAACGCTGCAAGAAGTGTCGAGCCTATAACCGTGCATAATATCTTCAATCACGACTCCACAGCCAACGTAATCTGCACGTTTCGAACCATCAGTGTAGATGCCCGAATAACGACTATACTGACTGCGGTGGTAGGCGAAGACGCGTTGAAAGACGACAGGCGCTACAGTGGATTTACTGTAAGTGGCAAAAGGGTTGATATAATGGAACCGTGGCGTATTCCAAGGTTGGAATAGGAAAAGGTTCCGTTGCTGGATATGCACATTAGGTAGGTCGAGTTCAGAAGTATGAATTTTCATCCTATCCATAAATGGCCGGATGTTAGACGGCCGTGCATCATAAAGTCTCTTCATGCTGGTACTCATATACACATTCTGCAGAGGATGTGAAGGCACGGACAAGATCTTAAAATAATACGCAAGAGACAGCTTCCTCCGTCGAAGATCTAGAGGAAGCTGATTACAGTTAACATAGAGACTCTGCACTGGTGCTACTAGTCATCAAATACAAAGGACGACGGAAATTGTCGCTCCGGGTAAAGCAAAATCGGTGCCAGACAGTGGCTCAGCTGACAGCTTAATACAATGCAGGTACTTCGGAACATGCAGTTTAGAGGACACTGTTCGATATGAGACGGTGCCGCAGACGTCCCATTCGTAGACCTATGTTGACGAAGCCTCGTTGCCAACTACACCTACAGTGGGTTCAGAAACATTGAAACTTGACCATAAATAAGTGAAATAGAGTTTCTTGGTTGGGTGAATCACGATTTCTCATCGATGGATGTGTAAGGGTGTGCCATTTTCTACGATCATGCAGTTGCCCCCTCCATGTACACAGCCTGGTGACGGCAGTATTATGCTTTGGGGGACGTTCTTATGAGTGATTCTGAGACCCTTAGTTCTGGTAGAAGGACCGTGAAAGTTGTAAACTGTCAGAGCATAACTGCGGATCAGATGCACCTTTATATGTGTGGCCTCTGTTTTCCCAACTGGAAATGGAGTCTTCCAGAAAGACAGCGTCCTGTGTCAAATTGCTGATTTTGTGTCAGAAGAGTTCAAAGAGCGTAAAGATGAATTCCAAATAATATCCTGATTACCTAACTCTGTGGATCTAAATTTTTTGAGCACAATAGGGTTTTCATAGATAGGCAGCTCAGAGATAAACCATCTTTATGTCATTATACCTTGAATTTAGGTGACCACTGCTCAGACAATTGATACAGCCTGTTTTTAATATCTACCAAGAACTTACTTTATCCATGCCAAGGTGAATTGCAGCTGTTTTGCAGGTAAAAAATGGTGCAATGTGTTAGTGAGTAGGTGTTCATAATGTTTTGGGCTCTTCGTTGTGTATTATAAGTAGAGTTAAAAGAGTATTTGTAAAGAATCTGGGAAATGCAGAACATATTCTTATATTCAAAATATAGGTGCTTACATTTCATACCGTCGATCCATTTCTTCAAATCAAAAGACGTTGCTTAATGTCGCAATATGCAGCCAAGAGTGGAAAACCATTCTCGCTCCTGTTTCAAAATAATAATAATGATGACAGCATTTAACGACCTCTTTTGACTTGGTGCAAATTTCTAAGCGTGGAAAGTACCGAAGTGGTACGAGTACCAAAATAGCTCAGAGGATTAACTTCACTTAACGTTTATCAAGAACTGCAGGGTAAACAATAACAATTTCTCGATTTTTAATACTATTATAAAAGTTGATTACTTACTTATTAATTTACCACAGTATTTTTAAATATATTATTGTAATATAGAGCAAAATCTTTCATTTACGAAAATTCAGTTTATTATACTCACATAGATTTAGAAAGCTATTTAATATAATCAATTGAAATTTGTACACCTCAAAATAAGTAACTAACATTGTTTCCTTTTTTGTAATTTATCAGTCTATCTATCTAAGCAATTTACCTAAGCAAAGACAGTTTTTTTCGAATCTAGAATTCCAATAATAACTTCACTGAATTGTCGAATTCGAGGTTTCAATATGTAAAAATATTAAAGTCAAGCAGGAAATGGTAATATGACTTTCAACGCGTTCCTTATTCAAATAACTGAATATTCAAATCATCTCAACACAACTACTCTTTCTTTCATAACACAGTTACTTTTAAACAAAACCGGGAGAAAATTACATATTTTTTGAAGACATTTTATTGTTGAATAGTTTTTAATACGAAAACTACTACATGATCGTAATATTTATGGAAGGCTTGAAACTATGTTCAACACATTCTTACATGCACTTACTCTAATACAAAGTATAATCCAAAGTAACTAAGTTTTCATGCGATTTATAAATAAAGTTGCACATAAAGATTAATAGAGTTCACATGATTAACATACATAATAGTACAGCATTCAATTTGGCGTATAGCATTCCTTGAATAAATAAGTTGTCTTATTTTTCTTTAACTCTCTGGTTGTCCATAAAGTCTTTTTTACGAGTATAAATTTATATATAATTTTAAAAATACAGAAAAACCATAAACATTCATGTATATCTTAACATCGCCAATTTAAATTCTCCCAATTTTACAATGGGAGGAGAGAAACTGCCAATTACCAGTTAGTGTGATAACTAACGAGTTAAATTCGTATTTCTAATTGGTTTGTCAGTTGCTTTATTTTAAATAAATTCTGTTATGAAACAGAATATAAAAAGAGTCAGGAGTAATTTTAAAAAAAGATATGTTTTACTTAAATATGGCTTGTATTGAATGTAGATAATACAGATATATTCTTTATGTTTCAAAATTCTTAGTTTCTTTTTTTTTACTTTTGTTTTAATTTTATTCAAGAAACCTTTATTTTTTTTAAAAAAAAAAAGTGCAGCATTTCAAAGGGTCTCTGAGAAACATTTTCGTATGATGTAATATATTTACAATTCATACAATCAGGATTTTTTTTCCTCTTTTCTTATTTTTATTTATTAATTATAAGATCGGTGATGATATGATGAGCATTACACAGTATTTTTTGTACTATCTTGACTTTTTTATTAGTTTTTACATAAAACACGGGCTATAAACTATTATTTTTCAACATTTATGCTGACAGTAACGAGAGGGAAAACTATTAATCAAAGGGCAATAAAAACATCAAGGTTCGATTCTCCAAATGGCACCATAAATATAGTAGGAAGGGAGTTTATTTTAAATACATTTAAATTTGATTTTAAAAATACTTGGTTAATAAAGATATATGATGGGAATTTCTAACGAAAATTTACAAATAAAAGCTAAAAATGATTAAGCCAATGTAACTTTAAATATATATACTAGAATCATTAAGAAATTGTTTCCTTGAAAAGTATTTCAGCTAAAGCTACGGAAAGAAAGAACCTAGAAAGCTTCAGGACTAAAATGATTAATGTTTTTAAGCAGTAATACGAACCTTCACTTAGCACAAATTATTACAATTTGCTCTAACTTAAGATATCCGACTACTTGCGACAACTTTCTTTTTTTTTAAAAAAAAAAAAAAAAATGGAGATATGGAGTTTTTTTATGTGATTTTTAGATTTATTTAGTACATTTTTTAAAAAAGGCTAAAATTAAGAAGAGAAAGATAAATTATTACTACTAAAATGGGGAAAAAAGGGTAAAAATTGACAAAAAGTTGCATAAACGGGGCCCGCTCTGTACAAATAGTAAATGAAAAAAATTCTCAATTTTGATGTGTTACATTGCTATTACTTTTTGAAACGACCTTCATGATAAGAGATATTTTAATTTTTACAAAAACTAGAGCACCTTATCTGAGTTATATGAAATTACGTAAAAAAACAGTGATTATCTTCACATGAAGATACTGTAAATTTTGCAAAAAGACAATGTTTGATAAATCTGAAAGTTAAAGCACTTCTACTGTTATACAGAACATACACACTAAACTTCAGCAAATTATTTTAAAAACCTTTTAAGCAATCGCTGTCCCCGTTTAAACTTTTCGATAAAAACACATTTCCGAGTAAAACGCATTTTAAAGTTTGACATCTTATGTAAAGTTATGGCATCTGCTTTTACTAAAACACTTGTAGTGTTTGCTCTAGCGAATGGAAAATAAAAAACTCTTTATTTTTATAAAGCTAATAAAATGACCTATAAAATAAAATCGTAAAAAAATTTGTTAATTTTTTAAAAAATCATGATTTTAGGGTAACCGGATATCTTAATATAAAGTGATAACATTATTGGTGTGAAATAAAAATTTCTCTGAGTCTCTTTTAATCTTTTTCAAATAACTAGATTCAGTTATAGGAGTCAAAAACATATTTTAATAGTAAAATTTAGTCCCTATATAAAATTAAATATTAAAATTTCATAGATGTCAAGTTTTATATGCGTAGCGTTGCAGGCGTTCAATGAACCAACCGGGGATTAACCCTTAACGTAGAAAAGTTGTTTTTATCGGCTGATGTAAAGATGTCCTCATCCCTTGAGGCTCAGCATCTTTCAAGATGACTTTTATAGACATAACAAATTGCACCTAAAATAAACTGAAACACCAAATACCAACAACTAAAGGACGAAGCCTTTACCTTTTCAATACTCTAGAAACAAATTTGAAGCAAAAGCTATTGTTGTAATATTCGTCTGAAGGGCTTGAAGAGAGAACTCAATCTAATCAGGAAGAGAATAAATAGAACCGACAGAGAAGAATATTCTGGACTTGTTTTATTTTTAGAACTTAAGAAAAAATTTCTTTGTAAGAATTGAGAATTTTTATTTAATATTTTATCAACTGTCCATAAAGAAAATTAATATCTCTGATATGCATGATAATATTTATGATAGAAATTGCGTTATGCTGAGTTTAATTTTCAATGAAATTTTACTCTTTTTTACTTCCGTCTCATTTTATGTAGGATACATGGAATAATTGCTGTTTATGTGGTCTACTGAGAGAGCTTCCAGATGTATTATTTAATGTATTTTCTCTCGCTAAATAAGGTCTGAAACCAGTATTTTGACTCAGATAATATATCAATACATTTTATTTAATCTTGCCATTTTGAATTTATCAGTAATGTTTTAATTAGTTTATTTATATATATTAATCTTAAAAACTAAAAAAAGGTTTTTCTTTAGTTGTATCAATTTTTAAGAATTTGATATAATTAATTAGTTAGACATTTTTAATTTAAATTAAAAGTGCCAAAAAGTGGAAGAAATATTATCGTTCATGCTTTTTCTAAGAATATTTTTGGCTTATGACGTTAAAAATTTTATAAGAACTATTTTTCCCTCCCTACAACTCGCCTTTGTAAATCATTTGATTACGTATAATCTTGGAAAAATAGCTGATTACTAAAAGTTTAAAACCCTTTTTCAGCTTTCATGCAAACAGTATTAAAATTTATAACAAATATTTCGTTTTAACTTTCAAAAATTTAAATAAATTTTTACACAATCTAATTTATTTTTAAGCTACGTAGTACATTTCACGAAATGAATAAAATGTTATGCTTTTCATATTAACGGTGAACCAAACATTTACTAAAACTTGAAATCTGTTGCTCGTTTGTTTTTCAAAATGAATGTTACACAACAGCAGCTAACAGTCTTCGATATAAGTACGAATACAGTTTCTAACAAACTGTTATTTGGAACACAAAGGCAATGGGTTTCCTTTAAATGCGGTTCAAAACTGCAAAATCCTTCACAAATTCTCGTGAAACTCTCTCTCTCACACACAAACTAAAGTAAATCAAATTTTAAAAATTTGTGGTTACGTGTGTTTTGTCTTTGAAACTTATAACTACTATTAGGACTACAACTTATGACTACAATGTTTGGTAATTTGAGTCAACATGAATACGATTTTATCTGAATTTTTATTAACTGTGCATTTTTAAGCTGTATGAACACGACTGGCGACGAACCTCGCAAATTTGAGCTTCGGTCAAGTGATAAGGATTACACCTCCGACATAATCGTGAAAGTACTCAAGTACCAATGTTTCTATCATTAACATCACCAGCCGTTTAAATGAATTCGAAATATTAAATCGTATTCACTTTATTTAATCGAAAAATTCAAAGTGCTGTTGAAGACAACTTACCACATTTAATTGCTCCTTTTTTTAACATTCGTTCATACAACCTCTATTTCCTAACATTGCATACTTTTTCATTCTGAAATACCGGGTTAGAAAATACCATATTTCATGACATTTAAACGTACCCCCTCCAATATTCAAGGACTATGTTCTATATACTCCACAAAAACAATCGCGATACTCTATTTGATGGCTTAGAACGTTTTTGTGTCTTACAAGTACTAGAAAATTACAATCTGCTTTGGATTTATTCAAAGACTTACCTATGACATCTTATTTTTAAAAGTGAAATGAAGAGCTTTTCTTTTTGTACCTACTATACATCCACAGTAACTCAAGTCTATTAAACAAATTGCACAGATCTCCAAGAAAAAGTTTTAGTCGTTTAACACCTTGCGCAGAGCGGTCTTATTGACTTAAACCAAATTATTTCTTAAAATTGGTAACAACTAAAAATCCAGAGCATCAAGCCTAAAATTTTACATGATTTTCTTTCTTTTCTTATTCTTTATAATTTACATCTACATCAGAAGTATATATCCCGCTTCTGATGTAGATATCAATCAAGTAAATTTATATTACATTATTACTGTTGTTTTAATCAAGTTAATAGTCCTATAGATTACACCTGAAAGTATGACAGAAAGACAATCTATCTTTTCAACAATTTAAAATGTAGCTCTTCTAAATTTATGATCTGGGGAATTTAGTCTGATTAATTAATCAATTTTTGAATTTTTTTAAAAATTATTACATATAGCTTAAAATCCGATGTATAACGTGCACCGGTACTTTCACAAGTTGCAATTTTTAATTTAGGTATACTCGCCCTCTACGCGCGCACACCTTTTTACAACGAAACCTGACGCGTACGTGTGCAATGCTCTTATGTTTTGAAGTTATTTATTCGAGTTATAATCCCAGTCTTTTGAAAAAAATAATATACTTATAAACTACTACATCTTAAGTCATTAATGAATGCCATTTCTTTCAAATAAACAGTATTTCGATATATATAGACATTATTTCGGTAGAATAATATAGGCTATAGTTATATTATTTCGATATAATTTTTTTCTACGCTCATCTCTTTTTTTTTTATTTTTGAATCACTCATTTTTGTAACCGGCGTATAACGCGCACAAGTAAATTTCGAACTTATTTTTTTCTGTTAAAAGTGAATGTTATACCCTGCATTTTATGGGAATTAACTTAAAAATGACAAAGAAATATATTTTAGGCAGTTGAGAGTTTTTTTAAAAAATATAATTAGAGCATTCGAAATACAAACACATATTCTTCATGTAACTATTATTCGATGCAATCAAATTTTTTCCAACAATATTTAAATTTTAAGAAACTAACATTAAAAATACTTGATGTGTGTGAGAACATATGACAAACCACTCTCTCTATTCATACAATTCCTACTAATTCAAAATAAGGGTCCTTTGTCGAAGAAATTTATATGTTAACTAAAATGAAAAAAATTGTTGAAGAATTTGAATAAAAAAATATTTTCTCTTCACTAAAACAAAATAATTAAGTGTATTCTATTATGTTGGTAATTCAAAAAGAAAAATAATAATGCGAGTCTTCTAGGTGGAATTCATACATTTTTTTCCGTCCAAAATCTTTATCAGTAGCAAATACTTCGAATCATTAAACTAATCCCTTTTATTTAATTCTGATTTATTCTGGAACAAATCTAAATAAATTTTCTCTTCACAAAAAAAAATCAGAGTAATAATTTAATTTATTCTATTACGTTACCTACTTTAAGAAGGAAATGAATATGGCTATTTAGAGTAAGTAGATTTCTTTCCCATTTAAGATAGCCTTCATTTATGGAAAATAATTCTTTGTCATTAAATAAATTCCTTTAATTAAATAAAAGGGATTATTGGATTTATTTCACTTAAGATAATTTACTTATCCTTTTATTTAATTGGAGGAATTGTCTTTTATTTAATTTGGGTGTATACTTAAGCAAATTCCTGCTCAATGAAGAGAAATATTTTTAGCATTCAAAATTTATTTTAAAAATATTCATTATAAGAAATGAACATAATTTTTTAAAGCTTCTTTGATTCAATAAAAGACAAAAGATGTCTGAAATAGTTAAATATACTTATACTCAAACTCAGTGGCGCATCAGCCCATGAGGGCCAGGGCCTGCTGTGCCCATCCCAGTATACGTGACCGTTGGGCGCTGAGGTGCATGAGCAGATGTCCCGATCTGGTGATCAGTTTGAAAAGAGACCCTCCAGTGTTTAATTCCCCAAGCAAGCTTGGTATTCATTAATCAACCCACTGCAGTAGGGATGAAAGTCTGAGTCGACCTTGCCCAGCACGAGAATAGAACCCGAACCTGTGGTGCGGAAGCGCGATACGCTACCACTCGACCACTGGGCCTAAATATACTTATAAAAACAATAAATCACCTTAGATACCGGCGTATTGTTACTTTTTAGGTATATTTTCCGTACAAAGCGCACCTTTTTTTTACGAAAGAACCTGAAATGTGTATGAGTGCAATGATTTTTCTTTTTGAAGTCATTTATTCGAAGTATTATCCAATACTTTTGAACAATGGTACTAAATAGAGATAAAACCCTAAAGAGCCAGAAAAGAGGTGTTAGAAAGTATGTGGCCATGAAAAGGTGAAAAAACATTTAGAAAAGGAGCCCGAACGTACGATGTCGGTCTATAAATATAGTGTACGAATGGAAAATATAAGAATGGAACTAAATTAAACTTGACATTCAAGTCATTTAAAAAATATAGTACATCTGACAGTCAAGATGGAAATGAAGATTACTTGTGATAGTGAAGATGAAACAGAATTCAATGATGTGCCTGAAGATATGATGGGACTCATATTTGACGAACTTTTCATGTTATCGAGTAATGAAAGTTAATAAAGGGTATGCCATTTCTTTTAAATAAACAGCATTTACCAACATGTAGCAACTTAATTCTTTGATCGTTCATCTTTATATATTTAAAAATATCATTTTTATATCCGGCGTGTAACGCTCACCCGCTTATTTTAATCTTATTTTTCGTGTTAAAAGTGTGCGCTATTTGCTGGATTTTACGGTATTTTTAAAGTGGAAAACCCAAAACATGGTAAATGAAAAATTCTTACCTATAACAATTAAAATATACCTTTATCCAAGCGTCGTATTTTACACCACTAATACAAATTATTTGACAAAAGAGGCCCTTTTAAATATATACAGGCATACAATGGCGATAATACTAATTAGAGTTATCTGTTAACAATTGTCCCAAATCTCAAGACAAAATAACTTCATCAAATGTTTCCTTTAAAAGAAAAGACGAGAAGATACTTCAGTCTAAGAGAGTAATGAAATATTAATGAAGGCCTAGAAATAGATCTTTCTTCAGTAACCATTAATTACGGATATATACGAGTACTTTTGCTGATAATTCATTAATGATAGCGGAGTTGTGTTTCCTTCTGCTTCTTGCAAACAAGACAGAATTGCCTTTTGATATCACTAATGATATTATTGGATAAAAACTGAAGGAATTTTCTAAATTTATTTCAGTAAATTCTCAGTATAATTATGACAACATTGTCTCTCTTTATTTGTAATTTATTAATAGAATGATATTCCAAACAAATTCCATTAAATTTCGTTTAAAACCCATTATTTACCAAAATAATTGCCTATAAACTAACATTCAAAAACAAGAATAATATCTCATTTTATCAATAATAATTAAAAAATAAGAAATTATATGTTTCAGAAGCCCACATCACATACTATTTTACAAACCTAGATTATAAAATTGTTCTGAAGTAAATGAAAAGAACTTCATGTGTTGATTCTTAGTGTTTTTATATACTTTTTGACGTATTTTTAAAGAATATTATTAACTGAAATTTCAAGATATTTACAAACACTTATATCAATATTATATGTATACGCAGTAGCGCAAACAGGAATTTTTCAAAGGGGGGAGGGGTCGAAAGTTCACCATTCTTGTATCATGCTCATTTTGATTTTGTCGTTTTTCGGGAACAAAAAACAGTAAAAAACTAATAAATGAATGAATAATCAGCATTAATTTTTAAAATTTATTATTAATAACAAATATTTAGTTAAATTTTACGTACTATATACTTAAAATTATCAAGGGTTGTGGGGGGGGGTCCAAATCCCTAGGGTACCCCCTTGTGTGCGCCACTGTGTACACGGTGTGTTCTGTTTATAAATGTATTTGTTGCTCTGTTGTTATTACTAATGTCATCCGATCGACGGTGTCAGAACCAGATCCACGAAATTCATCGACAGATTACACCTGTCATTATCCTCAGCTTTGAGCACCATGCAGGTGACTATACATTGACTCCGTTCCACCCCAATTTTAAGAGAGAACACCCAGGGGATATCAGGGATATATATACCCTATCACCATTCTTTTGAGAAGACTTTCAGCTCGACGAATATTTAGAATGTTTCCATGGCGGATATTTACAAACATCCACACATTTTCTCCGGGATTCAAACCCAGACCCTGTGGCACAGAAGTCAGTCTTTTGGAGGCAATATACGGAAAAGGCAAAATACAGAAATAGCTACATGTATTTAAAATAATTAAATGATTGGGGTTTATTGTTAAATTACTGTTTAAAATAAAACAAATATGTAACTAAAAGTAAAGGTACAAATTCAGATCCAGCAAAATATACTTCCAGGACAAGAATTTTTGATCCTGTGAAGAATACCAAAAAAGTAAAAAATTTTATCGGTAAAAAATTCCATCCCGTTTTTAACTATGGCATATGATTATGAAACCGAGAACTGCAACAAAATATTTTTAGCTACAATAATTTAAATATATAACTTTTCTTCGAATGCACAATTATGGTACAGAAATAATAATATTTTCTTCAAGCTAATTGATATTTTAATTACTGGTTCTTTATTTGCTACTTCATATTATAGTCTACAGAACTTCAATTTTTATCAATCGATATGTGCTCTTAACCCAATCCAAGATGATAAACTCTCATGTTCTCCAATGGAAAGTAATCATTTTTAACGTTTAAGTAAGATTACGCTAGGCTAACTAGTAAACTTGTCCGTAACATCTTTAACAAGAGAAAAAAAGACAATGGTAGGGTTGGCTAACATTTATGTTTCTCAAGGGACAATTTAAAGACTCCCAAATGGCTACTTTGCTTAACGCTCCTGTGCTAACTGGTCCGCCAGTAAACTTTGCTCTCACTCATATATATTTAGCACCAAAATGGCAACAACAGATGTGAACGTTCGATCTGTCTGAAAATTTAGAGATAAAATCGTAGAAGTCTATGTTTTACAGTTTAGGAACAGTGCATCTTCCAAAGTATGAAAAGGTATTAAATTTATTGATGATAGTAAAAGTTGCTTAAAACCAAATATGTTTATGCATTAATTAAGCAATTACAATAGTTAACACAACTTGGAATAATTACTACCTGAAATATTCTTTATTAATGAAACTTCAGACTCTTACGGGGATGTCAAGTGTTTATTTTGCCTTCAAAGTTTTGCTTTTTTAATTCCATATTTTCTAGGAGCCGATAGTACACCGATCATTCTTAACTTTTCAAGAGTTCTATAATAATATTAATCGCCCAGAAAAGCGGCACGGGAGATATTTGAGACTGACCTTGTAATGTTGATCCATAATCAAGTGTTGAGAATACATACATTGCCACCCTCGTCTTCAAATTTCCACACCACACGTAAATGAAGTCTTTGAGCCTGGACTGATTTAGTACGCATCAGCTCCTATTCGTAGTGGATCTTTAGTGGTTCCAGGGCTCAAACCCCCAACTCAGCAGAAATGATGTGTTCAAGACTAATATTGTGAAAAATTATACATGATTCATTTATTTATCATATTGCACTATTTACTGCAACTGTGTTATGAATTAGTAAATAACTAAGAAAACATCTAAACAGCGCTTCATCAATATATGATTAAATTGATGTTGCCTAAGTTATAATATATCATCATACTATTTGGAATGCCGTATAATTGATGAAAGCGAAAACGTGAGTGGAAAATTTTAAACCCTCAAAACATATTTGGTTAGTTTTAATTAAATTGATGTGATAGTAGCAAAACTATGCAAAAGGTTACAAGTAAAACATAGAGAACTACTACAACGGATTTCGAAGGTAACTTTGTTAAATGATAACGATGGAATGTAAAATAGAAGAGAGATGTGATAAACTCTCTCTGTGGTCTCTATTGCTTTTACAGGACTTGCATCAGCGAAATTAATAGCAAATTTTGTAATTTCAGTATTAAAGCACAGAGATCAATGGCCGAGATTTCCAAGGGATCAAAGGACGCGACTTCATAACCTTTGATGCTTCAGTCGAGCTGCATGTTCGAGTAGTTTTCACTAAATAAGGCTCGTGTAGAGGAATTTATGCCCATTAAATTTTCCGAAAATTAAGGCTTTCAGGTTGGGGAAGATTACTAAAGAATGGTGAGAGCTTAGGTGAGACTTCGTCATATTAAATGCCTTACAATTTCGGGACTAAATGACTTTGATAACACCCCCTTGTGTCATCCCTTTTGAAAACACCACTTTGTTTCAAGTAAACAACACGAAACGTTCTAAAATACTTATCAATCAGAGGCTTCTATAGCCAATCACAATAGAAGTACCTATCCATCAGGCTCATTTTTGGAGGTGGTTTAATCAAATCTTGAGTTCGTGTCTTGTTTCTTCTAAAGATAGGTCTTATTATGCGCATAAAATCTGTGGAGGCTCAGTTGATTGTTTATAATATCACATTTCAAAGCAACAAGAGAGCTGTTTATGATAATACTCATAATTTTGAGTGATGGAGATAGCCCCGAAGCTGAGATTCCCTCTCCGAACTTTAACACTTCGTCAGCATGAGAAATTTCAAGAGAGAGAGAGTCTCGAGAATTTTAACCTGCAACAGTCACTCTACTAGGCGGGGATTTAGTGATGCCGGGACACAAACCCATGAATTGATAGAAATTACCCTGGTCACGAGTTCACAAACATATCCCCTCAGCTAGCCCGGCTTGTACAGGTTCATAGTTTTCACGTTCACGTGGATGTAGAGAATGGGATACCTAAATTCATCATCTGATTGTGGCTCAAAATTACGAGTTATCTACTGACTCTGTTTAGCTTACCTTCGAGTCGAGCAAAAACGGACAGCCAGGAGCGTTTGATTTACCAAAAAATCAAAGACTCATCTTTCCTTTTCTTTGTTTATGCCTTTGTATTTCTATATTTCTACTAAATCACTCCAAGAGACAAAAAATCAGTTCATCCCCCAAAATATGAACACTGAGTATGCTCTTAAGGTATCCGACTACGTTCGGAACCGTGATTTTGCAAAAGCGTATAAATGGATAATTTTCATGATATTTAGTGTCACTTAGATTAGAATACATGTATAAGATTGTTTTAAGGACATTTTGACAAAAAGAACTTATTTAAACTTAATACTTCGGCAAAAAAGTAACTTAGAATAATCTTTTTTCAAAATGTTCTCCTTTTGTGAAAAATGCTTCTATTAGAATAATATTTTGCCTGTATATAGTTCAGACCTCTGTACAGAGGCTCAACTACGATTTTTGAAATATATAACTTAAAAGTGGGTTTATTCATGACAACGGAGGGGAGAAATTTTAAGAAAAAAACGCCGATAATTATTTCAATGGGTTGTAACGCTGAAAATAAGGTGAGTTTTTCAAAATAGCCTCTAGTTGAGCTTCTGTACAAAGGTCTGAGCTATTTACAGGCAAATTATTATTATAATTGAAGAATCTTTTTCACAATAGGAGAAACATTTTGAAAAAAAGCTTATTCTAAGCTAATTTTTTGCCAAAATATTGAATTTAAATAATTTTTTTTGTCAAAATGCCCTGAAAACAATTTTATCCATGTATTCTAATCTAAGTGTCACTAAATATCATGAAAAGTATCCATTTATGAGCCTTTTTAAAATCTCGGTTCCGAACGTAGTCAGATACCTTAATCAATCGAAAAGCATCATTCTCCTTTATTATGAAAGCCTTCCTCCGCGGGAAGGATCAAAGAAAGACTCCGGGTGATTGAAATGCGTAGAATCCTTCGGAGCTAATCCTCGGTGGCGGAGATTTGCAGAGCGAGATGTGAAGTAGCATTGCGTGAATCCCGTGAGTGGGCTGCCAGCTGAAAATTGATCGAGCGAAATATGGGTCAATCTCTTGCCGACAGCCCTCTCGGGGATGTGAGAAAGAAGAAGACCGATTTTCTGGTCCTATTATTCCCACATTATCTCTGCCAGTCGTGACGCGGGTTAGGAATGAGCAAGGAATGGGGGTGCCTTTCCTATGGAAGAAATTAAATCGAATTTCTTATTTCAAACAAGACGAAACACGGAGATGTTTTTTCCCGCCACAAATCGAAATAGAAGCTTTTGTGTGCGTTAGTGTTAAAATAATATTTGTATAAGCAGGCATTGATTTGATGATCATTCGTTCTGTTTTGAATGTGACTTTTCCCCTTCATTATAGCAGTGATAGGCTGACTGTATGTCAATTTAGTGTTACAGGACAGCTATAAATGACAGACTCTGTAATTTATAGCATTGTGCTGGCAACGAAGATTCCATGTATTGGTGTCTTATTTTCTGAATTACCATATTATAGCTTTTATCCATATTTGATTTGTGTGTCACAATTCCTAGTTTTCTTGAAAGTTTTTGTTTGAATATGCTGCCACTACTATCCACCATCTGTATAGCAAAGTTCGCAATTTTGATTTTAAGTTAATTGCAACCTAATTTATATGCTTGAGAATTTTGGTGAACACTTTTATAATTCTGTGCACTATTTATGGAATCCAATTCAAACTCGATTGTACTAACTAAATTTATTTTATTATACTCAATGTTACTGTAGAAGATTATTGAGATTAATTTAAAGCATAGGTTCTACAAGTGGATTTTACGTACTGTGACGTTTGAGATAAATAACAGTAGCGTGATATTGATTAATTTAAACATTTAGTTCATTTACGTCACAGCTATTATTTACAAATTATACATTGAAGTTAAACGATTATTAGAGTTCAGATGTTGTGGTTTGTGAGAGGGGAGCTTTCTTTCATCGTCCGCTCACTTCGAAGTTTCAAAACATCTCTCATTCTCCCTCTCTCTCGTCGGGAATCAGCGGCCGGCCACTTTAGCTTCAATTTACATCCTGCTAGTCGGCGGGAAAAAGGGTCCCTCATGTTGTCAATACAAGACGGGACCACGCAATAATTTTAAAGTACATGTGCAAATGCACGTGTGGTGATCCACAAAGATGCCGATTCACAGCTGGGAGGCGGGAAACATTACAGTACCCTTGAACTCTTTGAGGCTGCTGAGTGGTTCGTGGCAAATTAAAATTTATTTGAGGAAGCGCAGAAAGCGTTAGGATGTTCGCGAAAGAGGCTTAATATAAAGTAAAGTATTTATGACCCCTTTCCCCTATTATGAAAGTTAAAATAAATTAGTTACCATTATTAAAAACATTTTCAGTAAAATATTATAGATAGGTACATAAAATATAACAACAATGGCAAACGACGCATGGTAGAAGTCCGGCTAATCGCAGTGCGGCCGTCTATGCAAGTATCAACAGGAATGGAATTTCGCCGCTACATGCAATAACTTGTCTAAAATATAGCGATATATCAAAAATTTGTGCAAATAGTCAACCATGTGTGATCCTGGGATGTAAAATTAATGCAACAAATGTTAGTTTTGAACAGAAAAAGCTGTATTATTCCTTCTATTGGTACTACGTTATATAAAATACGCTTCGTAAATATTTTTAAATACAATTGATATCTTCTAATACATAAAGTCATTAACCAAAGTAATACTTTTGCTAAAGTTAATGAACAAAATAGTCTTATTAAATAATATTTATCAACATAATTTTCAGAACATCAAAAAAGCTAAATTTTTAATTTCTTTACTATGCATTGAAATAGTTGTTTCACTTGGGGTCTCATGGCCAAATTTTTGGTATAGAAAGGGGTCTATGGCAGTGTTTCTCAAACTGTGGGGCGCGCCCCCTGGGGGGCGCGAGCATATCGAAAATAGAAGATTTAAAAATAATTAATTTATCGGAATGAATTAAAACAAAATACTTTCAAACATAATAAAAAATGCACTTTTACTCAGATATAATTTATAGGCACGCGATATTAAGTCATCAAAAATAAAAACTTCTTCAATATCTAATTAGCTATCTTTGATCCTATAACCAAATAAAGAAAAACTTTTATTTGATTTGCTTTAATCCCATGATGAGATTTTTTTACTACGCTTTCTTTTTAAGCCTAACATATAACTCTTTCAGAGAAAAAACAGATCCCAGGCCCAGAATCGAAGAAATTTAGGAACATAAAAAATTCTCACTGTCATTATTTTTGAAATACTGCACATTATAGCTGTAATCTGTATGACCTTCTAAGTTATTGGTACAGTTAGTTATGACCCCTCTCTTACGTGTTTGTTTCTCATTTAGGGAAGTTGTAAGTAATGTATTTTTCTGTTGCGCTTTTTTCCATGCAAAAAAACATTTTACACAATTTTTTTAGCAGTAACATACATAATATCATAATGAATGCAATTTTTACCCGTAAGTAGTCGCGCGAGACACACAAGTTACAAAATCGTTAATTCTGGCAAAACTGTTTATTTGTTACTAAAGAAAAATTGAAAAGTTCTTGAAAGTAGGTAAGTAAACTTTCTCTTAGTTAAATTATTCACTGGAATCACGATTTGTATCGTGTACAATAAAATAATTATATAAAAAAAGGATGGGGTGACTCAATAACCCCGCTCGACCATATCGAGTGCGCGCCTGCTCCCGGGTTAAAGCATGTTGAAGTCTTTTCGCTATAAATATTAAAAATAATACAATTATTCTTCATCGGAAATTTATATTATTGTTCATTATTTAACATCAATTATAAATGCTAATTCTGTGAGGCTTAAAATTACAATTCGCTTAAAACTAATTATAATTTGAGCAACCATTTTAAAAAGATCATTTTACATTTTGCAAACATTGTCGAGCATTTGGCTTTGTGCTCTCCTTACAATTCAGCTATCATATCAATAATGTTTTATTTTCTTATAAATGAACTCGGGCAAAGAACGGGCACTTCAGCCGGTATACTTTTAATGTATCAGTGCTGCACAGAGTATTTTATAACTAATTAATTAATACCAAATTAAGAACAAGTTTACTAAGTATTAACGACTTCCATGGGCTTGTCTTGCAAAGCAAAGTTTTTATAAGGAATGCTTATGATTAGAAATTGACCCTCTAAATTCTTTTTCTATATTTAGCAGATATCTATATTTTGTCTTCTAAGCAGCCACCAGATTTTGCAATATGTTCAATTTAAAAATTAGAGAAAGGAAAATTAACATAATAATTATCCTATTATTTTATTTATTTATTGCTTAAAAGTAGTACACAAAATTTAAAAATTATGTTACTAATTTGTATGGTTTATAATTAAGATCGCCTATTGTAGCTTTAGCATCAAAGTGCATTATTATTGCGTTCAGTACATTATTAATGTATAAAGGGGGGCGCGATAAAAATTGTGATTGAAAAGGGGGGTGCCAGTATTGAAAGTTTGAGAAGCACTGGTCTATGGGCATAATAAGTTTGGGAATCATTGATTTCGAGTATAAAGGAATGTTGGGTATTTTATGCATACAACTGTCATTTAAAATCCTAGGCATACAAACTTATGCGTTTATATATTTCTATGAATTACAGTAAAGCAGTTTAAATTTCTTTTTTTTAACCCTACATTTTTAATTCATAAGCATTTTTACCTCTCAAAATCTGAACTATGCTTTGCCTTTCTCAGTAACTTCAAGCGGGGGGTTTTTAACGTCTTGTATCGAGAAATATACTAAATGAGATTTTAAATCCATCGATTTTAGTTTAAATTTCACTAAAATTTAGTGAAATTCATTACCTGCAGTTTTATTTTACTTTTGCACAACCATAATTTTAGACCGCACTACACCATGTTTTATAAGAAAAAATATTAATTCCAATTTATTTTTGCATATTTTATTTTTTAATTTTTACTAACTTCTTACTGGTTTCAGAAATTGCCTAATTACATCTGTCATAGACGAAAAAATATCAACCCACATGCAATATCGCCTGATTACTAACTAAAGTGGACATCTGCATTATTAGTCAAACCAATTACACAACTCCTGACTGGTATACATCTGTTACATGTTCGTCTATACGCTGATACAACAGCGCATAACCCTCAACTTAATGAGATCCGGAATCGTCTGGATGATTACGCGACAAAGGGGTCGATATCTGTATTATTAAATGGGGTTACAGCAATTTGTGAATAGATTGAGCTGATCATATCGTGAGATTCCACGACATATAACAGCTATGAATATCAAATAGACTAAGACCCAATATCTAAAATAAAGAAGATTTCAAAAAAGTATCAAACTTCTTACACAATTAACTAATTTATTTCAATAAATATAAATTATTTCAATTTTTATTTATATTACAATAGAGCAGTGCTTCTCAAACTTTTAATGTTTGCGACCCGCTATTCAATCATACTTTTCATTGCTCCCTCCCCCCTCCACACAATAACAATGTATTGAATTCAATAATACCATACTTTGACACCAAAGCTTCAATACGACTTTAACATCTTAAGTACACTCGGAGTTTATAAACGTCTCGCTCAGCCAAAGTGTTAACTGCCCCGGACATAAATATACGTCTTTCTGCAGTACGATCCTTTCTGTGCATTGTTAATCATAAAATTATCCCGAAGGCTTTGGAATGCAATAAAAAGTCTGACAGTGTTTGCGAACGATTTACTTATTTCAGAGAATTTTCTTATTTATTTCTTTTCTGATCCCCCCCCACCGCAATACATCACGTATGCACGCCTACGTGGAAAACAGTGGCATTGATGAGCGAATCGCATAGCTTATAATCAGCAGTTAAGGGATTAATTGTAAAACGTACAGACTATCAAGTGTTGATTTTTGTATATAATTTTATATATGACAAGCCTGTGAGGTCAATAGCAATTATTAAGCACGTTCTTAACTTACAAGGGGAGGCTACGATGCATGGATCACCGATTCGATCCATTTTTAGTACACGTGTAGGGCATAACCAGGAGTACAACGGGTGCAAGTAGTAAGGTGCGCTTCTCAGCCGTTTCCGAGAAATTAATTAATCGAAATACCACCAAAATGCACTCCATTAGTGCAGCCGTGTGATGTTTATTTTTACCGGCAAGTGAAGAACTTTATCAAGAGACTACAGAACTGCGCTTACATTATCGAACAGGATAGAGAAATATCTTCCAGAGAAGATTGTATCAAAATTCAGTCTCTCGTACATCATCAATTGTCGGCACCAATTTTCTGTTGCATGTTAAAATACGCGTGGTTTGCCGCCAAATTGTGCGATGACCGGACATCGTTCATGAACGTGAACGAAGTTTGTTTTCGGATAGATGTGCTAAAAAATTCCTGCGAATGCAAAAATTCGGCATTTATCACTTGCGCAAGATGCCGCAATAACTATTGTTTTCCCTGCTTCTATGACCGATATCATCCTACTTCGTGCAGTAATTCGGCGCTCGAACAGCACGATAGTGAATGGAAAATAGGGTAGAATAAATAGTTGTACAAAATACTGGGAATAAAAGTATTAATTCTTCAATCACCTGTATATGATTTTTTCAGAATCCTTTTTTCCGTTAAAAAAATAAATTATACAATTGATTCCAAAATAAATATTATTCAAGACACCTAAATTTGTAAAAAATATGAAATATTAGGAAAAAAAATCGAGTTCACCGGCGGGATTCGATCCAGCGATCCTGCGCTTACGAAGAAGGGCTCTTACCGCTGCGCTACGCGCTCGTTGAATTTTTGCTAACGTAAAACGCATATGAACGCAACTCAAATTTCGATTAATTTCTCGGAAACGGCTGAGAAGCGCACCTTACTACTTGCACCCGTTCTACTCCTGGTTATGCCCTACACGTGTACTAAAGATGGATCGAATCGGTGATCCATGCATCGTAGCCTCCCCTTGTTAATAAAATGCATTGTGTGCAGTACTGGTATATTTATAAGTTTTTTTTATCAGTGTAAAAATGTATTTATTTTGTCAAAATTTATTTCGTTTGTTTACTTTCAGTAAATTAATAGTATTTTTAAATAAGCTTTCATTTTCGACTTTTCAACACACTCGCGCTCCCCTCGTAGAGCTATATTCCCCCCTAGGGAGCGCGCCCCACAGTTTGAGAAACGATGCATTAGAGTATTACAAGGACTACTGACGACGGATCTCTGAATTTTGAAACATGGTCATGTAATGAGCTACTATGGCCAGGTAGACATTATAAACAATGTCTGTTTAAAAGTTTTTATCTTACATTAATGAATTGTCAAGCCTCATTTTGTTTGTGAAAGCATTTTTTCACTCCTTATTTTATGCACAATTTTTCCATGAGTGTGGTTTCATGACATCCATGGGTTTTCGTTAAAAAAAATTCCATGATTGTAAGCGTTTTTGCTATAGGTAACATTTTGAATTCTCTTTAGGAAAATATGAAACTTCTAATTGTACCTCCCGTCAAGAATATTACAATATATGTTCAACTTTGTGATTTAAAATATACACTGGTGTGCAAAACTTAAGCAACAATGTAAAACTTTAGCAGATAGCCATGAAATTGCAGAAAAGGAGGTCTGGAGATCAGTAAAGTGAACACGTAAGTCAGTAGAAACGTCATGCGTACGCAAATATCAGGAACGAAACGTCAGAAGCGACGTGAGCGTACGCCAAACGCGTGATGTCGGCGCACGCTGCTCAACAGTGGAATAAAATGAAGGACGGAGACGCAATTCAACATATTCGCTGTAAGTGCCAGTGAGTCAATTCGTTAAATATGGCTAGAAGAAATCACCTGGACGATTTCACACGTGGAAGAATGATTGGAAAGCTGGAGGAGGGGTGTACTGTCACCAGTGTAGTGGCAGAGTTCGGAATCAACAAAAGAGTGTCGTTTCGCGCGCTTGGAAAGCGTTCCAAACCACAGGTACAGCTGTTAGAAAGTTGGTTGTGGCCACCCGAGGACGACCACTGCAGGGGATGACCGATATATCCTCCTGCAGGCGAAAAGAGGCCTCCAGCAGTCAGCAACAGCCATTGCTCAGCAACTCTGCACAGCAAAGGGGCGACAAGTGTCGCAGTTTACTGTGGCCAGACGCCTTCACAAAGGAGGCCTATTCACCCATCGTCCTGAACGCTACCTCCCGTTGAAAGTTGGCCACCGGCGCCACCGTTTACAGTGGTGCAGAGAGCACAAAAACTGGACAACTGATCAATGGAGTCGAGTCCTCTTTACGGGTGAGAGTTGGTTCAGTACTAGAAGCGATTCTCAACGCGTTTTGATTAGGAGAGAGATCGGGACCCGGTTTTATCCCAGTAACATCAAGGAAAGACACCGTTACGGTGGTCCTGGAGTTCTTGTCTGGGGAGGCATTATGCTGAATGGGCGAACTGGGTTCCACATTTTCGACAGAGGGTTTGTAATCGGGGATCGCTATTGTGAGGAGGTACTTCTTCCCCATGTGCGTCTGTTCCGAGGTGCCATTGGCCCAGACTTCATTTTTATGGATGACAATGCACGGCCTCATCGGACTCTTGCTGTTGAGGAGCTGCTGGAAAGTGAAGATATCACTCGAATGGATTAACCAGCGTACTCCCTAGATTTAAATCCCATCGAACATGAGTGGGATGCTTTGGGGAGACGTATTGCAGCACGCTTACATCATCCGGAGAACACCCAACAACTCAAACAGATGCTGATTGAGGAATGGGCACTCCTACCGCAAGAAATGTTGCACCAGCTGGTTCTGAGTATGCGGAGACGGTGCGAAGCAACCATTGCAGTGAGGGGAGGGCATATACCATATTAAGGAACATCTGCTTGTTGTTCTTCCTGTTGGATAGAAAATCATGAGTCACGATACTATGCGTTCAATAAAGCTTGTTTTTGTTTGATTCCATACCGTATGCATTGTATTCCTTTTTCAGCACCGATGCTTTCGTCATCCTTTACGTACATAATACTCTCCATTATTTCTGAATTTCATGTCTCTCAGATGATTTTTCGTGAAGTTATGGCAATAAACCCACCTGTTGCTTAAGTTTTGCACACCAGTGTAAGTACCGTTTTCTTTGCAAAAGGTGTCAGTCTATTTTATATTATTTGGAAATATTTACCACTTTTAAAGTGTAATTACATTTATAATTTCATTAACTACGTAAATTTATATAGACAAAAAAGATTAAAATTTTGAAGAATTTTTGGGGGAATTTTTCATAGATAAAAAGCTTATAGAAGATTGCATTCAATATTATAAAAAACTAACTTTTTGTCAAAAATGGATTTACATCAGGGGCGCACACAAGGCCCCAAATCCCTTGATTTTTTTCCGATTGATTATAAATCTAAGTATATAGTACGTAAAATTTAATTAAGTATTTGTTATTAATGATTAATTTTATTATTAAATGCTAATTATGTCTTCAATAGTTAGTCTTTTACTGTGTTTTGTTCCCGAAAATCGACAAAATCAAAAGGAACATGATACAAGAATGGTGAACTGTCGACCCCGGACCCCCTCCCCCTTGAAAAATTCCTGTGTGCGCTACTGATTTACATCACTTTCAAAAAAGAAAACGGTTCAATACAAACAACACTTTTTCATACTCACCTGCTTTTGATAAATCAACTTTAAACTTAAATATGCAAATTAAAAATAACAATGTAAAATTTATTTTGGTATACATTATGTAATTCAATCTTAAGTATGTAGTTGAAATGTACTTATGAATTACTGTTTCTATTTTTATCTTTTTTGAATGACTGTTTAAAAATTTAAAGAAATAATATCACAAATTTCAAAAATTGCTATTTAATTCTTATTTTTACTTCATATGTATACAATCGTATATTGGTTCATTAACAGGTATGGCCCATCAAAGGTATTGATCGAGAAAAAGTTTTAAAAAACATGCTTTAGCTAACATAATTTGTTTTAACATATCATGCATACCAAGATTTATCGTAGCTAGATAAACATTATATAAGTATAATACAGAGGCTGCTAGACACGGACTTCTTGAAGAACGAAAGGAACCAGTACAGTGGAACCTCTAAATATGATTGTCCCACTATACGATTTGTTTCAGATATGAGCCATCTCTAGATCGATTTCATGCCATGAGATATAAGACTACTTTGGTGACGTCACAACCTCCGTTCTGCTTAGATTAGCGTTTCTCAAACTGTGGGGCGCACCCCACCTTGGGGCGTGACACCTCTACAAGGGGGCGCGAGCATATTGAAAAGTCGCGAACAAAACATTATTTAAAAAAATATTAGTATACTGTAAGTAAACAAACAAAATACATTTTGACATAATAAAAAATAATATATACATTTGTACTGATATATTACACTTATAAATATATTGGTGCTACACAATGTATTTTATAATTAATTTAACAATACTGAGTTAAAAACAAGTTTATTAATTACCAGTGACCCCATGAGCTTGTCATATATATATAATTCAAAACAAAAAATTAGCAGTTATCTTGATAATTTTTGAACGGTTTATAATTATACCTGGACTGTCGATCAAAAGTTTCGCGATTCGCTTCCAAATGCCAACCGTTTTCCACGTAGGCACGCGTATGTGATGCATTCGGGGAGGAGGAAGGAATAAAGAAAGGAAAAAAATAATCTGGAATAAATAAATCCTTCGCAAACATTGTCAAGGTCCTTTTATTGCATTCCAAAGTCTTCGGAATAATTTTACAGATAGCAGTGCACAGAAAAGATCGTACTTCGGAAAGACGTATATATACATCTGGGGAAATAAACACTTTGGCTTAGAGACATTTATATACATAGGGGGTGCTTAAGAGGTAAAAGTCGTATCGTAGTTTAAGCGTCAAAGTATAGTATTGAATTCAGTACATTGTTATTGTATGGGGGGCGATAAAATTATGATTGAATATTGGGTCGCGAGTGTTGCCACTTTGAGAAGCACTGGCTTAGAGATCCCTTAGTCGCACACGTTGTTCAGTTCACATGTTTTCCTAACACAAAAACACTGCTGTCAAGTTGGATTTTGATATGGTATTTTTTATATGCAATTGTTCATATATCGTACAAGCATGAGAAGTGTGACACAAAGGGAGCTTAGTGTGAGTGAGGGAGTTCTTGTAAATGTAGCACGAAAAGACAACACGAGGGTTATTGGTAACTGACCTTATAATTTTGAAATATCATCAAGTTACAAGGACGATTGAGCTGGTACTCTCTCTCCCAATTTCCACACCACGCAAACGGGAAGATTTTGAGCCTGGACAGATTTAACGTGCATATGCCTCTCTACATGGCGAATCTTAAGTGACAATAGGGCTTGTGTTCATGACATCCCGGCCTCGAGTTCTCAAAGTCATTGGAAGTGATCGTAGAGAAAAGGAGAGGTAAACATGTCAATGGGAATAACAGGGTAGATTATAGTCAAAAATCTGGCAAGGCATTACAGTAATAGACTTTGCAACGTAGTACGATCACACTGTCTCTACGATTCGTACTATTTTTAATCAGAAGTGCTCGATTACGGCCGTAACTTCGTTTAAAGATTTAATTTCAGAAATCATGTCAAAAACATTTTGATCAAGAGATAAACAATGTTCATTTTGTTTTGGATGATGAAACGAATTAAACTTGTTTGAATTAATTTCAATTTATTCAACTAATTTGATTTACGAGTACTTTGACTTACGAGCTTAATCATGGAATCAATGAAACTCGTATCTGAAAGTACCACTTATGTTATAGATCGACCATCGAGCGAACCAGTACTGGGTTCATCTATGTGTGTGTGTGTTACGACATATCCAATTTATTAATGATTTCCTTTTCAGTAACATGAAAATTCTATCAATTTAATGAGTTACGACAGTACATTGTTGAACGTGCTTTTTCCCTTTAACAATTCCTTTCCCTCTGTAATGAAATGAACTAACTTATGGAAAAGGTGAAGCCAGGTCTGTTTTCGTCGAGGCGGATCTATAAAACCGTATTACACAAAAAATAGATAATTAACCTCGTATTTTTGAATTATTAAGCGACAAGGATGTGACATCTGCATATCACTCAATTAACTTCAGTACCTCAACACGCGATAACTTGGATATCTGGTTCCACTTGATCAACAAAATACATGCTATTCTATTCGACAACGCTCCCTGGATTTGAATCCAAAGCTTCATTTCTATATCACCAACTATAAAAATCATAACATGAATAATTGGTCCATTGTGAAACTTGAACGAGAAAGATAACTTCGGTAAATTTCTACATCACACTAATGGAAAAATGTAAAATTTCTTAGAGAGAGAGAGTTTATTAACGTCGGATTGTAACATCAGGGCTATTGGTGACGGACCCCCGTAAAATTTCTTAGACTTAACGTTTAGTAATTGCTAATTTCTTCCACAGAATCATCCTTATTGAAATCGAGGATCAAACTCGTAATATTTTGATAAGGCGTCGGATCTTTTTTTCATCCATGTCACAAGGAACTTCTTGAATGGTAAGTATACAATAAAGAAAAATTTATTTATGGAATAAAAATAGGTTGTTGTCGTGTCCTTCCCGAAAGGATTGAATGAAAGTTGACAGAGCCTGAGACAGTTGGACTTCTACACGATAGATGGCGACACCACCTATCCCACCTCCACAATTTAGGCATGGAACTAGAGAGGATGGAAATATTCTCCCGTCCCTTTTGCACCTGTTGTTTCTGCTGCGACCACCCACAAGACTTTTGGACTTACTGATTTAACGAGCACGTACTCCGTGTGTACTCGGAAGATATTTGGTGGCATCGGGCATCGAATCCAGGTAATCTGGTCTGGAGTCCGATGCTCTAGCCATCGGTGCGGCAAACGAAATAAAAACAATATTTTGATAAGATTTGAAATATTTGACAGGAATATTTAAAAAAAATGGGAAAACTGAGTATTGCAAAACTTCTAAGAATAAGAAACGCTAATGTTCCAGGAAACTTTCTAATCTGCAAAAAAAACATTTCTAAAATAACATAATATAATATAACTTATTTGTATTTTTAACACAAAACCCACACTGTGAAATTTTATATGCAGGAAATTATATATCATACACTCATTTTAGGAGTCTTAAGTATGAGAATGTAAACTTTAAGATGTTTTATACTTGAAAATAGTAGTTCAAAATTTAATCATTAGATATAATCCTTGTTATTTATGATTTTAAGAGGAATAAATACTACTGCACAAGCTGTTTACTGTATGTTGCTCTATATATGTGTAATATAAAAATAATAAGAATAACACATAAAGAACAAGAATGAGCATGTAAAATATGTTATAAATTACAGCAACAGAGTATGTAGTAAAATGATATAATAAAGGATATACCCCAAACATAATGATACATAGATATGAAAGGGAATCAAATTTAAATATATGAATGAAAAATGCAATGAAGTTTCTAAAATAAAAATGTAACATAATGCTCGTAAGATACTACAATAAATTTCAATCTCTTATATTAATAACTAGCCGTTACCTACCCTCTTCGCTATAGGTATTTCATAATATATATATATAATTTTTTTTCTTATCGAAATCCTAGCATTAAGCGTTCAAATATATTGAAAAACATTCTTAGAATTCTCACTTCTTGATTTAAAAAGGACAGGAATTCTGAATAATAATTTCTAAAATTGAAGTAAAGTAACTTTTACGCAACCGTAACCTACTCCCCTATAATGGATTTCAGCAAAACCCATTTTAAAGGATCGCTAGTGAACAAAATAAATATGATTTTCAAATTTAAATTCTAAAACCAATGGTTCAAAAATGGAAATTTTTTTTTATCAATAAGCCCCGTAACCCCGTTGAGAGTCGATTTCCAAAAGAACCGTTCTTAGCTGATTTCAATTCAACAAAAGAAACATGCATATCAAATTTCATTATTACGGGCCTTGTAGTTCAAAAACGGAATTTTTTTTATCAATACACCCCAGTAACTTCCCGCCCCTTAAGAGAGAATTTCCGTAAAATCCATTCTTAGTGGATCTTTATTCAACAGAAGAAACATGCTTAAAGTTTTTCTAATTATGCGGGTCTAACAATCAGAAAACATTTTTTTTTCTGTAGCTTCCCTTAAACCATCGCAACCTTCCCCCAAACCCATTCTTAGTGGGAAAAGAGAAGAAAAATGCCTGCCAATTTTGAAGCAGGTATGTCTCAAATAGTTTAAAAACTGAAATATATTCATCTATAACGTCCCTTAACCCTCCCCCCGCTTCACCCCTTGGAGGTCGAGTTTCACAAAACCGATTTTGTAACAGATCTCTTCTCTATGAAAAGAATTTGCATACCAAATTTCAAGTATGTACGTCAAAGAGTTATAAAATGGAAATAATTATCGATAACGCGCGCCTTTTATGCCCCCAAAACGTTAATTGGGTATCTACTTTCGTAAAAACTATGTTGTAACGGATCTATACTTCATGAAAGGAATCTGTTTACCAAATTTAAAGACTGTACGTCCAATAGTTTAAATATAGAAATAATTTTCTATAACGCCCCTTAATCCCTTGCAATGATGCTCCTTGGAGGTTGATTTTCGCAAAATCCGTTCTTAGCGGATCTCTACTTCATGAAAGGAACACATGCCTACCAAAATTCAATTCAATAGGTGCAATAGTTCCAAAGATATCGTGATGAGTGAGAGAGTCGCTTTCCTCCTTTATATATAGAGATTGATAACGACAACGTTTAAAAAAGTTTATTTCTCATAAAATTTACACAACATTAAATTTATATGAATGCTATTCAGAATAATAAATCCAGTTACCTGTAAAAAAAAATTATCCTATTTGATTTTTTAAATCTCGCGTTTATAATCATTTATTAACTAAATATATTACTTCTAAATCAATGTACGTAATTAAATATTGCGTTGTATATATAAAAAGTTTATTTGCTTCATTCGGTTTTAATCTTTTCAGAAAGAAAATACTTTATTATACAGAGTTGCGATGGAGATGCAGTACGGTTTATAGAAATACAGTTCGTAGAAACAAAATGCGAAGGAACGCATTTTGTTTCTACGAACTGTATTAAATGCAAAAAGCATTTTATTCTCAGTTCACAACGAAACCCTTTTCTGAACCTAATTTGCATTATTCGCCATTGATGAAAAACAGAAAACGTTAATTCCCAATTCAGTTACACGCGCATGCAGAATGGCTCAACTCTTAAAGGCTCGTGCCATTATAATAACGAAATTAACTGACATGCATAGGGGTAATGCTTTTCTCTGCTTCTAAAATAAAACCCTCCCCTTTAAACAGGATTAACAACAACGTTCTTCTCTCTTAAACTAAAATTTGCATAATTTATTTTAATGGAGAATATGACCTTTAAGACTTGGAGCAGACAGTGCATGTGAATAGTTAAAATGAATGGTTAGAGTATTGCAAATACGATTTATTGATGCTTGGTTTATAAACGTAAAATAGAAATACGAGTTGTTTTTAAGACGTTTACAGTTTTTGAAACTTATTTTTAAAGCGGCTTTAATAATGGAAATTTTACTTCAACGTTTTACAACAGGATTTATTTAATGAAAATAAATGTGTTTCACGTAATAAAGAGTGATATAACAGCATAAGCAAACTTAATTTAAAAAAAACTGATTTCTAATGGGATTGCGGATAGGTGTTATACCGTTTCAGACCAAGTACTTTTACCGGGAACTGGTACCTCTTTTTAGTGCTACACTATCAATCATCACAAATAATATAAGTAGGTAGAATATCAATCACCACAAATAATCTTAACGCCCAGTATTCTCCCTAGAGGGAGGCCCCTGAGCTTTGAATCGTGAACCCCTAAAACCGTACTTAGGATTTTAATTTTGCCAACAGCACCTAAGCCAAACAAACACTCAAGATATGCTTTGCAAGCCACATAATTATACGACATGGACGTTGTCGATTTTCTGCATCATGTAAATCCAGACGTGGGCTGGGGTCGAACCCGCAACGTTTGGCGTAGAAGGCCAGTGGCAAACCAACTACGCCACCCAGCCGGTTTGAAAAAAAAGTTAATATAATTATAAATGTGGATAGTCACTTGACCGTTGTGACGTCGAGAATATCTCAGACTGTAAGCATCACGATCACAACGCATAAAACACAGGTTTACATTACAATCTCCCGAGATTTACGAATACTTATAAATTTAGGAGTTGTTAACATGTTCCCTTCCTTCTTCAGTGGCTCAACAGCCCAGGGTGGGCCTTGGCCTTCTCAAGAAGCCTTTTCCAGGTCAGGCTTCTTCTTTCTAGTGTTCTCAAAACTAGGAGATCTTTTTCTAGGGCATCAATCCATCTAAGATTTAGCTTGCTCTTTCTTCGTGTTAACATGCTTAGAGAAGACAAAAAATGTCGCACCTGCCCTCGGCATACATTATCTCCACGCGTAAGCTCGTTGGTGGAATTCTTACCAACTTCTTTCCGGACAATATACTTTACTCTCCTCATACCACCTAAGATACTCTACTGTTCTACTCGCGTAGTCTCGTGTAGACTCTCCACCTAGAGTAATGTTTTCTTAACGACGCACTACAAAGCTGCACGAGGGCTATTGGCAACGGGCCTCGTAATTTTGAACCATGGTCAAATGAAGTGGACGACACCTGAGCTGGCAACCCTCTCTACTAACTTCCATACCCTTCCAGCAGGAGGAAGTTTGAGCATCGACATATTTAACGTGCATAGCGGGTCTTCAGCGGTGCTGGGCTTGAACTCGTGACACATCAGCCACGAGTCCGTGATCTTGACCATTAGGTACCACGGCCCCTCTAAACTTATGGAATACTGTTCATTATTCCGTGATGCAAAATTTCGAAGTCTGTTGTTAATCTCCCTAATATAGTTTCAAAAAATATGCAACGTCAATGCGCCGTAATAATCAATCAATAGGTTAATGAGAAATGCGTATGCATATACTTAAGAGTCAATTTAAAAACTCTTTATTTAACGTCATAAATTCTGTAGATATTCGTAATATTATACTGTGACGTCTTACGTGTCTTTTCTTTAACAAGTCCTTTGGGTTCTTTGGGCCAGAATTAATGTCAACTCTTTTCCAACCGAATCCAAGAAACGAGATGTGAAGAAATGCAAATAAACCGACTTTAAGTATAGGATCTTAGAGTAAGCGGGATGGGAATGTAAAGGAATGGTAGACAATTGATGTGCGTTGTGGCAGTTGATGATAACTGCAGTTCGTGGTGCAAGATTGATTAAGTTCTACGTGTCGTGGATAAACATATTGGTGTTCGACTAGAAGTTAGCCGTCAAGCTGCATCCCATTGCAGATAAAGACAAGTAGCATTACGGAATAATATAAGGTAGGATTGATTACTTATTATTAGAATTGAGGATTAGGCGGTTCGCTTATTGAGATTGGTCTGAATTAGATTAGATCATATTATAAATATATATTGTGTGTTGCGTATTGAGTCATCGTAGATTCTCTCATATTAATTATTATAATTTAATTTGTTAAAGGTTTGAGTTGAATATCTTAATAAAGTCATATTAAGATAATGTTTGATCCGAGTTCTTTCGCTAACCCTACACCTCTAGCTCACGCTGATACTTCGAGTGATGTACTTCCAAGTGGAAGTACATCACAATACTTTCAACTTATTATGCCAAAATTAGAACTAAAGCATTTTTAACTGAATTTTATTACAGATATTTAATGAAATAAGGCCTCAACTTGCATAACGAACAAAGAAGATATGCTAATTGTAAAATAAATTCTTGAAACTGATATTATTCCGAGCTGAAGTACACCAAATCAAATTCATATAAAATTACAATGATGAGAGAGAATAGCAGCTATTTCTCTTTAAAAAATAATGCAATCACAACAACAGCCTCTCCCTCAAAGTAAATTCAAGAGCGCCGTTACAATAAAATAAACTAAAAAATGCAGTTTGCTTCATTTTTCTGTATATTTTTATAAATAACATTGGTGAATGAGCTCTTTCTTTTTGAAAGAAATTAAAATGATAGGAAAGAATAAAATAACTTACAAAGTATAGAACTAAAGATGGTACAGAACATTGCACTGCGACTTTAATATATTAGTGAGATAAGTCAATGCTTGAAAAAGATTCATATTTTAAATTTGTAGTCTTAAATAAAAAATAAATAGTTGAAAGATCAATTATCTTTATTACTTAACAATAGAAAAAGCCAATTTTCAAATGTTATGGTAATCAATATTTGTTATTTATTTTGGTAATCAATATATCAATATTTGCACTACATTTGAAGTGGCATCTAAAAAATAACTTTTCAAAATATTAATATAAATCTATTAATCTATAACTGATAAAAATAAATCTTATTATTTCAAAGTTAATCGTCCCTAAATGCTAAGTGGAATTACTTTAACAATGTATTCAAACAGAAAGAAGTAATTTTTGAAAGGCATATTTTTTTCTCAATTTTATCCTTTTAGATAGAAAATATTTTTTAAAAAAAGGTAGAATGGAGTTTGTGTGAAAAATGATATTTACATACAGGATCATGTATTTAATTTGTAACAAATTTCGAACAATGAAAACGTATCCATTCGATACTAATTTCCAAAAGAGGAAAAATAAAACATTCTATTATTATCTCCTATTATAATTAAACGCTGCACCATTTTAGTGGCAAATCTTAATGAGGTCCTGGCACACATTTTAAACGAACGAAATTTCTTGGCCAATATTCAAAAGCACACTTCGAATTTGGCGCCAGTTCTCGGTAACGACCTGTGTCGAAAATTCTCTCTTTCCCTCTGTCCATGCCAAATTATTCTCTTTTTTCTTTCTTTTAATTCATCAAGAGCTTCAAAATGTAACCATACTTCGCAACACTGGTTTCCTCGCAAACCAAGCATGGTAGGGAAAAGATATAGATTTTTTTACTATTTTTTTCCAGCAACGCCAAGTGTTTTGAATTTGGTTACTATGGCAGTGAGCGTGCCATCGTTTCTTCTAAACCATGTGACATCTGCATGATATGTCTCATATTTTAGGTGGAATTTCTTCACGTTTTCGGGTCTATTCGCTTGTAATGGGAATCCTTTGAGAGAAGAAACTATCTCTCTGTCTGCCAGGGGTTGGGGAAAACTTCACGTTTTCTCCCTCTGCCGTGCCGGGGGATAGGGGAAAGGGATGATTTAACGATAAATTCTTTCTCGTGTTTTCCTTCTTCCCTACTGAATATGGATGTTCTTAAAAGCAAGGAGTTTTTCTTTTGCTGTATTAGAAAGAGATGGCGAGAGAAATGTAATATTTATGAACATAGTTCACCAATGAATAAATAGAAGTATTAAGAAATTTCGTGTTTTCTTTTAAAAAAGTAAAGTATTTAAATGGATCGTATTTGAATAATTTTTAATGGCCATTTTGGATTTTCCAAAAAATAAGAAAAAGAACCAAGTATGGAAGGATATTGGGTTAAAGGTGTTTAAATTAATCAGCACAGGTTTTAAGTAATCAGCATCCCATTAAATTTAATAACATTAAAGAAATTCAAATATCATTTATAATCACACAACTTAATTCAAATATATTTTATACTTCTTTATATACATATATAAATTGAAGCCCAGTGACTGAGTAGTCATACATCGCGCTTCCGCACCACAGGTCTGAGGCTCAAATCCCGGGCTGGGCAAGTTTGAGTCAGCCTTTCATCCCTTCAATGTGTCGATAAATGAGTACCTAGATTGCTTGGGAACTTAACACTGGGAGTTTCACGTCAGACTGACCACCTTATCGGGACATCTGCTTATGCATCTTAGTGCCCAATGGTCACGTACACTGAAATGGGCATAGTAGGCTTTGGCCCTCATGGGCTCTTGCACCACTGAGTTTTATTCTTATGTATATAAATAATAATAAGACAAAATAAAGTTTTAAAACAATATTGTTATAATTTTTGTCTATCGTTTCCTATTGAGTAGTTATTCACAGGTGGAGGCACTTTGATTTGATTTTAATTTACGTACCACTCTAATGCAACGCAAGGGCTATTAAAAACGGGCCTCGTAATTTTGCATCGTGGTCAAGTGACGAGGAAGACAACCAGAGCCCGCAGTCCACTCTCCTAATTTCCACACCAAGCCTAGGAGGTGAATTTAAGCTTCGGCAGATTTAGTGTGCATAGACCCCTTTGCACGAAGGGCCTTAAGTAGCTCTAGGGTTAGAACCCGCGTCAACGCCGGCCAGGAGTTCGTGACCATGATCCTTCTGGTTATCGTGGTTATCGCAAATAAATGAGATCTCGCATTTTAATTTAAATTATTCAAGTGAGATAACAATCTATGCACACATATTTTCTTTTTATCAAAACAATGCAGCATCTATTATTACCCCATGTTTTTCAATTCCTACTATCAACTCACACTCTCTATTTATTTATTTATTTATATTAGTGGAATTTTCAAATGTTAATAAAAATACATTTTAAAGCGCTGGATCGAGCTGACATTTTATATGCATGATTATTTTTGATAACAATGCAATAATTTAATTATATATAATAACAATCACTTGATTAAAACTAATTATTTAAATAATTACAAATACAGCCACGTTGGAGACTTAGCGACAATTTTGGCGACTTGTGTCAAAACTTAAAAAGGTTTTTTTTCTCACATTTTAAAGCATTCAGTTGAACTGAAATTTTATACACACGATTGTTTTGGATGACAATATGATACTTTAATGATAATTAATAAAAGTTAATTACCGCTTAATGTTGTGATTCTGTCATATGTATTTACATATTTATATTAATTATAACTATTTAATAAAAAGTAGCTAAAATAAAAAATTTCTTTGATCTAAGTAGGAATTTTTTTTTATATTACTTGTTATTAACTCGCTTTCTAGTCTGTCTGTCCTGGTGGAATTTTGTAATCGATTTTAAACTAACTTCCAGATGAGTTAGAGACTTGAAATTTGTATCATAGCTCAGAAGTGAATGACAATGCATTAAAATGTGAAAAAAGAAGAAAAAATGAAAAGGAGGAGAGAAAGATGAAGTTAACGAAAAATATGGAAAAGAAGAACAATATTCAAGAATTTAATGCATAAATAAATTATGTATTGTTCATTTAATCTTGCTTCAATTAATTTCATTTTTATAATTTTTAGGTCGTTATAAAAACAAGGTACATTATTTTTTTTATTCAGCTCAACTTGTTTTAATAAAATAAATACCGTAATAAAAAAATAGCAATATTTTTTAATCGAAACGTTTACTGGTTCCAAAATTATTTACTATTATTACCATTAAGTCCATGAACATAGAATATAGTATACATAGTTTTATTTGTGATAAAATAATCTTAAAAAATCATATGATTATAGGGTTAACTTATTCATCTTTATTACGACTTAATTAATCTTTACAAGTCATCGATTTAATTTCCTTTTTAACAGTAAATAATAAATCTTTGCGTATTTATATAAATAAATCAAATAAAATGTAATTTATTAATTTAATATTTTAATTTCGGAAAATTTATTTTATTGATTAAATAAAAAAATTATATGAAACAAGATTATAAACAAAGGAAAATAGTTAACTCAAACATTTCATAAAAAAAACATTTTGCTTTAATTTTACTCATCACTCCATAGAAGCAATATCACATTCATCAAATGTTATGTCCCAGAAGTTTTTGCGTTAAAGTTCAGTTCTCTGATACAGTTTTCTGGTTCATATCAAAATAGGAAAATTTGCTTATTTTCATCTATTAGCTTAGAAAAATATTTAGTATTTATATAATCGTGGGCTAAATGGAAAAAATATATCTTACTTTGAGAAAAATTAATTTTGTGTATTTTTCTTCATCTTAATTTGTATGAAACATCTCTGGATATCAATTCAAAACAAAATAAGGAATCAATATTTTGATATCCTTAGAAAGTTGAATTATTGCTTATAGAAATAGCTATCTTACCTATCATAAGAGCGAAATTTTAAATCCCAATTTTCAGTGATTTCTTAATAAATTTCACTATCAATAAAATCAAATAAAGTTTATATATATATATATATATATATATATATATATATATATGTATATATATATATATATATATATATATATATATTAATATAATGCTGCTATATTCCTCAAACCTTTTATCTAAATTTCTAATGCTTCTTTTAAATTTTAATTTTCATTCTAATTTAAAAATTCAATTAATAACTTAAATATTAAGTTTTAATTTATAACAACAATAGTTATAGAAAATTGATGTAATCTAACTTATGTATTATTTACTCTGTTCTAAAGCATTTTTTTTATTTCAGTGTCCTTAGAAATTATTCAAAATCGGTTTCCTATATGCCTCACAGAAAAAAATTTTACTGAAAAATAAACTTAATTTAATAATTGCGATTTTAAATTTCAATAAATTTTAAACTTATTGACTGAAAAAATTCAAAACTGCGATTTTCAAGAATCAGTACTTTTTTCATATTATAGCTGTTAAATAGAAAATATTTTGCTTTGGCTAAAAGCTTTAACACAGTTGTTTATGCAAATGAAGATTATATTTAGCTTTGGTAATTGATGTTCTAAAATAGCTTATAATATGTACTATACAAAGCTTTTCAATCGAAATATCATAATGTGGGTTAGTCTTGTTTTTTTTAAAAATTTGTATGACTTGGGAAAATATTAAACAAAAAACTCACAAACGAATTATAATGTCGATAGAAACCTATAATACTTTATTGTGTAATAGAATACAAAAGCCATAGAATTTTTTTTACATACAATAGTTATAATTCCAATCAATACTATGAAATAAAAATTCTAAGGGGTATTACAAAATTTTAAAATTTGAACTCAAAATGTAATTTTCTTCATATTGTGATTAAAACAAAGCTTCCCTATTCTCAAATATATAACGCAGTGTAAAAATTTGCAATATAAAATATATTTTATGAATTTTCAGATATGTATGTTCTTCACTTCGAATTACCCGTTTACAAAGCACGTAGAATGCTTAGAATATTTATGGAATGCAGTACAATGTAATATATTGTCGTCTTGTTTATTTACAGTCATATGTAATTCGTGAAACAGCTGGTATGTAAAAATATGGTTCTATTAGCCGTATACTAAAGTCAATATGCAAACTCAGAATATTTGTTGTTTAGACAGAAAAATTCTACGTTAATATACGTTTATGCGTTTGTTACATGAAGCTTCTTTTATAATATTTTGACCTTTATGCTTAGAGCATTCAAAAAACATACAACTCTACGTTTTATCAAGTAACTTACAAAACTATTTGATATTAAAGTATAGGAGACAAAATATAGAGCATATTTTAAAAGAAATAAAATAGATCGGTCAAACAGAAAGAAACAAAATATAAAAATAGATTGCTTAATATATACATGAAAATAAAATCAGAATAGGATACTCATAAAGAAAAGTTTTATGATTCGATAAAGGGCTTTGAATTGGAGACTTATTTTTAAAAAATATTAATTGAAGATAATCTAAATGTAATTATTTACTTACTTTTTACTTTTATATCTGATATATGCATAACAGTCATTCAATTATCAACTAACTGCTTTCGACATATCTTTGCGTAAAGTTCATTTTATGGTTTTCAAGCTACTGATTATTTTATAAAAGGGTTCCTTGAGACGAAGTACAATAAAAGGAAATAGAAGTCTAAAATTTTAGCGAAAACTATATAAAATGAATGACCGTTCTTTAAATTCCAGAGATTTGTCTTTCTTAATTCTGTAAAAAAATAGGTAATCTGTAATAAATAATTCTTATTTCTAGATCATTAATATAAAACGAATAAAAATTATATACTGCAATAAATAAAAATTACACACGCCATTGTATATATATTTTCAATGTCTATACATAACGACAAAATCGTCTTTTAAAACAGTGTAGTATGTCTTTTATCCTAAAACTAAAAAGTGCGGAATATTTTATGAAATAAATATTACATTATTTTAAAATGTAATTACTATCTACAAGCGCTCAGAATTTTTAATGTTATATTTTATATTAATCAGTTGTTGTGTTTACGAGATAATATAAACTCCTCTAACAGAAATGTTTAAATTACAAAAGAACATCATAAGAAATAAACTTCTTTTTAAGATCAATATCTTTAATCAATATATCGCACACATTTATGAAATTAAAGTTTAAGTAGTCCAAGTTTCACACACAAAAATATCTAAAATTCTAATTAGGTACGAAATATATTAGATGATATAAAAAAAGTTGTTATATCTCTTTTTCTATTTGAAAATTACAGTTGAATGTGTAAAAAACACACACTTCTTTTGGGGAATCAGAAGACTCAGAATTTCTCAGTCTCTTTTATCAAAAAGACTAAAATAGGAATCGTCATAAAACTCAGTATATGGAAATCTCTCTTTTGTTTTTAAAGAAAATATAATCAAAATATTTCTTTACATGTATTTCTTGTCTTTTTTTATAATTAGTAATGTTTAATAAAAAAAAACATTCCAACAAATGATTAAAAACTCGTAACAGTGATTTATATACAATAAAAATCATCTATGCATTATTTGAATATTTAAAAATGTATAAATGATGCATGTTGAAAAAACAGACTGAAAAGGAAAAAATATACATAAAGCCAGAAGAAAGAAAAATGAAGCAATTATCCAAATGCTTTTTTCTCTTCTTAAATCGAAAGAGGGATTTATAAAATAAAGTTCAGGTGTATCTAAATACTTCCAGTATTTTTTATGAAGTATTCAAGAAACTTTCATTACGTAATGCAAACAGTAAATTCAGAAAAATTCAAAACGAAATGGCAATTTTTAATTAATTGTCATTAAAATGCAACTGAGACAGATGAGATATAACTGAGATATTTTCTCGATAAAGAAGCTAAAAAAAGTTATTTTAGATTAAAATACTTTTGTATGCAAAGCTATGCACAGGAAATAGAAAAAATCATTATTTTTTTATATTGTTTAATATCGATATACTAAAATAATTTTTTGTAAGAGTGTTTTCCTATAGCATTCAATATTTATGCAACTAATTTAGTACTTAAAGCTAATTTACGTATTTTTAGAATGTGGTGATTACAATGTATTGAAAAAATTAAATTTTTTTAGAATTGTAGCACTTAACTTTTCTATTTATTACCTGTAGAACATTTGTAATTATATAAATCAATTAATACTTTGACAAAAATACAAATAAATAATCAATGGGACAGTAAATATAAATTTGTAAAAGGCCTATGAATAAAAAACAATGTAACTAACCAATTCATACTTTAAAATTATTACTATAACATAACAAAATATAGAACTTTATTCCAATACATGATCCACACTTCAAAATGAGAGATTTTTTAATACAATTTTATAATATTACATATTTGTCATCCAATGTCCTTTTAATTGAAATTAATGTACTATATTGAGAAATTTCCTCTTATAGTTTATTTATTTGTTAAATAATTCTATTCAAATGTAAATGCTGCGAAAAACCTACTTTTCGATTTAAATATCTATGCAAAATATTATCATAGAAATTGCTTGAAAATATCTTGATCATCATATATAAAATAAAATAGGGATTTTGAAATATGTTGAAAAAGGAATAAGAAACTGAAAAATGCCTCAAAGAAGACAATTATGGTCACAAAGGTGATTATCGAACAATCAATTTCAATACAGCCGGAAAAGACTTCTCTAGTCCTTTGTTCCACTTTTATGAAGATTGATTTCATACAGATAATTATAATAAATAATTACAACAAGGAATTCCTTAGACAAGTTCATAAAAAAGTTTCACATTATAATACAGTCGAACCTCTATATTACGAATTTTTCTAGCGAACTTTTTCCTGGAACCTTGAACATTTCACGATTTTCTTCGTAAAATAACCTCTCTATAGCGAAGTGCATTTTCTATTCTACGAACTTTTTCTTTTGTGATTAAATATTTGTTCACCCTTTTTTTAAAGTATTTCTGAAAAAATTTCAAATTATTGTCTCTTTAACACATTTTATAGTGGTCATAAATCTTGAACTGGTTTTATTAGATCCTAACTCGCCGAGAGAAATAGAATTCTGGACGGTTCAACCAAGAAGTGCAACCTTTAACCCCCGTTGCCCAGTTCACTAGAAGCATCTTCGATATATTCTTTCACTTTCAGTGGAGTTGTCCTGTGTCCCCGTGTTCTAATTATATAATAATGTATGTTTAATATTACTTGTATGCTTTAAATTAAAAAAAATATCCTTAAAATTCATTTAATTTTAGAATAAAATTATTTTCTTAATATTGAAAATACAGGTAATTCTTCGAATTCTTTTTTCTTGCTTTCCTTGCAGTTTTTCATTCTTTCTTTCTTTTTTTATGGGTAAAATATATAAAATAAACATATATTAATTTAAAAAGAGGTGCCAATAATTATTTTTTAATATATAATGTTTATGAATTAAAAAAATTCTGTGGTTTATATATAGTACATTAAAAGATTAACCTCTATATAACGTGAACTCTATGAACGTTGAACTTTCTATATAGTGAACTTTTTTCCGGGATTGAGCGACTTCGTTATATAGAGGTCTGGCTGTATATATATATATATTTGTCATGTGAGAAATATTATTTTTATAACGTATATGTGTGAACATATATACAGGGTGGGGCGCGGAATCTTCCTTTTTTTGAACATGTTGCAGTGATGTTCGTAGAGAGGTGAGGGGCGTGAGGAAGGGCTCGATGGAAGGGGTGAAGTAGGATATTTGTGCTTCTATCCGTCTCAATCTCAAACATGTTGTGATCGAGGCAGCAGCGCGTTTTTTTTCGTGGAGGCGTATTTCTCGAACGTTCTGTCGGTGGTTGCAGTGCAACATGCCTTTCATCGTCGCTTCGATATTCCTCCACGAAGTCATGATCTTCCTGATCGTAAAGGATTTTTAATGTGGATGGATGCCTTCTAAGCTACGGGGAATGTCTCCAAAGAAAGAAAATGACCTCCGAAGATCGTTAGAACACCTGAAAATGATGAACGAGCTCATGTGTCAATTCAGACCGGATGTGATAATGATCCAACAATTCTTCTTACACGCTCTTCATGAAAGGAATCTTGGTAACGCGAGGTTACAACAAGATGGAGCCACGGCCTACACTAGGGTTTCAATGGGTGTTTTAAGAGAAGCCTTCCCCGAATGACTGATCTACTTGCGAGGGAACGTAAACTGACCTACACGCTCACCTGATTTATCTCCTCCTATTACTTCCTGTGGGCTTATTTCAAGTCAAAAGTTTACGAAGATCGCTCCAAGACTTACGGAACAACCGAATCAAAATAGACAATATCCCAGTCAATATGCTTAAAAGGTGACTCAAAATTTTCTAAAATGACTGCATTAGTGTATTGGTAATAGAGAGCAGCACTTAACAAACAGTGTTTAAAACTAAGTAAATTCAAAACTCTTATGTTGTGTGGTAGGCGTAAAAAAACAATAAAGTCTAATGAAACATGTAGTGTGTTTTATTACATTTTCAAACAGTTCCCCCGCCCCCACTTTGTATTTTCTTACATTACAAGAATATCACATTGGTTGGTTTTTATCCGAAGAATTTCAAAATTTGTAAAATCCATTGGTCCTATTTCTTTCCAAATTAATATAAATAATTTATTTCATACATTTGTAGAATAGTGGAAAACAGAATATATATATATATATATATATATATATATATATATATATATATACATATAAATACATGGACTAAAATTCTAAGTCATTCATATAGTTTCAAGTACTTAAAATCTTTAGAGTCTAAATGAATTTCTAAGAATTAACAATAATCTAATGTTGTATATTTAATAACTTTGTTAAAAGAAAAAAAAGCAGAAGCTAACATTTTTTAACTCAAACTAATAAGGTAATACAAAATTTTATGATAATTAAAATATATGAAATGATTTATTTTTAGACACTACTGGACTATTATATACAAAAATGTCACCTATTTTCAAAAATTCATCATAATTATATAATATATTTAGCATGCCAAAAATGATTAGGCATTTATTCATAATCTCTTCATAGCTAAAACTGTTACTTGCATTGAGCAATTTTTAAAAATTAAGATCAAAAGTGGTAAAATTAAACATACTATTTCTTAATTTAGTATTCAAAACATTTATTTAATAACTGTTTATTCTAAAGTCTGAATCCTTACTTATACGCAAAAATATTTATCATCAATGTTAATCACTAACAAAAGAAATATTTCGATTTAATTAATTTTGAAAATTTGATAATTTCATCACATTAATAATGTATTAGAATTCGCGCATAAAATGTGTTTTAAAATATTATTTGGGAAAAGCTAAATGTCACTAGAATTAATTAGTAATTACTCTGGAGTAATTACGATAAAACTTACGGAACATAAAATCTATTCAACGACCTTCATTTATTCAAACACGTTTTGGAAATTTCAATGGATTTAAACATTAATTAAGCATACATTATACTTAGTAAAATATTTTTTATTTGTTAATAACAATATTTGTTACAGCATTTGACTTTGTTTCATACGAAACAAACCATAAATTTTATTTAACAAAAGCCCTATCATACTAAGTTAAAAAATATTTTTACGTGATAAATGATTCAAAATGTTTAGTAAATTTTATTTTATTATTCACTATTATAATTTATGTGGAATAATTTTATAATGTTCTGTAAACTGTTATTATACTTAAAGGATAAATATTCTATAAGGTAAACTATCTATAATACCGTATATTCCGGTTTATATATATATATATATATATATATATATATATATATAACGCTCACCTATACTTTAAAACTGTATTTTTTTTAAATTTTAAGTATATTCGCTGTATATAACACGTACCTTTTTTTTTTATAAAGAAATCTAAATGTATATAATACTATGCTCTTATCTTCTGAAGTCTATAAATAGTCTGTGAGAGGATAATTAAGACATGAAAGGAAATTAAACCTGACATAATTAAAAAAAACAAGTAATGTACAATTTTTTAAAGTCAATTCCTACTTCGTTAGGAAAATGTACTGGCACCATCTGTTGTTGCCAGTTGTGACTTCGACAGAAATAAAGCAGAATAAATTTAAAAATTTAATTAATTAATATTTGAAAAAAACTGTTTTTACATCAAGTGTCATCCACTACAAGTTCTAAAAACTGTATTTGAACTTTAATGAATGAATAGAAAGTATTTTATAAATGATTGAAAATTTGAGCAAGATATATATATAAGTATATATATATATAGGGAGAGAGTGAACTAATAGTAGGAATTGAAAAATCATTTAAAAATGTAGTATATCTATCAATCTAGATGGAATGGAGAGTGAATATAAAAGCCGCACTGTTCAGGTATTCGTGGGTTTTTTGGCGATGGACCATTTAATTTTTAACCATGAACAAGTGACAACGAAATCTGAGCTGACACCCCCCTGTTTTAACTACGACACCACAGCAACGGGAGGACATTTGTACTCTCGACACATTTAACATACATCGCTTCCCTATACGGCGGGTCTTCAGTGGTACTAGGCTCGAACTTAAGACACGAGTTCATTACCATTACCACTAGCTACTGCAGTCACTAAATGGAATGCAAGATCATTTATTTATGGATCAGAGTAACAGTGTTGAAAAAATGAAACAATTCGATGATGTGCATGAAGATATAACGGCAAACGAATATCTTGATTTTTTCATGTTATCAGTTACTGAAATTCATAAATTATGTCATTTTTTTCAATTTCTACAATTAGTTTACTCTCTCCCTTATATATATATATATATATATATATATTACTTATTTATATATCTTGTTCAAATTTTCAATCTTTAATAAAATACTTTCTATTCATCCATTCAAGTTTAAATGCATTTTTTAAAACTTGTAGTAGTTGACACTTGATGTTAATATATTTTTTAAAAATTTAATTCATTAATTAAATTAAAAAACGAATAAATAGTAACAAACAAACAAAATATAGTTCAATACCATGTATAGAAAGGAAAATGAAAAATTGCAAGGAAAATCTTTTTCTCTCTATTTTGTCACTTAATATTGGAATTCTGTCATATGCATACACTTGTTTATATTAATTGTAACTATTTACTAAAAAGTAACAAAAAAATAAAATTTTTCTTTGTTGAATTAAGTAGGAATTGACTCGAAAAATTGTTTTTATATTACTTGTTTAAAAAACAGTCGTGAGATGTATGTAGAAATCTAGTTTTTTTTATGTTTATCTTTTCTTTACTCTTAAAACTATCGTTTTTATAACGGCGTATAACGGCAACAGTAAAATTTGATTTCTTTTTTTAAGTTAAAAGTACGCGTTATGCACTTTATTTATAAAAAACTCAAATAGATCCATTCTAAACTAACAGCAATAAAGTTGTTCAAACGTTGTCTGTCGAATTTGTAGCATAAACTTATGCATAATGGAATCTAAGTTTGTTTCGATTAAATATTTTTATGAATTCCAAAAAGAGAGGCAAGCAGCAAGTAAGTATCTATAATAAACTCCTAAATCATGAAAAAACGAATAAAAAATGTTTAGCATAATCTAAACTTTAAAAATTTAAACTTAATCACGCAGCTATAGTATAACATTTTTGGATAAAAATTACACAAGGTCTACACGAAGTAATTATAAAGATGAATCAGGAAATTCGACAACCGTAACATTGCTTAAACTAAGCCAAGAAAACAGAAACGGAAGCAATTAATGGTAATGAGAGAAAATTACTCAAGATAGAACAATTAAGTTAATGGGGAAAGAAAACTGAATTAAATCCACCTGAAAACTAAATATAAAAACCTAGCCTTGTTAAAAAATTTCGGTTATTAATTAGTAAAGAAAAATATGAAGAATACTTCGCTCTAAAATTTTTTAAAAAGTTAACTTAAAAGACATTTTAAAATAAGCGCCTTTTTTATGAAGTATAAGTTGTTCGCGTGCTCTTCTCGAACAAAAGCATAGATGATACTTACTAAAATATATTTTATGATGTTTGCTATTGACGTGTTTGGGGTTGGTAAAACAAAACTAATCCATTAAGTTTTATTATGTTTTAAGATGAATAGCATTAAATGTAACAAATTATTAAAAAAAACCGATTCCAATGGAGATAATGATTATTAAAAGGGATTCTAAGATATTTTTATTGGCTTTGTTAATATTTTGTTTTGTGGGAAATAATATACAAAAATAATATACAAATGTTTACATAATTTTACTAAGTGAGTGTTGCTTAACATTACACTACAAAACAACACGAAATCCATTGGCGACGTACCTCATAATTCTGAGCCACAATCAAGAGACGAGGATGACACCTGAGTTGACCCCCTTCTTTGCGAGCTTCCAAATCCTAAGACCTTCAAACTCAAATCCTTACATCTCAAGATTTATTTACCTAAGTAAGTGTTTATTAACGTCACATGAGGGCTATTGGAGAGGGACCTAGTAATTTTAAACCAAGTAATCAGTATGACCTGTCAACGGGAGGACTTTGAGCCTCGACATATTGAACTTGCATCAGCTCCTCTACACGGCGAGTTTTTAGTGTAGCTCTGGGCTCTAACTCATGACACACTTGCTACGAATACGTGAGTGAATATTAACGTTACAGGGTTTAGCTACTCGAAGGCTTTTGGCGAAGGACCTCGTAATTTTGAACCTTGGTCAAGTGACAAGGATGATATCTGAGCTGCCACCCCTCTCCTAACTATCACACCCCACTAACAGGAAGACGTTTCAGCTCTAGACAGATGTAACGTGCATCGCTTCCCTAGACGGCGAGTCTTCAACGGTACTGGGGTCGAACTCATGACACACCAGCAACGAGTCCGCTACTTTGACACTAGGCTATCGTGGCCACGCTGCGAGTACGTGACCATGACCACAAGGCTACCACGGTCTTACTTAATTTTCGATTTTATGTAAATTATTGAAAAGAAGTATGTTTTATTGTTGCAATAATGGTGTTCTTGTTTAAGTCTAATGTTTGTCTAAAAATGTATGTATATATAACTTATGATAAATCGGAATACTAAAAGCGGAATCATAAAAATACTTACAAATAAGTATATATGTATGATTTTATAAATTTTCAATGATCGAGAACTTAGAAAATTATTGTATAACACTATAATTATAAATATACTTACAATTGTTATTTACAAAAATTAAACAATAAAAATCGTTTTTGAACTATACATACATAAAACGCATAAGTTTTCTTCATAAAATAACAGTACGAAATATATTAAGGATGATACTTTACCACGCAATGATTTCTTTGCAATCTCAATATGTAAAAGAGAAAAAGGTGCGGAGGAAATAAACTAAAAACATGTCTGCTTTTCTAATAGTGTTGATGTATTGGCATTCATATGGGTGGGTCTATAAACTCTTCTGAAAGGATCACCGTTCAAAGTATAAAAGAGTTTTGTGTGATGTTAGAAAAGCACATATTCTGTTTGGGTGGTGGCCTCTGAATATAGTAATGTCCATATATCAATAGAAAACAAATGTGTTAAAAGTGTACCTATATATATATATATATATATATATATATCTGAATAAGTTTTAAAATATTACTAAGATGAAATTATTAAAAAGAAGTTTCCTTTTTTCTAACAATTTCAGCCTTCTTCTCTCTTTCATCACTATTTTTTCGCATTTCATTGAAGAAAATTATTTTTGTTTTTCTCAATTTATTTTTATTATTTATCCAGCAAATAATAAAATGCAATAACATTCACGATTGTTTCTACAAAAAATATTTATCTTCAAAATATGAATGTAGAATTTCACATATAGCGATAAAATAGCATTTTTTTTTAAAGTTTAAAGTGCAGAACCCTTCCAGTTGCCTGTTTATCTCTCTACAAAAAGGTTTACTATCCGCGGCCAATATGTCTCAGTTAGGAGCCCCGATCCAATGATTAGGGAGACACTTGAGATCAAATCTCAAATTTTACATTCTCGCGAACGTAAATCACTAAGTTCCCCGACAGATTTAATGTGCAAAAGCTCATCTGTGCGATGAATCTTAAGTGGAATCAACTTGAACAAGTATTTTAACTGAAACAACACCCATCAATAGCTCTTACGACCACTGTGGTGTTTGAGATAAATAACGGTAGCATGATTTTGATTAATTTAAATATTTAGTTTATTTATGTCACAGCTATTATTTACAGATTATACATTGAAGTTATTAAGATTATTAGAGTTCAAATGATGTGATTTGTGAGGGAGGAGTTCCTCTGGTGTTCGTTCCCAGCGAAGTTCTCAGACCATCTCCCATTCCCTCTCTGCCCTCTCTAGCTTCGAGGATGACAGAGACCGGCATCTTTAGCTTCCAGTTACATAGTTACATTCGGCTAGTGGCCAGAAAGGGATCCCTCGTGGTGTCAAAGGTTGCAGGGGCGATCCAAGACAAGACCGCGCAATAATTTTAAAGTTGCAGGTGCCAATGCACGTGTGGGGATCCACAAAGAAGCCGATTCACAGATGTGTGACGGGAATCGCTACACCACTAGGCTACGCAAATGTTTTACAACTTTAAGCAACTCAATATTTGAATTGTAAGTTTGGATGACAACTAGTACACTGCAGTTTAGTTATAATAAAGAGATTCGTATTTGTATATTTCAAACTTAAATGACTATGGTAGTTGAGGGGTCATGTTAGCGAGTTGGTGACCAGATTTACAGAGTTAGGGTTTGAATCCTACTGCCATTGAAACCCCGCGGTATAGAAATATCGATGCTCGTTAGATCTGTGTAGGTTCAAAGACCTCCCGTTAACATGGCGTGGAAGCTAAAAACACGCGATTCGCTCCCCTGTGTCATCGTTTTCCCATTGATAGGTATTCCATTGATAGATTTCCCAAAGATAGGTATGTTATGTATTGGGGGAGAGAGAAAGAGCACAAATAAAAAAAATTTCTCTAAAATAAGTAAATACTACGCAAACACTGTAACGGTCATTTTATAGCACTCCATAGCCTTCTGAAAAGTTTTACTGTTAGCAGCACAAAAAAAAAGGATCGCATTTCGGAAAGACGTTTATATACGTCTGGGGCATTTAGTGCACTGGCTGAAAGAGGCGCATACCGTAAAATCCGGCCCATAACGCGCACCTATATTTTGAAGCTGCAATTTTTAATTTTTAGACATAATTGCTGAATAGCGCGTACCCCCTTTCTTACGAAGAAACCTGAAATGTACATGCACAATGCTCGTATGCTTTGAAGTCATTTATTCGAGATTTCACTCCAAGTTTTAGAAAACAATAGAATACTTTTAGAACTACAAGTCTTTTAAGTTCACAATGAATGAAAATTTTTTTTCAATAAATAGTATTTCAATGTATGTAGAGGTCTAATTTTTTTTCTATGCTCACATTTTCTTTTATTTTAAAAAAGCTCTCATTTTTATACTCAGCGTATAACACGCGCCCCAAAATTTCGATCCTATTTTTTTGTGTTAAAAAGGCCCGTTATCCGCCGGATTTTACGGTATAAATGCCAGTGGCAATTAAGGGGTTGAAGTAGGGTAGTGCGATCTTAGGTGTCGCTTTCATCACTTGGTCTTGATTCAAAAGTACAAGATCCATCCTCAATAACCATCATATTCATAGTGCGACACAAATTAAAAATCAAACTTAAATATACACTCATGAAAAAAATAAATTGAAAATGTAGAAACAAATTATAGAAATAAAGATTTTTGTATAACAATGAATCTTTCCAACGGATATTTTAAATAAACGCGCGTCAAGCATCCGTTCATTTATAAAAAGTTTGTATTTCTTACAATGAGACTTAGGCTTGAAAAAAATTCAAATATTTCGTCAGCTCTTTGTTAGTTTGAATTATTAATTAAAAAGTGCTTTCTGATATTCTGATCTCGTAATGTATTAATATGTATATTTATTCAATTTCTGTCAACCAAGAAATCTGTAATACTGTCACTGTCACAATACATCTGACATCACCGATTGTATGAGTAATCGAGATTCCTGAAGCAGTGACAGGATAATTGCGACTCATTTCAAAGTCTCCAAAGTCTTAAATGTCCTTAATCACTGCATCATGTTTTACAAACCGTCAACTCTGAAGAGCTAATTATAAGTCATTTAGATCTTTACAAGTGTCACTAACTTTTAATGAACCTTGTTTTGGAGCTGTTAAAGTTTAAAATAAACTACGAAGAAATTGTCAACACAATTAAAAGCTAATTAAAAGGAAAGAGTGATATTGATGACTATTTCGTTCGATTAAAAATAAGATTTCTAGCATTTTAAAGCTGATAAAAATCTTGGCTGATTTAATAGAAATCTTAACAAAACCTGTTAACACGAGAAAATTTAATGTTTGTTGAAAAAGAAAAAGGCTTTTATGAATTTATTTTAAATCGTATATGTGTGTGTGTGTGCGTGTACGCTCTTTCATACAATTTTAAATTTCAAAAATAAATAATAAATAATTAGTAATTTTCGATATTATTACATCCGTAGAGTTTAGATTATTTCATCTCCTTATTTCTTAAGAACTATATTTTACTTTGTCTTAAGATTTGCATTTTTAATAAATATGATAATTGTTTTTTTCTTATGGAATAGTTTTCAACATTGCCCAAATTTCCGGTATTAAAAATTAAATTGCTTTTATTTCTTAAAAACAGAATTATCTTTGTTGATATTGTTTCAATTAAAGTTTTAATTTTGTGCTCAAGAGTTTCAGTTAAAATAGGAAAGTCTCTAGTATAGTTGTCACAAACAAAATGAGACATAAGTTTCGCATTACTCGAAATGGTCACAGTGGCCAAATAGACATGACCTCGAACTCGTAACTTAGTGTTTGTTTCGTCGGTTCGAGTGCCTTTGAAGACCCACATGTAGAATGTTAGATCAGTGCTTCTCACACTTTCAATATTTGCGACCTAATTTCCAATCAGAATTTTCTCATTGCACCCCCCTAATACATATTTATACAATAAATATTATTGAATGCGGAAATAACGTACTTTGATCCTAAAGTTTACAATACGATCTTGATTATAAGCCAGTGTTTCTCAAACTGTGGGGCGCGCCCCCCTAAGGGGGCGTGATAACTCAGCAAGGGGGGCGCGAGCATATTGAAAAATCAAAAACAAAAGATTATTTTTAAAATTATTAATGTACTGAAAGTAAACAAACAAAATACGTTCTGATATTATAAAAAATAAAATTAACATTTGTACTGATATATTACACTGATATGAGCAGTACTGCACAATGTATTTTATAGTTAATTTAACAATATGATAAGTTAAGAACAATTTTGATAATAACCAGTGACCCCATGGGCTTGTCATGCATAAAGTTATATGAAAAATTAACACTTATCTTGATAATTTTTACTGTTTATAATTAATCACTTAACTGCCGATTAAAAGTTATTCCATTCGCTCCCCAATGCCACCATTTTCCACGTAGGTCAGCGTACATGATGTATTGGGGGAAGGAGAGGAAAAGGAATAAGTAAGGAAATACTATGAAATAAAAGTAAATCCTCCGCAAACATTGTCAAGGTCCATTTTTTGCATTCCAAAACCTTTCGATTAGTTTTATGGATAGCAGTGTGTAGAAAATATTGTACTTCGGAAAGACGTATATATACGTCTGGGGTAATTAATGACATTTATTTACGCCGGTAGCACTTAAGAAAAAAGTCGTTGTGTAGTATTGCAGCTTTAGTGTCAAAGTTATTGATTTCAATACATTGTTATTTGTCTGAAGGGGGGAGCGATGAAAATTATGGTTAATTGTCGGGTCCTAAGTATTGAAAGTTTGAGAATCACTGTTATAAGCCGTACAAAAATTATCAACATTTTTCAATTTTATATGTATTTCTTTTAAATAATAGTTATTTTAAGTAAGTTACCTTTAAGTAATTAGATAAGTATTATGTTACTTTTCCATTCTTTGAAATGGGAATAGACTGCAAAATAATTTTTAACTAATTTAAGTATTTATTTCCTTAATCACCCATTTCTATAACTATAAATATCAATAGAAAAATAGTTTAGTCTATGTGGCTCTCTATCTTATATCCATCACAATTGGCATACTTGTGGACTTCTCCACAATCGTCTGAGTAACCTATTGAATGTTTGTGCAACCATCTTCCTTTGAAAAAATTTTGTTCTACAAGACAAGCCCACGGGAGTCACTAGTAAAGACTAAAATTGTTCTTACTTTAGTATTGATAAATTAATTACCACATACATTGTGAAGTACTGATACATTTATAAGTATACTAGCGGCCCCACAGACGTTGTCCTGTACACACGTCTTCAATCCGAAAATTTCAAACTTTTTTGAATAAGTTGTACCAATCTGGACCGTTATGACGAAACATTTATAAAAAAAAGTTATTACAATACCTGACGTCTTCACATGCACAGTTGCCACAATTCGGTCTATCGATTGCGTTTGAATAAGTGTATACTATGAACTATAAGTTGAATTTAGTAGAAGCACTTCTGAATAGAAACTTAAACTTGTTTTAATTAAATGATTAAAAAGATAAAACTCGAGCTATTTTCATAACAGGTATGTTTTTTAATGCACAATAAACAAATTTATCGTAATGCCATTGAATGCACAATATTTTTGGTTAATTCTTGAGGGGTATAAACAAACAAATGCGATGGTTTGCCAACTCTCGGACATGCAACATAACCGTACGAAAAACAAAATATTCCCCTCTTCTTTCTTTTTTTTTCTTGCCGCGCATTAGTGGAATAAACAACACACAGGGGTAAACGGTTATGTGTTTTAAGGTTTTTAATTAATATCTTTTTAACTAATTGCTATATCAGACCGAATTGTGAAACCAAACCATTCTAGAATCCACTTGAACTCCACAAAAAATGTCATCAAAATCGGTCCAGCCGTTTAGGAGAAGCTCAGTCACATACAAACGCACAGAAAAATTATATATAAAAAGATAAGGCGGCCAAACGTACATTTTAATTTTGTGTCAGAATTTTTTTCTTTTGCTTTCTCTTTCAGTACATTAATAATTTCTTTTAAATCTTTTATTTTTGACATTTCAAAAAATTCGCCCCTCCACTTAGGGCTATCATGCCTCTCTAGGGGACATGCCTCACAGTTTAAGATTGATTGATTGAATATTAACGTCGCACTGTTCAGCTACACGAGGGCTTTTGGTGACGGACCACGTAATTTTGAACCATGGTCAAGTGACGTGGACGACACATGAGCTGGCACCCCCTCTCCTAACTACCACACCACACCAACGGGAGGGCGTTTCAGCTCTCGACAGATTTAACGTGCATCGCTGCCCTACACGGCGGGTCTTTAGTGGTACTAGGCTCGAACTCGTGACAAGGCAAGCCATGGTCCGATACCCATACCACTCGGCTACCGCGGCCAATAGCAATTGCAGGAATAAAGAAGTTTACAAAAATTATTAAGTTGTCCGTTTTTACGACGGTATATCATGTAATTTGGCCAGGACTGTGGTAAATTTAAATTGACCTTTAAATCGCAATATTAGTATGAACTCTTGACAGATATCTTGAAACTTACATAAAAAATTATTCTAAAAACACCGCAACAAATGCATCTTGGATTATGTGACGTGGAGAAAGGATACTGAGCTGCATCTTAAATCTTTTCTTTGCTATAGAATTATAGTTCACAATCACTACACAAATTGGTTAATTTTGCACTAAAAGCAACAATCGCGCTATTGACAGCGAATTTCCTTACTTTAATCAACAAGATGCTGTAATTTTCGTAATTTTGAGACAAAATGGCAGTTTAGTGATGAGATCATTCCACTTACCATATTCACATTGCCTCAATGTGAGTACTTAGAGACAAGACAGAATTAACTTGCATAAACTCCTCTTCACTACAGCCTTTGAAAAAAATGAGTCCGTATATATAAACCCGTCGTTTATATTAATACATTACTTACCAAACAAACAATCATGGCTCCTATAAGAACGAGGATTATGTCAACAATCTTATTGTTCGTCTGTAATGCGAAGTTTATTTTTAAAAAAAACCCTGACTTTCCTTTCGGCTCAGCTAAAACATATGACGAACTAAGAAATCAATCTTTCTTTAAAGAATACATTATAAATTTTCCCCAAGATTTACAAGAATATTATGTCTGCTGTCTTCGGCTGATTAAAACTATTGTACTGAAGTTGAAATGTGCAGCTTAACCCTTTATCGACCGCATTATGATTTACTGCAGTTTTTTTTTCATGCAATATTTTTTTGGGATCACAACATTGAAATTTAAGGGATATACATAAGCAAAATACTCAACTTTGGGAAATTTAATCCGTTAGAGCTAATTAACTAATTAAACATATTCAACTGTGTAATTAATTATAAAAACTTAAAATAAATGGTCAAATCGTTTTATAAGGTCTTCATTAACATGCAGAAAAATAAGGCACTTAAACTTTGACATTAACTATTTTTCCGGGACAAACATGATACTCTTCGCAATTCACTGAAAACGCCGTCAGCTGAAAACGCAATTACTGTTTTAAACTATTCGCCTTCCCCACTAAAATACTTCTCATAGGGCCCATGCTGCCATATACCTTGGAAGAGTGGATTTGAAAGAATATTCCTGTTAAGTATCGTCAGAATATTTGTAAAAATGGTTATTTTATGTTATTTTAAAGTGAGTGGTACTTATAAGTACCGTCGGTCGATAAAGGGTTAAGGCAAAAAATAATAATAATAATTTGAAGAAATAAAAATAATATCTTTTTTTCTTAAAATCCCAGTCACTTTTAAATTATAATTTTTTTCAAGATAAAAAAAGTTATTTATTATCGTTATTTTCATGAATTGTCTCTTAAAATAATTTTGAATTAACGGTCAACATAGAAAAAAAAATTCCACAATGCGTCTAATATTTCATTTTACTAAAGAACATCAAGAACATGTGAGGTTGTTATACCTTATTGAGTATTGATTGGGATTCTGCCAAAATAAAAGATATTTTTGGATAAAATTTGTGAAAGCGTAGAACTAAAAGTCAACGAAGGAGGATGTTAGTATTCATGAAGCAAAGTGTTCAACGAAGCAGCTTGAAGATCCGTGACTGAACAACTGAAGGATAAATCATATTTTATGCTTGAAATCCATAAATTCTACAAATGTTACTAGAGAGTAGTCTAAAAATAAGAAGATTTAGTTCATTATTATTTCAGCAAAACCAATAACTGAAAGTTAAGGATAAATTAAAATAAATTTTGTATTTTTATTTATTTAGCAACACAAAAAGTACAGATTATATATTATTTACTTGATATACAATAGTTATATGTACATAACAAATGAATTCATTTGTTTTTTTTTAGAATTTGCATAACCCGTTTGAATGAAAATAGCATCAAAAAGTATATAAATCCAACTTTCCAATTACTTCAGTTTATGGTCTACGTAATATTGAACTCTGTCGAGGACACCTTGGTTAATATTTACTTCTTTTACTGTGCCTACTCAGTTTTGTTATACAGAATTAAATTGAATAATATGTTGAATCAATGTCATACTTAAGAAATGGTTTAATTAATGTTCATATCCGGAATTACATAACGAACAATTAGCATCATGTATCTTGTAATTTTATACATATCACTGTTCTTTTAATGTGACACTTACCAAATATCAGTCCAAGTTTTTGAAGATGAGTTAAATTTAATATCCAGATTATTTCCACTCAGAAGTCTTGGTAGTTATCAAGAACTAAACTTACAACTCGACTACGCTTCAGTCAACAACACAAAAGATTTCAGAATCAGTTGGAGCTCATTTTCCATGCTCATGTTACCCACAGAGGTAGCTTTATTAAATACATATGTAATCGGTAAAAAGAAATTTCAAATAAGTTGATTTTACCACACAGTTTCGTAAGGAAACATATTTTGTAATGATTTTTCTTAGAAAAGGGTAAAGCAAGAAAAAATATAGCTACTGTGTATACTGTTATTTTGATAAATAATTAAAAATCTGTTATTGAGACACGATTCTTTAATGTTACTGATGTAAAGCAAGTTTTGAACACGTAAAAACTGATTAAAAGTTCATAAAGATTCTGATTGGAATACTATCTCTAACACACTAGAAACACATACTAAACCCTTCTTATAAGTTATTCCCGTTAAATTGTACATGACTAACAAATACCAAACATTTTTCTTAACCCTTTCGTGGGCCTTGGGAAGATAACTTCCCATCTACATAATCTTACAAAACACACCTGTGAGGAGTGCAAAACCCTTTATAATATATTGGCCTTACTATTATAACGACGGGAAGACTAATTCCCACTTCATTTTTGTGCTACTGCACATAATTCAGTGATTATGACATCTGTAAATCGAGCAAAAAAAAGATGGTACTAAAGAAGTATCTTGTCCACAAAAACTACCGCTGTATATAACGATGTTATGGAAGGGGTTAATCGCTTCGATCAAAGCAAAGAAAGATAACAAATAGGAAGAAGATATGTAAAATGGGGTATTGTATCTTTTATTTTCTTATTGACCTTCCCATCATAAATAGTTTCATACTGTGGCAAGTGAACAAAAGAAACAGAAACTTAGACCAGCTAACATTCCGTGTAGCATTAGCTCGTCAGGTAATAGACGGATATTTTCCTCAACAAAAGGAAAAGGACGTCCTGCTAGCTTCCAAGTAAAGAAGTGTGTAGTTACGGATGATGTGCGCTTAACTAGTGTGGGAAATCATATACCAAAGATGGTTTCCAATTAAAAACAATGTAGAAAATGTTGCAGAAAGGGACAAGTAAAGAGGATCCTCCACATGTGCGCAGAATGTGATGTCCCCTTGTGTATTGCAACATCCTTCCCATCTTTTCATGGTAAATAATCCCATTAAATTTAATTTTCTTTATGTCAGTGATTGGTTCCTCGAGAAGTATTATTCCCACCCCTAAACTTTAAATGTAAACATAAAATTCGGCAAAATAAAATATATTTCCTTAAATGTTATTTTGTAATTGTTAGTAAAGCATCAAAAATTGAAAGAAATTCAAATGAGAAATAAATGACCCACGAAAGGGTTAACAGATCATGCACCTACCGTATTTAAATCGATCTAAAAATAAAAACCCACTATTTATTTCTTTGTGATCTTGTTAGAGATTCCCTATCTCTCTTAGACTTAATCCAGTATTAACAGTAAGAAACAACGATTCAGAAATACCGTGAAAATCGTATAGATCCGCTATATTATTCAAAAATATATAGAGGATATCGTATGGGTGTGATGAACATAATTGATCGCAATTGATTACATGACAATTGCTTTATAATTAATCTAATTGAACAGAAATTTCCAAAATGAAAGTCTTTCCTATGAGAACTCTTGAAAGAGCCCTCCAACCACTTAATGGCTGCCGAGAATCATCTTACTGTGATCTATATATAACATTAAATAAAATAAACTATATTTGTATACTGTGCGTGAAATTTCATTATAGAACTTTCAGTTAAAAGTACCCCAATTATTATTTTTATGTCTTATTCTGTACTGCAGAAAGTTAAAAGGAGTATCAACAAATCCAATTCGCGGTTACGTAAAATCTTTTCCCCATTTTCATTGCTGAGCATTCTGATATAATTTATTGTTAGTTTTATTCAAACTACATCAAAAGTTTATTTGATTAATGAAAAGAATGACATGCATCTTTAGTTGAGACGAAACTCTGCAAATATAAGAAAAGAAGCAAAGAAACATGGAAGAGTACAGAGAAGAATAAAAAAATAGACTAAATTCTCTGGGAATCCCGGGGATATGTCATCCATCTTTGCAAAAGGAAGAAAACTTTATAATAGTAAAAGAAAGATCATTCGGACACCTGGTCATGACTTCCTTATTTTTTTAAAGAAGGCAAGCCCTTTTGGGGTATACCAAACCAGAAGATAAGAAAAGAAAATTAGTAGGTTTTCATTGATTTTATTGGCTCAAGTGCTACATTTGGACTAGCTGCATCAAATATTCGTTTGTAGTAAACAAGTATATCATATAAATCAGTGCTTCTCCAAGTTTCAATGTTTACGATCCTATTTTCTGTCATAATTTTCATCGCCCCCCTTTATACAATAAAGATGTATTGAATGCCATGATAATGTACCTCGACATTAAAGCTACAATACAATTTTAATCATAAACCATATAAATTTTCAAGATAAGTATTAAATTGTGTATATGACACAATCGCAAATAATTATTAAACTTGTTTTTAACTTAGAATTGAGAGGTTAGTTATCAAACGCATTTCGAAGTACTGATACATTTATAAGTATATTACATCAGTATAAATGTGTATTTTATTTTTTTATTATGTCAGAATATATTTTGTTTTACTTCCTTTCAGTGAATTTGTAACTTTTAAATCTTTTATTTTCGACTTTTCGATATGCTCGTGCCCCCCTCGTAGGATTATCTCGCGCTCCTCTTGGGGGGCGTGCCCCACAGTTTGAGAAATGCTGATGTAAATAATCCTTACAAATGTGCATCTATCATCAAGTCAGTTGGAGGAAGGAAAGGAAACGAAAAGTTTCGGTTGAACAAAAAGAAATATCGCAAATAGGAAAAGACTGCTAAAACATCACAAGAGACAGTAAAGACACAGTAGACTGTAAGCTTACTAAAGACAGTACAAAGAATGGAAGGGGGAGTGATGTTTTGAAATTCTATATAACAAAGTAATATCCTCTCTATCATTTTTACAGATATCTATTAAATAAATTTTGTTTAATAATCACTTATTTCTTTATAAATGTCTGTTATGCAATCCTAAACTAATTTTATTTCAAAGAGGGCAAAAGCATAACATACAAAACATGACATCTCTATAGGATTAATATCCTTCTGGTTAAAATCATATTCAAAAGAGCGAATGCGTCAAAAGTAGCTACGCTTCCGCATCCCCTGTTTATCCCCGGCACCTCCCAGTCGCGCTGTTCTGAATGGAAAGGATCAACATTTTAAGAATGGGCATCGGGGATCGATAAGTGGTGCTGCACTCGTCTTCCCCCAGACAGCGATGGCGCATCCGGTCAGCTGCGATTTACACTCCTCGACAAACAGGGCAAGTTCGAACAATGGGAAAGCAATCAGCCGCTTACATTATATCCCATTCGCAAAGTAAACAAACCATTACACGACGGTCGCTCGCAGGTTATGAAATCGATGACTGCTCGTCAGTTTATACAGGAGAGGAAAGAATGGCAGCATGCAAAATGTAGATTTCCAGTTGTTTGAAAAATAGTTTGATAGAAAGGGGAGGGGGAGTTCCCAATATACCTCCCAATACTTTTGAAACAAAAATTAAAGTGAAAAGAAACAATATTTTTTTGGAACCATGGTAACCTGGTTGGTATGGAAAAGGATTCATAATTATTGAGTTGAAAGATTGGATCTCGTGCAGTGGAACTGTCGCTCGTTAAATTTGTGAGGATTAAAACTCTTCCCGCTGGTCAGGCGTGGGTCGGAAAAATAAGGTGTAAACAAATTTGTGATTATAGTTAAAAATTATGAGTTTCGTAGCTTATAATCATCATGTGACTCGCAGAGGGACGTTAATAAGTCAAAGGTCTAAATTCACGTGATGTCATAGTCTTACGATCATTGCAATCATTTGTTAGCAACCAATCAGATCATAAATTCATGTGATGTCATAGTCCCAAGATAAATGCTATCATGTGTTTCCAACTAATCAGTTCATGTATTTCGCTGTTGCCAACTTTTGCTTTTTACAGAAACTTTCTTTAAAAAGTACGTATTTGTCAGCAATAACACACAAAAGTAAACAAAATGCACGAGTGAAAAAACACGTATAATACAATTATTTTTTAAATTTTGAAACACTTTTTGAAGAATTTTAACATCTTTACCCGATTATCAATTTTAAAACTGTACCTAAATTTTAAAAGTGTAGCAATAAGTACAAATATGTTGTGTTTTGAATTCGATAGAGAGCACGTGATTATATTTATCATGTGACCATCATTAATTGAGCCTATTGATCCCACTATTACTTTTTCTTATTTTTCTCTCTTTCATGTTATGAAGACAGTGTTATTCAAGTAGTAATTAAACTAAGTTCATTGTCGATAATGTTTTACTTAAGCCATTTGTTCGGATCGTTGTTCTACTGAAAATACGACGCATAAAAAGGATTGAATTATTGGGACTTAAAATCCTAATGATGGTGTAAAAAAGGGTTTTATTTAAGGAGTAGACTTCGTCCTCCATATGGAATGAATTCAGTATTACATAGTATATAATTTTTGATTAATGAACACTTGCGTCTAGTGAAAATAAATGGTAGGAAATATTTCATACATTAACAAATCACGTTATAAGTATTTATCTGTCTTAACAACACTTTGGAATAAGGTCATTATCCCCTCTTATATTTTTAGTAAAAATGTTCCAATACATGCAGAAATAATTGATAAAATTGCGAGGCATGTACCGGTACATAATACAATATTTTTATAAATGCTCAAAATATTCGAAACTCAAGCAAAAGTTAAAAACTCTTTTGGTAATAGAAGATGAAAAAATTCATACTCATTCTTTAAATTAACAAATATACGATTTATTTTCATTTGTGAAAAATCCCATTGTTAAATAGTTCAGAAGCAAAACTCTTCAATTCAAATTATTCTTATTTAAAAATGCCTTTAAACACCTTTTTAAAACGCTACAAAATGCATTCGTACACTTTAATGAAGAGGTTTAACAGAAGAGAAAGATAAAAAAAAATATTGAAACAAATTTTTTTTTACGAAAATCACTTTAAACGTATTCTTTTAGAATAAAAAAGCTTGTAGAACCCAACTAACTTTTTAAGATACCTAGAGAGGACCTGCATTAAAATTTTCTTATGTTCTTTTTAAAGTTCTTTTTTTCTTTTGGATGAGTTTTCTTCGGAAGTTAAGAAAAAGTGCAAGATGTGTTTTTTAGCAGTGTATCATACCTACTCAGATTTTCTTCAAGAAGCAAATTTGAAGAAACAACACTTAAAATATCATAACCTCTCAAAAACTCTTTTAGCGTATATTAATCTTTTAAAAGGTAATTATTTAAAAGAATGATAACAATGAAATAAAATTAAACTTTTTATTTGCACACATGCTTGAAAAATAAACACGAGAACTTCTACTCATCAATTGATGTTTTGTAATTGTGTTTTCTGAAAATTGTTTTCGTTTGAATATTTAAAATAAGAAACGAGTTTAATCGTTTGCTATTTTTAAATTAAGTTACCAAATACGGTTACAGAAAAGGCATGATTTAAATAGAAAATATCAACACTAGTAAACTTAAAGTTTGTGATAAAAACCAGATGAAAAGTACATATTTGAAATTTGAACGTCAAATAAACGTATACAGTGGCGCACACAGGAAATTTTCAAGGAGGGGTTCGGGTTTGAAAGTCTTCTGCATTTATTATGACCTGTTTTTAAATCTCTAAAATATTAAGTTAAAGTAATAACTTGAAATGAAAATTTTTAAATTAAAGTAATTATTTCAATAGAAAAAAATTAAAGTAAAGTAACTACTTCAAATGAAATGTACATTGATTATTGAATTAATATGGATTATTTTTTTATAAATAACGTTAAAGATTCATAAAAAAAAATTAAGATATAAGTTGAGAGTACTTTGAATAAATAGTTTTCGTCAGTGAGAAGATGCCCCTCAACATTTCAATGAACTAAATTTCTCAGGCGGGCCACATGATGAATGCAATCACATGTTCTACAAATTATTGTAGCTCTACTTGTAAAAATAGATAAAATTTCGAACTTCATAATTTGTCAAATATGTTCAAGTATTAAGATTGTTGAAAAAGAATTTTTCACACAAAATGTAAAAAAATAACATTATACGTGTATTGACTTAAACATTATGCAATTTTAAATTAAAAGTGCGTTTTTTTTTACCTATTGCGTTATTTTTTGTTACAAAATATGTAATTTTTAAGGGAAAGTTTCTGTAAAAAAGCAAAAGTTGGCAACAATGAAGTGTATGAACTGAATCGCTGGAAACTTGGGATTGTATTTATCATGTGAATATGACGTCACATGAATTTAGTCCATTGTAATCAGATTATAGAGAATAATCTCACATTTGGTTGAAATAATTGTTTTAACAATTCTATGTTCACAAATCTTAAAGAAACGATTTTAAATTCTTTTAAATGATAAAAATTTAAATGAAATAAATTATGAATGAATTAAATTAATTAAATTAATCAAGCTACGAAGCTTAAAGAACTATGAATATTCGAAGTTTAAGTTCCTTCAGAATTCTAAAGTAAATCTTTATTTATAAACCAATATTTTTTTTTTTTAGAATTCGAAGAAAAAGCATCATTAAAATATTAAAAATGCAGATTAGAATTTTCAATCCATTCGAAGTAGTGAAAAATCTTTATTTACAAACTGATACGTTTTTATAAATTTCAAGAAACAAATTTAATCTTCGCACAGTTCATGCTTTTTCATATTCTACTTGCCTCGTTTATCAATTTTTTTTGTAAAAAATAAATAAAATTCAAAGAGGAAAGAAAAAAATATGAGCAAACTATACTTCTTATTTTTTTTTTTACATTTCATCCATAAAATCATCCATTATTTACTTGCAAATGAGAATGAAAGATTCCAACACGATATTATGATTGAAAAATATCTGCTTACACCAGCACTACATGAGTAAATATTTAAAATAAAAATATCCCATCATTATGTTTATCTCAATAGCACTCTTCCCTTTCAGTTCAGAAGAAATCGCAAATGAGTAGTGTGGAAGATTTATGGTACATTTCAAACACCTAAATAAATCTCAGAAAAATCTTCCTATACATTTATTTTTCTTATCTTGGCAGCAAGTTCTAAAATAACAAAAGTACAGGTAGAGAAGGAAAACACCCTAATCCAGTGAGACCACGACAACTTTCCCATGTGATTTCGTTCACCACCATCCCCCCCTTGTTCTTATCCTTTCTTTTTTCTTTTTTTTTCCTTTTTTTTTTTTTTGAAAAAAAAAAAGAAGATTCTTTCTACATTTTATCATTTCTTGGAATGCTGCTTTTTGGGTGAAAAACGTGCTGAAACCGGCAGTGAGAGAAAGATCGATTAAAAATACACCACACACATATTGTTATATCATCAAAAATATTCAATTTAATGTCACATTTCCTGTACATTGGTTGTGACCCCAGTTTCTAACGTGACAAGAGACTGAAAATACTACATTCTTGAAATTAAAGGAAATTCTCCGCTAACGTCAGGAGATAACAATTGGTAGAGAATTTTACGTTTTGGAGAAAAGAACTATCGAAGAGAGGTGTCGTCTGTGCCATTAACTAAATTAATGGAAACTGTTTTCATATTTTGGAAAGCGTTGTCGAATTTTGGATTTCATCTTGTCCAGAATTGCAAATGGGAAGTCCTAGAAGTGTTTTTGGATCATTTTCAATTCAGTCTATTTGAAAACATTCATATATCTTAGGGTAAAGTATACAACTGAATTTTTCTTTAAATAATTGATAATGAAGTGCTGGGATAATGTTTACAAAGTTCTAAATATCATTTTAAACAATGCATTTTAATAATTAACGATTTTTTGATGGTTAGTTTCCTTATTTGAAAGAGTTTTACTGGCTACAATCGAAACCGGGATTTTCTAAAAGAGTAAAAATGAATAACTGATTTTGTATTTAGTGTCACTTGAATTAGAATATACATATAAAATTGTTATCAGAGTATTATTACAATGAAAAAACTACTTAAATGCAGTTTTTTGGCAAAAAAATTTTAAAAAACATTTATAAGAACAGCACTTTTATGAAAAACGCTTCTATAAAAATATAAAGTTTTGCCAGTATATAGGAAAACGTATATGATTTTTAGCTAATACAGAACGAGACTTCTACAAAACCTGAGTTATGACTTTTAAAAAAATTCAAATTATTTTCAGATTTACAATCAAATGAAATAATAACCGGTCTTTTTTTAGTTAAAATTTATTTGCTCTGATATATTAAAATGTAAATAAATCCACTGCTAAATTATATACATCAAAAATTCTAGATAGGGCTCTATATAGAAACCTTCTCTATAAATAGGCAAAGTATTATTATTATTATTATAGAAGCATTTTGCCTGAAAGACAAATACTTCGAATACTTATTTTTTCTTAATTCTTTGCCAAAAACTTGTATTTTAAAAAAATTATAATAATATTCTTAAAACAATTTTATATGTATATTCTAATGCAAATGACACCGAACATCAAAATAAATATTCCTTCATACACTTCTGCAAAATCACGTAATTAAACCTTAACGTTACAGATTCAAATACGAGTGAAGTACCACTAAAAATGATACATCTATTTAGTAATAGAGATTGCTAATATTTTCTTCTCTTAAATTTGAAAAAAGGATAATATTTTGACTAATATATATTTACCCCTTAAAATGTTAATGTTAATAAAAAAAGATTTCTGTGATTTTTTTTAATAGAGGGCTAATTATTTTTTAAGATATATAAAATTGTTTATTCAAATTAACTTTTATCATGCACTTAGTTTGCGTATTTATAACATTTCCAAAAGCATATCAAGGTATTAAATATAACAGTAATAGCTCTTTCCCTTTCAGAAATTTTTAAACAAATTTTTATTCCATGTAAATAGTGTTTGTACTGTTTCATTGTGAGCCATTTCGGTTCTTTAAAGCTGTTAAATATAACTAAACCAAGATTTAAATTTTTTAATAAATGCTTTTAAAATGTAAGTTTCATTACTGATTTCGAAACTAATTTAAAATCCGAATTAAAATCCCAGGTTTAATAATGTTGTCTCAGAATTAATATTTTTAACACTGCTACTCATGAAAAAAATATTTGAGCAAGATTCTTCTAAAATCCATTAAAATATAAGTACATGTTATGCAAACGTCGAAAATCGGGACACTCTTTAATTTATTTCGGATCTCTTATCGAAACTCGATAAAGTTGATAAAACTGTTACTGGTTTAAACGAAACTAAATAATCCAATTGTAAATTAATTAATGCAGTTAATTATCTTCTAAAGCAGAATATTTCTATTACAAATCAATTTTTTAGTACAAAATTAGATAGACAGCTGAACAATATCCATTCCAAACTTTATTCGAATTAGTTTTTAGTGATATTTTGAGGAAATCATTATAAGGAGCTGTATATTTGACACCGCACAAACGATTTATAATATTTTCCCTATTTTTAACATATGTGATAAGTGAATCGATAATTAAATATAATAATTATCATATATTTTAATATCGACAATTAAAATACACTCAGGAACATTGAAAATAGCGACCCAAGAAGAAAGCATCGGATTAAAATGAAATTTAATACACATAATGACACAGATGAGAGATTCACTTGATCTCAAAAACAAGACCATTAAACGAATACAGGGTGTGCAACGACACAAATACTGGGAAACTTCAGTAGCGCGTTGAACCACCTCCAGCTGCAATACATGCCACCACACGGTCCGGCATTGAGTTGATTAGACACATTATGTTGTCCTGAGGCAGATGGGCCCACAAATCTTCAACATCCAACTCTAAATAATGTCCAGAATGACACGATAGCATCTGCCGTTTTAGCTGATCCCCCACGTGCTCTACAGGGGACAAATCGGGGGAGCGGGCCGGCCATGGAAGAGTCTGAAAATGACGTAAGAAGTCTTGAGCAACTCTTGCTGTATGCGGACGAGCATTATCTTGCTGGAAAATTGTCCCTGGGAGACCATTTAGGAAAGGTCCTACATCGGGTCGAAGAATATCATCAACGTAACGTTAGCCCATTAAGGTACAACGCATCACAATTAAAGTGGACCAGCTATCATAGGCTATGACCCCCCCCAGACCATTACACCAGCTGTGCGGGCAGTGTGACGTAGAACAGTGTAGAGGGAATTCTACCGCTCACCGGGGCGCCTCCACACCCGTACACGGTTATCATCTGTCCCCAAAACAAACCGGGATTCATCACTAAACACAACCTTTTGCCAATCTGTGACATTCCACATTGATCTGGCTTGGCACCACTGTAGACGCAGGACGCAGTTGCCGATGTTCCGGTGTTAAAGGGAATGCACGGAAAGTGCACTTGGATTTAAGATTTGCTTCTGCAAGGTGTCTGGGAATTGTTTGTGGAACAATTGCGTCTGCTCGTCTGCTCGTATCGTTGAACGAGTCACTGTGGAGTCCACAAGTGCTTACCGCACGATCCTCTCTCCTCGTGGTCTTCCTGGTCGCTCCAGACCCGGTTTTCCGCGCGTGGGTATCTTCTCGTGTCCACTGCTCCCATCAATTTCTAACGGCACACTCCGAACGATCCACCTGGCCAGCAACACGGCGCGTCGACCATCCTGCAGTTTTCTTCCCGATGATCAGGCTTCTCTCAAACTCGCTTAACTGTGAGAAATGTCTTCTAGCACGTTTATCTGGCATGTTTCTCTTACCAAAGTCATCCTACAATCGGCGGGTAATCGTCATGTTTATGAATCTTCGAATTTGCGCTGGCTTATATAGCACCCTCTTCCTGATTGTAGCGCCACCTTGGCGTGCATGAGCATGCGTATTGGCACAAAACTTGGATCATTTGCATATCACATTATGCTGTACTTATTTGCAAAGTTTCGCGATTGTACTTAGTTTCCTTCTTGGGTCGCTATTTTCAATGTTCCTGAGTGTATATGAGCCTAGTAAATCTCACTTTTCGATAGTAAGATTTTTTTGAACAGTGAATACTTCTTGAATTATTTAGGGGAAATGTATGAAATTTTGACAAAACATCTAAATCTTTTTGAGACGAAAAATCTAAAAACTAAAATTTTGGTGTGCAAAAATTCATTTTGTAACTATTTATTTAATAATATTTTTCAAAATAATATCAGGTTTTTTTAAACAGAAAGCTTAGAAAAAATTCAGTATTTGATATGTGAGTAGAATTTTTTAAATACCAATAATTTACGTCCCTTATGTAATGTTAAGAGTCACGTGACTTTAACCAACATAACTCTGACATTTTCAAACGGAATTTCATGAAATTTGATATTAAGTCTGATTGCAAGATAATGAATCAATTACACACAAAAAAATTGGATTCCATAATAGAAATGTCTTTTTTAGAAGTTAACTAACAGTATTAGTTATTTAATTTACAAAATAATTTTTAATTCCCTTTAAGCCATTGCTACTGTTTTCTGATTTTGTCTTGGTGCAATAAAAACTGATTGACTGATTGATTATTTATTTACTAATATCGCATTTCAAAGCAATTCGAGTACTGTTGTGACAATGGATCTTGTAATTTTAAACATAGGTCAAATGAGAGACCTCGCTGTACAAACTTCAACCTGACAACGGGAGAACTTTAACCCTCAACAGATATAACATACATATAACCTCTAAAAGAGGGGCCTTTTGTACCAGTACTCAAGCCAAAGACTTAACAGATATAACAAAGACACCAGTTTGTGACTATCCTAGTGGTCATGATCACGAACTCATGCCGATATATTCCAGTCTTAATACTGCTGAAGACCTGTCGTGTAGAGGAACAAAGTCTTCCCGTTAGCATGGTATTGAAGCTGAGAGAGTAGGGTGCTGACTCAGGTGCTTGTCCTGGTCACTTGACTGTGGTTTAAAATTATGAGGTCCGTTGCCAATAGCTCTCACATTGTCTTAGAGTACAACTAATAAAAACTCAGTATAAACACTCAGTTGCCGCGGATTGTGATGGGAGGGTTATTAAGGAAGTCCCACTTTTTAAGGACTATTCGGTTAAGATTTTTTTATGGGTTTTTTTTATCATCTATGAATAGCCGACTAAAAATAATTGACACAAATTTATAGCATTGGACGTTCTAATTCTAGTTTTTATCTTCTGTTTTGAGATGTTCTGAAATATTTTGCACTAATAGTCACCTTGCTACCTTAAAAACTATTAACTGAAAAAAAACTGGACTATTGCCAGAATCCACAATTGTTCTTCAATGTATATATTATATCTTGTACCTCTAGAATTTTTAAAATAAATTCAATATCCTGAAATCGATATTCTACCTGAATATTTAGAAAAGTAAAATTTAATTTGTGAAAACACCACTAAGATACTATTAATGCTGAGGAACTCTCAGTAACTTAACTTGCGACTTTTAATAAAAGCTTTTGACAATATTTATATGCATAGAAAAATTGCATTGGTTAGCAAATTGTAAACGAAGACGAGAAATGATACATCGTTATTTTAATTTCACTGTATGTAATAGAGTAGATTATTGCAGATTCTTTTTAGAACTAGTGTTAAGTTTTCATTGAAGCCCATTTAATTTATTTAATAAATTAGATTTAAGCAAATATTTTCAAAAAAAGAATTTAGTTATAACTTCTATTAAGTATTGAAAATAAAATCATAGAAGAACAGAGTGAGTGAGTGTATATTAACCTCGCACACTGTTCAGCTACATGAGGGCTTTTGGTGACGGATCTCGTAATTTTGAACGATCATCAAGTGACGAGGACGATACTTGAGCTGAAGGTCCAAAGCTGATAAAAAGATTTTTTTTATTTATAACGCCCGTAACTCTCTTGTGGGTCAATTTTCGAAAACACCTTCCTAAGTTGAACTCTGCTCAGCAAAAGTAATACAATGCTACAAATTTTGTATAATGAACACCTAAAATAGCATAAGACATTTATATCTGGATGTGTAATACGCGATGATATTACTTTCTGTTGTATTTCTTTTATGTTAAAATTGTAATATTCTCAAGCAACGCCGTTCCTTACATTATAATGGCGATTCATTCAATAGAAACATAGCGAAAGGTTGGCTATAGAGCCAAATTGGCGTCATTTTTGGCAACCCTATTGGCAATTTGGCGATTGAACAGTATAGAAGTTGACATTCTGAAGCGCCACCTTGTGGGGAGCTAGAACAAAGAGGATAGCACAAAAATACATATACATGCCAATTTTTATAGTGATCGGTTCAACAGTGTTGGAGTGAAGCGAGGTCATAAAAATATATATACTAACATCCATTTTTATATATTTACACTATTAAATACGAATAAAAAATTACGCAAATATCTGTTGAATTCTTATCATAAAATTCAAAACAAATAACAGAATGGAACACCTGAGAAAATCTTCGTTGAAATGTGACTCTAGCAATGAACAGTAAAAGAGGGTTTTCCACAAACAAAAATATTATGAAAACAGGGAGATAAATGTTCACAAGTAAAGAAAATTCGAGATTTTGCATCAACCTAATATCTCCAATCACCATAGCATCTAACTAGGACTCAAGCTTGAATCATGTCGACAATGGATTTAGGATAATTTGCTAGTTCGAGGATTAATTTAGTCGAAACTTACATTTATTACCCATTATTGTTAATTATTATTTTATTAACCCCGAGTTAAAACTTATTTTTACTTCACTTCTAAGGCTGTGAGTTTGAAAATTAACTGTTTAAATAAAAAGAACTATTTAATTCTTCGTTCATCTTTCACGAGTATCTGGTTAATTACGAGCTACGGAATGGCTAAGTTAATCAAATTAAGGTCAGATCTCTTTCATTAATAAAAGAAAAGCTTTTCTTTACTCAACTTCATAGGAATTTGATAGAATGAATTTATTCTTAAGATAGTGATAAACAACAGTACACTGTGTAAAATATATTATCAGCTAGATAAGAGAATTTTTCAATAAAAGGATTAAATTACAGTGTCAATGAAATAACTTCTTTCCTACGCCTTTACGCTAAATGAATTATTTTTATTCATGACTCCAAATGTTTTACTTAATTCGTTTTATTTTAAGTTTCTATGCCATTCCATTGAGATTCTGATTCAGTTAGCTCCCACACATCCACAAAGAAATAAGATCTCCAAGTTTTTCTCTCGTGTTGTTTTTAAGAATTCGTCAACATTTTAATTTTCAATTCCTACTATTAGTTCGCACTCTACCTATATATATATGTATATATTTTGTTCAAATTTTCAATCGTTAATAATAATATATATATACTTTCTATTCATCCACTCAAGTTAAAATACATTTTTTAAACTAGTAGTGGATTACATTTGATGTTGATTCGTTGTTTTTTCAAATATTAATTCATTAATTAAATTAAAAATGAATAAATAGTAGCAAGAAGAAATATAATAGTCCAACAGCATATATAGAAAGGAAAATCCTTCCTTGTGTTCCTACAGCACAATATATAGCGCTTAGGACTTCGAATCCAAAGATCGTGTGTTCAAATCCCACCTGGGATTGCCTAATTTCCGAGAATGTGATTTCTTCTTTACTGTACTATTGTATTAGAATAATTAAATTTAATGAATGAATGAATAAATAAATAGTAACAAACAAAAAATAGTCCAAAAACATACACAGAAAGGAAAATGGACAATTGCAAGGAAAATCACTTTCTCTATTTTGTCAATTAATGTTGTAATTCTATAATATGTACGCATATACATATTTATATTAATCGTGACTATTTAATAAAAAGTAACTAAAATAAAATGTTTCTTTGTTGACCTAAGTAGGAATTGACTTAAAAAAATTTATATTACTTTTTCTCTCTCAATACTCATATAACTCTCCTATCCAATAAAAATGTGTGTCACCGAAAGGATCGGAGAAAGGTTCTTTTCTGAGTTTCATCACGATGTTCACGAACTAAGACGCAACGCAGCTAAATTATAGATGTTAGAAGAAAGCAAGCAAAGCAAAAGTGAGACTAACGAGAGAGAGGGGAAGCTGTTAATGTTAAATTGTTCCCAAATTTAGGATACGTGATTATTTTATACTCATTATACAGCTTTAATTAGTCGCTTTATATATTTTACACAAAATGTGATTGGTAGGGCTTAAATTAGGAACCAAAAAAAAGGTTAAGTAATTAAGCTTATCAAAAAAAAGAAACAATATTTTCATTTTCTCTCTCTCTATCGTATGTATTTTTACATATATAACGCAGTAATTTCTCTAAAACATTTTCTTAAAAAGCCTAATATAAGGATTCAATAACATACCCAGAAAATTATAATTTAGAAGATATATATTTTTCGCGATTATTAGAAATTTTCTTTAATTTTTGTGATTGAGATCAATTATAAGAGACAAGGTAAGTTAGGAATAATTTTTATTTGTTGTTTACGAAAACTGAAATAAGTAAATGCATTACTAATGAAGCAAAAAGCATATATTACTAGTATAGGCATATTAATAATATATGAATGCACATAATACTGTATTTACATGAAAAAATTGGGAATGTAAGCAACCGTATTCTTATAATTATTCAAACATTTGTTCGATTATTATTTCGATTTTTACAAGATATGAGTTATTATATGACTTTTTAGTCCTGATTTTTTTAAAAAGTCCTTTTCACATAAGTCGGATTAAGATCTAAAACAGTTACTCTTATTTTACAAACTTATTCTACGAGCAATTCTCAACTTGAAAGGATAATCAGAAAACGTTTCAGTTTGAAAAAAAACCACTCTGATGTACTATTTAATAGGAAAAAACAAAATATGCAAACTGCTTTTTTCTTCAAGCTAAACATTACCCAAGAGAGAGAGAGAGAGATCTTAAGTAATCACTCTACTAGTTAAATCTGCGTGAAGTTTCAAAAGTAATTGATGGCTATTTCTATTTAAAAAGTAAAGGATTAACTCCGTAAATTTCACCTCCCAGTTGCGTGCATGAATGGCATTACCGTAAAATCCGACGTATATATTTTTATATAACGCGCACACCTATACTTTCAAGCTAATCTTTTTAATTTTTAAGTATATTCGCCATATAACGCGCACCCCCTTTTTAACGAAGGAATCTGAAATATTAGTATACGTTATTTTTATATTTCGAAGTCATTTATTCGAGGTATTATCCCAGACATTTGAAAAATAGTATACTTCTAGAACTACACTGTTCTTGTTCATAAGGCAAGTCGTTTCTTTTAAATAAACAGTGTTTCGATACATCTAGAAGTAAACTTTATTTATGCCCATGCGTTTTGTTATTTTTAAAGCTATCATTTTTATACCCGGCGTATAACGCGCACCCTTGAGTTTCGATCTTATTTTTTGTATTCAAAGTGCGCGTTATACGCCGGATTTTACGGTATATGCCAGTGCATCTCAAACTTTCAATATTGGCGCCCCCCTTTTCAATCACAACTTTTATCGTGCCCCCCTTATACATTAATAATGCACTTTGACAGTAAAGCTACAATACGAGATCTTAGTTATAAACCATACAAATTAATAACATAAGTATTAAAATTTGAATACTACTCTTTTAAGCAAAAAAATAAATTGATTAAGTAATAGGATAATTATTATGTTATTTTTGCTTTCTCTAATTTTTAAATTGAACATATTGCAGAATGCGGTGACTGCTTAGAAGACAAAATATGGATATCTGCTAAATACAGAAAAATAACTCAGAGTGTCAATTTCTAACCATAAGCATTCCTTATAAAAACTTTGCTTTGCAAAACAAGCACATGGAAGTCGTTAATACTTATTAAACTTGTTCTTAATTTAGTATTAATTAATTAGTTATAAAATACTCTGTGCAGCATTGATACATTAAAAGTATACCGGCCGAAGTACTCGCTCTTTGCAGAAGTTCTTTTATAAGAAAATAAAACATTCTTGATATAATAGCTGCATTGTAAGGAGAGTAAAGCCAAGTGCGCGAGAATGTTTACAAAAATGTAAAATGTTTTTTTTAAATGATTGCTAAAATTATAATTAGTTTTAAGCGAATTTTAATTTTAAGCCTCACAGAATTAAAAATTATATTTGATGTTAAATAATGAACAATAATATAAAATTCCGATAAAGAATAATTGTATTATTTTTAATATTTAAAGCAAAAAGACTTCAACATGTTTTAACCTGGGAGCAGGCGCGCACTCGATACGGTCTAGCGGGGTTATTGAGTCACCCCAATCCTTTTTTTTTTATAATTATTTTATTGTACACGATACAAATCGTTATTCCCGTGAATAATTTAATTAAGAGAAAGTTTACTTACCTACTTTCAAGGACTTTTCCATTTTTCTTTCGTAACAAATAAACAGTTTTGCCAGAATTAACAATTTCGTGATCTGTGTGTCCCGCGCGAACACTTCCGGGTAAAAAGTGTATTCATTATGATAATATGTATGTTACTGCTAAAAACAATTGTTTATATGCTTTATGTTAATTGCTTTATATGTTTGAAAATACTCATCTTGATCTAAGTCTTCGCATAGTAATCCATTGAAGTGTGTGTGTGCTCTCCGTGGTTTTCCAAATATCATAAAACTGTTTTGCATGGAAAAAAGCGCAACAGAGAAATACATTACTTCCTTAAATGAGAAATAAACACATAAGAGAGGGGTCATAACTAACTGTACCAATAACTTAGAAGGTCAAACAAATTACAGCTATAATGTGCAGTATTTCAAAAATAATGACAGTGATGAATTTTTTATGTTCCTAAGTTTTTTCGATTCTGGATCTGGGATCTGTTTTTTCTCTGAAAGAGTAGAATGTTAGTTTTAAAAAAGAAAACGCAATAAAAACTCTCTCATCATGGTATTACAGCAAATTAAATAAAATATTTCTTATTTGGTTATAGGAACAAAGATAGCTAATTAAGTATTTAAGAAGGTTTTTTTTATGACTTAATATCGCATATAACTTATACCAGAGTAAAAGTGCATTTTTTATTATGTCTGAAACTATTTTGTTTTAACTCATTCCAGTAAATTAATCATTTTTTTGTTATTTTCGATATACTCGCGCCCCCCTAGTAAGGTTATCGCACCCCCCCAGGGGCGCGCCCCACAGAATGAGAAACACTGGTATATACAAAATTAAAAAGCTCAATTCATTTTGCTCTCCTAGTACATTTATGTAAATAGTCTTAGGAAATGATCTTCGGCTAGCTGGAAAACTTAGATTGCATTTGATTTGATTTCTTTTAAACGTCGCATTCTAAAGCAATGTGATGGACCTCGTATTATTTAACCGTAGTTAAGTGACGAGGATGAGTGTCGCGAACGGAGCTAACGCGAACTTGTAGTTTAACTAGAGTGGCGCTGTAAGCGCAATCCTTTTTTTTTTTTACGTTCGTCAGTAGTAGTAGTTGAGTCTGTAATTCGAACGCGAAATGTATCAGTTGTCTACACTGCTCAAAACAATTAAGGGATATTGTAAGTTTTATATAAAATAAAGATATAAGCTAATTTTTTTTGCCGAAAACGGAAGAAGAGAATCACAAATACAATTTTTTCTGATTTTCAAACTGTGGAGTATGCTAATTTTGAGTTCGACGTCAAAAACGTCGCTTCAGCGGCAGCGAATGAAATTAGACTTTCAACTGAAATGAAGACAAGGATGATCGGCATTCAGTGACTGCTTTGTTTCGAAAAGTACGATGTCTCAACGAAGTCATTTAATCGATTCAGAAGCTTGGAGAGTTGTTGGTAGGTTAGAAGGGGGCCAAACTCAAGCCGAAGTAGCGAAAGCCATTGAGTGTCACAAAGTGTGATTTCCAGGATCTGGAACCGTTTTTTGGAGACTGGAAGTGCAGGCCGAAGACCAGGACAAGGTCGTAGACTGGCAAAAACGCCCAATGAAGATCGTTATTTAGTGCTAATGGCTCGGAGACACCAAAATATGAACGCTACTCTTCTCCAACAAACCTTCGCTCGGCTACTGGTACCACGGTTTCAATTCAGATTATCTGAAACCGGCTCTATGGTGTAGGTCTGTATGCTCGCCGACCGATGGTATGTGTCAGACTAACATCAAGGCATCGTCGCGACCGCAGGGAGTGAGCAACAAAGCATGTGAACTGGAGGAGCAATGTTCTTTTTTTCCTGACGAGTCCCGTTTTTCTGTTCATCCGGATAATAGGCGTATTTTCATCTGGAGGGACCGTAGCAGTAGGAATAATCCTGCGTTCGTGCACGAAAGTGTCAGATTTGGCGGTGGGGGTGTTGGTGTATGGTGGCATCTCCATTGACGGGCGCACAGACCCCTACATCATTCGAGATGGACCTCTGACTGCTCGCCGATATAGGGATGAGATCCTCAGACCTATTGAAGTCCCTTACGCTGCAGCAATCGGAGATGACTTCATTTTAATGGACGATAACTGCAGGCCACATCGTGCTAACCTGGTGGAGGATTTACTTTTCGAGGAAGGAATCGTACGAATGGAATGGCCAGCATGTTCTCCAGACATGAATCCAATATAGAACGTTTGGGACGCTCTAGGAAGACAAATTGCTGGCCGCCAACCACCCCCACACTCTCCAAGAACAGGAAAGAGCTCTTCTGGAAGAGTGGGACAGAATACCCCAGCTCGTGATTAATAGTCTCATTGACTCCATACCTCAAAGGTGCTCAACATTGCTGGCCATCCGTGGAAACCATACCCCTACTGAAAATGATTTCCTTTGAAGAAAACACCTTTTCTTATTCGTTTTTTCTCATATGCACAAATTGTGTTTTTTTCCTTTTGTACACAAATGCGCAATAAAATGCATTTTTTTCTGCGAAACATGTGTAATTTATTCTCATATAACCTACTACGTCTGTCGACCATGTATCAATGAGCTAAAAAGTTTCCCAGCCACAGGATCCACCTAAAACCGCAATATCCTTTAATTATTTTGAGCAGTGTATTTTCCTTATCCATTATATCTTGTTTGCATCAAAAAGGACTCTCATTCTCTTGGTTAAGAGTCTATTTAGTCGAATCTTTTGGGTCAAGCTCATCCCGGGTGTTAGCAACGGAAGAATAAGTTAAGTGATACCTTTATTCTTACATTAGAATTTGTGAAATAGAAAATTAATTTTTTCACATGGCATCCCGGATTAGAAATACTGGAACAGGGCTGCATCGAAGAGGTTGCCGCCCTCTGGGGTTTACTCAGTTCGTGATCTATATTAATGGGTAAATGACTTTCTTCATTAGCATCTGAAAATAAAGGAGAGTTAGAGTAGGGTGTACAGATGATTTATTTTTCTCCATCACCTCTAGGAGATACAATTTTCACACTGGACGCAGAAAAGAGCCAAATTTAGTTTTTACTTGGGCTACCCTAACCTGCTCGTCTTTGCCAGGATAGAGTTTCAAAATTTACCTAAATTCCAGTTTAATCTTTTGGTGGAGCTGGACTAGAGCCCAGAACTGAGACAAGTGGACACCAGTAGGCAGAAATCTCTTCGATGCAGCCCTGTTCCAGTATTTCTAATGGTAAACTCATGAAACCCCGAAAAGGACTGAATGACTATTGTTGAGTTTTTTATTTTAAAAATACAAAACTCAATGTGGGGAGTGTCGCGAACGGAGCTAACGAGCTTGTAGTTTAACTAGAGTGGCACTGTAAGCGTATTTTTTTTTACGTTCGTCAGTAGTAGTAGATGAGTCTGTAATTCGAACGTGAAATGTATCAGTTGTCTATTTTCCTTATCCATTATATCTTTTTTGCATCAAAAAGGACTCTCATTCTCTTGGTTAAGAGTCTATTTAGTCGAATCTTTTAGGTCAAGCTCATCCCGGGCGTTAGAAACGGAAGAATAAGGTAAGTGATACCTTTATTCTTACATTAGAATTTGTGAAATAGAAAATTAATTTTTTCACAATGAGCTAGTACCCCCTTTCCAAACTTCTACACCATGCCAATGCGAGAACTTTTAACCAAGACAGATCTAATGCGGCGCATCAGCCCCTCTATATGGCTGGTCTTCAGTGGCACCGCGACTTCAACTCAGGACATACTGGTCAAGAGCTCGTGACCATGAACCACTCGGCTAAAGTAGCCATGATAAGAACGACATCATTTCGATTACCGTAAAATCCGGTGTATAACGTGCGCTTTTAACTCAAAAAATAAGATCAAAATGTACGGGTGTGCGTTATAAGCCAGGTATAAGAAATGAGAGGTTTAAAAATATATAAAAAAAGATAAGTATAGAAAAAAATTAGGCTTCTTCTCATGTATCGAAATACCGTTGCTTTAATAGAAATGGCATTCCTTAGGAGCTTAAAGGATTGTAGTCCTAGAAGTATGCTATTTTTTCTGAAGCTTAGAATAATACATCGAACAAATGACAAAACATACTAGCATTGCATGCATGCATTTCAAGTTCGTTCGCAAAAAAGGGGTTACGCGTTATACGGCGAATATATCTAAAAACTAAAAATTGCAATATGGGTGCGCGTTATACGCCGGATTTTACGGTGGATAAGATTATATACTCAGAAACGAAGGAAACATCTTCTGGTAGGAAAAAATGATAACTTCTTTCATTTATTTTTATTTCACTCCTTCATAATCCTCTAAAATTCTGATTTAAGTCATGCGTCTTTATTTAATCGTATCATCACTATTCTTCTATTTCTTAATTTTTCTTGAAGTATTATCATCACAAACATATTATGCAACATAAAATTCACCATTAAAACATAAAAGCAGTCGTTGTTTGGATATAATTATGACTTTATTCTATTTGTGGAGGTTTTGATGGAACTGCAAAAAACAATCGTTAAATGGTGATAATCGTTAAAAGAAAACGTGACTGTTTTTTATTAGGTTTAAATTCAATCATAAAAAAATCGTGTCCTTTTTTCCAAATAAAAAAGAACATCTAAAATTTTGATTTTAAGTGATTAGAACTATGTAAACAATTTAGACAAAAGAATCACACCAATAATCTCTAGAAATTATTTTATTAATTCTTTGAGGAGTTTTCAAAACTCAATATTAAATAAGCCCACGTTATAAAGTAAGTAGATATTACATGGATATTATATTGCATTATGAAATATCCGTATACTAATTACTTTTTATTCACTTTAAAACTTTTAATTAGAAATTAATGACTTCCACAAATTTACAATACATTTTTTGGTTAATATTTTGAAACAGATTATGTGATTTGGTGTTTCATTTAAGCATCTTAGATTACAGTTTTATTGATGCTTTTTCTTGTATTTCTTCCAAGTACATAGAAATCTAGAAGTAGTCGTTTTAGGAAACATTATACGCGAATTATGTTAAAATATACCGTATACAAAATAAGATAATTATACCTGGGCTATTTCATTGTGAAGGTTCGTAAATAATTGCTTTTTTTAGCTCTTTAAAGTAAATTAGGCAAATTAAATTTATTTACAGTTTAAGGAACAAAAGACTAAACGAGAAATTAAAAAAAAATCTTGATAAATATGGAATATATTTTTCACTACGTGAATACTCGGATAAATTTTTAAATATTCCATGCAACTCTTTACACTTACGCATAAAAGAGTTCGTTCTTAAAACAAAAATATTCCGTTGATTTTTTGATTGATTGAAAAAACTAATGTCAAAAAGGAAAATTGTTTCATTTTTATAGTCTGTTAATTAAGTTTATAATTTATCTACTCAGACATGATCAAAAACGGGGTCAAATAAAGCAAATTTTTTAAAAGCTTATGACCGCACTCTCTCTGTTGTTGTCGTGTTCTTCCCGAGTGAGTGAATGAACATTGACACCACACTGTTTAGCTACTCGAGGTTTTTGGTGATGGACCTCGTAATTATGGACCATGGTCAAGTGACGAGGATGACACCTAATCTTTGTGAACATAACTAAAACTTATAACATTTACTATTTCTTAAATAATAAAATCGTTTGAAAAATTAATAAAAGTAGTAATTCACTGTTTCAGTCTTTTTTATATACATAATTTTCAGTTAAAAATGATATTCATCTTCAGGAAGATTCTTCAATTCCTTTACAACGTGTATGTTTTTTTAGTATAAGAATTAAATTTAAACTTTCAAAATATCTATCAGTTGAATATTTTTATTCTGTACTAGTTAATATATTGTTTGTAAAAAAAGCATGTAATTTTCAAAATTATGATTTTTAATCTCACAGAAATGGATTTAAATTCTCTTTAAGATTGAAAAATGGCATTTTAAAAAACAAAAATTATTTGAAATCGTTCTTTCTGAGGTAACTGCGTTTATTTCTTTCCCTCGAAATATTTTTATAAACTGCAAATATTTATCATTGCATACTAACACAAATCGAGTGATTAGCGTTTTTTAGAATCATTAATCGAAATAAGATTCTACACGCAGGATTTTATTATTTCTTACTTAGCAGAGTTTTGATTAAAGAAAACAAAAACGAAAAAAAAAGATATTTCAAATTCTTTTCGTTGATTCTTTCAATCAATAAAATAATTTTTCTCGTAATTGACTTTACTCACATAATAAATATAAAAATATGCGCATTAAAATGAACATTAATTACAAATCTTGATAATGATTCACGAACATGGAAATAAAAAGTACAATATAAAATGTTCTTTGCAAATCCTTCTTTTTCTCAATTTCTCGACTTGCTTATTTTTATAAGGTGCTTTGTTACAACTTAATATTCACAAAATTCAATTCTATTAAAATAGCTTGCGTTTTATTCTGAATTTTACTTATATTTTATCTTGATACTGAAAAATTGATACTTATATGAGAAATACAGTGAAGTAAATTCAGTTTTTTATCAATATTTTCAAATTGCAACAAACATTAATACATACAATGAACGTATAATACATTCAATGAACATATAATACACTCAATGAACATATAATACATTCAATGAACATATAATACATTCAATGAACATATAATACATTCAATGAACATATAATACATTCAATGAACATTGAAATGGATTGCTTTACTTCAAAACTTTTAACCTGCCTTAAATACTTTATACTTAAATTTATCATGATTTTAGAGTTAAATATTACAAAGAATATCAAAATTAAGTAATTAAGTAGATTTATTATTAAATGATCAATGAGTATTAAATGTATTTGTGTGCTTTAAAAAATTATATACAATCTGTATATAAGCAGCGTGAAAATAAATTAAATTTCTTTTCTTGAATTTATTATCTTATTCTTTATTCTTTCTTTCAAAAAACTCAAGTAGATAATCCGATAAAACACGAGAGAAATTGGACTTTATATTCTTCAAAAAATTATTTATAAGCCATCTTACTCTTGCAAATAGAATTTCAAATAGTTATCTTTTTTTAGATTAATTTTATCTTAGTCAATAAATTATAGTTTAATCTTAAAGTCATATTTTTTATTTATTTTATTTAAAAATTCTTCTAAGTATAAGCTTTCTTAAGTTTTGTTTTAATTTTTAACATTTTTGCTGTATACATAAGATGTAAAGTATAATTTATAAATGAACGATAAAACGCATCGATAAAATTTAAAGAAATACTTCAAAACAAATTCTTCTGTAGAATAAAACAGTTCTACAGTAAAACAATCAATCGTACCAGCGCCCCCTTTCGAACGGTCGTACAGGAGCACACTAATGAGCATCATATAAACGCATTTCCTGCACGTCATTTTATCATCAGAACAGCGAACGTTCTTTTCTATGATGTTATTTACCTGAAAAACGCAGACGTTGCTTATTTGTGAAATCTAAATCAATAAACCGGATTTAGGCATCCGTAGGCGTGTTCTGCCTTATTTCCTAGTCCTAACACGCTAGAAGTTGCGTGTTTTGACTTGTATGTTGCAAATGAATGCGGGTATTGCCAACAATTATGTATAAATTATTAAAAAGGCTTTGTGCCATGCATCATTTTACTTCGAAATAACTGAAGTACTGGCACAAAAATTTCAGTAGGCAACAAAATCGTAATTTAATCCAATCTTTGATAATCTAATATCGTTTGCAATATTAAACAAGCTATATAAAAAATAAGCCAATGCCTACTTATGTCAATAAAGAAAATTTTTATTTTAGTTAATTTTTATTAAATAATTACAGTTAATATAAATATGTATGTACATATGATAGAATTACAATATTAAGTGGCAAAATACCCTTTAAATTAACATTAAAAACTTTTTAACCACATTAAATTTGTAATTACATTTTTTAATAAAAGTTGAATACAATAGGTAAGAATTTATTTTAAAACAAGTGTAAACGGAATTCTGACGTCTAACTAGCGTATGATTATTTAGGTTAAGTTAAATCTTCATCACGAATTTAAGAAAAACTGTTTTATCCAATGGTGCTGTCATCTAGAGGAATAATATTGACTGAGAAATATATCTCTTTTAAAATAAAATTAATTACTTAAAACTAATCAATGAACTAATATTTGAAAAAACTGTATTAACATCCAGTGTCATGGACTACAAGTTTAAAAAATGTATTTGAACTTGAGTGGATGAATAAAAAGTACTTTATTAACGATTGAAAATTTGAACAAGATATATATATATATATACTAGAGGACCCGACAGACGTTGTCTGTACTCACATCTTAAATTCAAAATAAAAGATTTTTGAATATTCAATACTGCGATCGTAGCGCTGTCTGCCGGATCCAATGTAAAACATTCCAAGATCAACAATTTATAAATAAAAAATTAATTAAATAAACATTTCTAAACCGAATTATAAATCTAAACCATTCTCGAGTCCACTGGAACAGACAAAAACTTTCATCAAAATCGGTCCAGCCGTTTAGGAGGAGTTCAGTTACATACACACGCACAGAAGAATTACATATATAAAGACTATTTGAAAAGATATTAATTAAAAATGTTAAAAAGCGTGAATCGTCTTGCATTTTCGTAACAATAAAGACCGGGTTTGGCCAGTTTGGCTGAAAATCAATTTTCGACGCCAACTTACGTCTTTTTCAATTCCTACTATTAGCTCACGATCTCTATACATATTTTATTTGTTTGTTTGTTTATTTATTTATTTATTTATCTTCGTGGAATTTTCAATCGTTAATAAAATACATCTTAAAACGCTCAATTTAGCTGAAATGTAATGTACATGATTATTTTGAATGACAATACAATAATTTTTAATTATAATTGATTAAAACTAATTATTTAAAAAAATGCAAATACAGCCACGTTGGCGACTTATGTCAAAATTTAAAAGGTTTTTTTCCCGTGGTAAAGCATTCAGTTGAAAGGAAATTTTATATACACGATTATTTTGGATGACAATACGATACTTTAATAATAATTAATAAAAATTAATTACCACTTAATGTTGTGATTCTGTCATATGTATATACATATTTATATTAATTGCAACTATTTAATAAAAAGTAGTTAAAATAAATTTTTTTGGGTTGGTCTAAGTAGGAATTGATTTTAAAAATTTTTTTACATTACTTGCTTATAACAATAGTGTTGTTACAACAATGCAGGTGAATGTTGAGTTGTATTTTTTTGAATGTTTTTAATTAATATCTTTTTAACTAATTGCGATATCGGATCGAATTGTGAATCTAAACTATTCTCGAATTTACTTGAACCCCCACAAAAAATTTCATTGAAATCGGTCCAGCCGTTTAGGAGAAGTTTAGTGACAAACACACGCTCAGAAGATTTTTATATATAAAGATTGGAAGAGGGCGGACTAATAGTAGGAATTGAAAAAGTACGTCAACAAAAGTTTTAGTCCAATGGCGAAGTGATTTAAAACGTCCTCTGAAGCTTTATTTCGAAATAATTCAGTCAATGTTATTGTTAAACTTCATAAAAAGAATCGTATATCATCGTAATCAAATCAAAATTATGACGTAATTTCTGACGTAAAGAAACCATGCAAAATTTCTGGACTTTCCTGTACCTCATATAACTACGGACAAAATATATTTAAGTTCCAACCATGCTAGTTAAAATCAGAATAAAACTAATTTTAAATGAAAAAAGATCATACAAATCGTAATTATATTATATTTACGAGTTGTTTGTACCAATGTCACATTCGCAGGTGAAATAATAATAATAAAATATTCAAAAACATGTATTTTCTAAACAATTTTTTCATTTATTATCAGAATTTTCATCGAATATTAATGTTTTCGTACGTTAAACATAAACAACATTTTACAATTTGTGGTTCTCTTCCCAATACTTAAAAAAAGATTATTACAAAAAATCTACCAGCTGAATTTTAAATCTATTTCTTCGTCTTATGTCTCGTTAAATATTCATTAACAATGCATTAAAACATCACTATTTTTCATCAATTTCAAATAAGGAACAGTATCAAATACTTCTATCTACCAATAAAATACTTTGCTTTATAAATACATAAGTTTCAATTTAAGCTAAATTTCTTTACAATTTAAAATAAAAATTTCTTTTTTAAATTCAAACGAAAAAAATTAAGGTTATTTTCGCATAAGTTAAACTAATAAGTTAGAAAACAAAGAAATTTTGTTTGTAGCAATTAGTTTTGTCAATAAATAAAACAGAGATTTCTTCAAAATTTTCAAATAAAGTAAATATAAATAATTCAGTACAGCAGAATCTGAATACTTTTCTCAACTTGCAGAACAAATATGTACTATATAAATTAAGTCGACGCTTTTTTGGTAATTATAATTAGAAAAGAATTAGAGAGTCGCTTGATTTATTTAAGAATGCGAGCTAATTTCAAGGAAAGAAAAAATGTATTAAGCCTCGCTTAAATTTTTCAACAAAATACTTTGTATTACAATGTGTTTCAATATTCCTTATGTGGTGGGCGGAAACTGATTAAACTATTCAATTGCTTTTCATTAAGATATCAGATACGTATTTTAATCTGCATCTAAGATGTATAAAAATGGAAATTAAACTTTTTACAATTGGTAATATTGTTTTATTCTTAGCAAGTTGTAATCTAATAATCAGCTGTAAATATTATATACTTGAAGGAAGACTGAAAAGCCTTTATAAGAATTTAACGTTTTTTCTCCACTGATCTCAAAAATCAAATTGATTTAATTATGTTAAAATGTACATCAACAAAATCCAAACAAGTAGAACGTCAAAAAATATTGCCTTTGTCACCTAATTTATTATCATAGTCAAGTAATAAATTGCAAGTTTTGATTGGATTAATGAATATCTAATTTTCTTCGATGATAGCTGAATGGCATGAAATAAAATCAAACGAGTTCCTTCAAAATTTTCAATTCGTGTTCATTTAGATTAAAAACACAGCGAAATTTTACTTTTGAAAATAATTCATTAATTCCAAAAGACATTTTGTACTCAAGTAAATGTAAGAAAAATAAAACATTGTTTCGATATCCAAAAATGAAAGTTCGAGGCTATATTAAAGAATTTCCAAGAATTTCTTTTAATATATTTAAAAACTAGTATTAATTGCTTGGAAACATAAATACTAAAAAACGAATTTTGTTTTTTAAAAAAAACCCTCCTTGATATATTTTTTAATATTTTATAAATTTTATCCTAATAAATATCAGTAAAATAGTTGAATAAATTTAAGCTCTGAATTATATGTTCTTATAGTGCTTGAATTCTATTAATGCAAATATTTTAAAATTATTCTAAGCATGGAAATTATTAGAAAAATTAAGTCTGAGGTGGGGAGAATGCATATACACTCAGGAACATTGAAAATAGCGACCCAAGAAGGAAGCTAAGTACAATCGCGAAACTTTGCAAATAAGTACAGCGTAATGTGATATGCAAATGATCCAAGTTTTGTGCCAATACGCATGCTCATACACGCCGAGGCGGCGTTACAATCAGGAAGAGGGTGCTATATAAGCAAGCGCAAATTCGAAGATTCATAAACGGAACGATTACCCGCCGATTGTAGGAAGACTTTGGTAAGCGAAACATGCCAGGTAAACGTGCTAGAAGACATTTCTCACAGTTAAGCGAGTTGGAGAGAGGCCTGATCATCGGGATGAAAACTGCAGGATGGTCGACGCTCCGTGTTGCTGGCCAGGTGGATCGTTCGGAGTGTGCCGTTAGAAATTGTTGGGAGCAGTGGACACGAGAAGGTACCCACGGGCGGAAAACCGGGTCTGGAGCGACCAGGAAGACCACGAGGAGAGAGGATCGAAGGATCGTGCGGCAAGCACTTGTGGACCCCACAGTGACTCGTTCAACGATACGAGCAGACGTAGGCGTAGAAATTGCTCCGCAAACAATTTCCAGACACCTTGCAGAAGCAAATCTTAAATCCAAGCGACCTTTCTGTGCACTCCCTTTAACACCGGAGCATCGGCAACTGCGTCTACAGTGGTGCCAAGCCAGATCAATGTGGAATGTCACAGATTGGCAAAAGGTTGTGTTTAGTGATGAATCCCGGTTTGTTTTGGGGACAGATGATAACAGTGTACGGGTGTGGAGGCGCCTTGGTGAGCGGTACAATTCCCCCCTACACTGTTCTACGTTACAATGCCCGCACAGCTGGTGCAATGGCTCCACTTTAATTATGATGCGTGGAACCTTAACGGGCCAACGTTACGTTGATGATATTCTTCGACCCCATGTAGGACCTTTCCTAAATGGTCTCCCAGGGGCAATTTTCCAGCAAGATAATGCTCGTCCGCATACAGCAAGAGTTGCTCACGACTTGCTACGTCATTTTCAGACTCTTCCATGACCGGCAGCTCCCCCGATTTATCCCCTGTAGAGCACGTGTTTGATTAGCTAAAACGGCAGATGCCATCGTGTCACTCTGTACATGATTTAGAGTTGGCTGTTCAAGATTTGTGGACCCATCTGCCTCAGGACAACATAAGGTGTCTAATCAACTCAATGCCGGACCGTGTGGCGGCATGTATTGCAGCTGGAGGTGGTTTAACGCGCTATTGAAGTTGCCCAGTATTTGTGTCGTTGCACACCCTGTATTCGTTTAATTGTCTTGTTTTTGAGATCAAGTGAATCTCTCATCTGTGCCATTATGTGTATTAAATTTCATTTCAATCCGATGCTATCTTCTTGGGTCGCTATTTTCAATGTTCCTGAGTGTATTTCGAAAAAAAGTTTTCAAAATTTAACCCCAAACCAAAATTTAAGCTAAGTATAATTTACTTTAAACTCAAACTGAGTGGCGCAGCAGCCATGAAGGCCAGGGCCTACTGTGCCCACCCCAATATACGTGACCATTGGGCGCTGATGTGCATGAGTAGATGTCCCGATTAGGTGGTCAGTCTGAAGCGGGACCATCAGTGTTCAAGCCTACAAGCAAGTTCGGCACTCATTTATCGACCCACTGCAGTAGGGATGAAAGGCTGAGTCGACCTTGCGCAGCCCTGAAAAAGAGCCCAGACCTGTGATGTGGGAGCACGATATGCTTCCACTCGACCACTGAGCCTTCATAATTTGCTTTAAAGTAAAACTTAAAGAAGAAACTTATTTGTTTTGTTGAACTTTTAATCAAACTGCATTTATAAAAAAATACTTTTGTTTATAAGATTAGTCATATTAAAATAAACTTCCCCTTTTACTAATAAATCTATTTAAATTTAATGTTAGTATTAAAATGTTATCTTTATAATTTGGGTATTGGAAGAATAAAAAGTGTTGTTGAATATTTTTTCAGCTTATAATTAAAAAAAAATTGATTTAATTACTTGCGGTAATTGGTATAGCTTAAAATGTGCCACATTAAAAGAATGATACCAGCTCCTGGGGAATGCACTAGGTCTGCAAAGGTAGAAATACCAATACGCAGCCCCATTACAGAAATAATTTTAAAAAATAAGAATTTTTGGTACTTACGTAATATGATACGCCAATTCAAAAATTGTCACCAAATGCTGTTGTTTCTATAGAGTGTTTTTTTCCAGGTATAGAAGTTTAAGCTGGCATTACTTTCCAAGATGGCGACCGATTTAATAGCTGTCAAGTGATTTATTCTCAGTTTGGTTTGGCAATTCATCATGAATAGACTCACGCCTGAACAACGCTTTCAAATTGTGCAATTTTATTTCGAAAATAATGGTCGATTTTCATAAGCGAATTTTGTTTAGCGATGAAGCACACTTCTGGTTGAATGGCTACGTCAACAAACAAAACTGCCGCATTTGGAGTGAAGCTAATCCACAAGTGTATGTCGAAACACCGTTACATCCAGAAAAACTGACTGTTTGGTGCGCTTTAAAGGCTGGTGGAATCCTTCTTCAAAAACGATGAAGGCCACAACGTTACAGTCAATGGTGATCGGTATAGAGCCATGATTACTAACTTTTTCATTCCTGAATTGAACAATCATCACAATCGATTTATTGAAAGACACGTTTGGTGACCACCTAATTTCACGTTTTGGACCTGTGAATTGGCCTCCAAGATCTTGTGATTTAACACCGCTAGACTGTTTTCTGTGGGGCTATGTAAAGTCATTGGTCTATGCGGATAAGCCACAAACGCTTGACCATTTGGAAGAGAACATTAGCCGTGTTATTGCCTATATACGGCCACAAATGTTGGAAAAAGTCATCGAAAATTGGACGTCCAGATTGGACTACATCCGAGCCAGCCGTGGCAGTCCTATGCCAGAAATCATATTTAAAATGTAATGCCACAAGATTATCTTTCGAATAAAAAAAAATTCATGTCAATCGAATAATACATCGTTGTTTTATTGCAATTTAAAGTTTCCTCTCAAAAAACACCCTTTATTACTACAGTGTTCGAACGCGAATACTTTCAACTATTGGCTGTATATTGGGGCATTTGGCAACGTCTTTTGATTAAACTAAATTGTGTTTAACGATATAATATGCAAGTACAGAATTTTTTTATGCTATTAGTGACAAAAATGCAAAACCTAACGCATTATATGATAAAACATTAATTAGAGGCTCTAAGTCAAATAAAATGTATAGTTCCCGGAATTTAACAATTAGTAATGTAAGAGAGACTATACGTTCTTTTAAAACTATATTATTTGATATTTACCGTAACTAGGCGTATATATAGTATTAACTACAACTAAATAACTACACGAATAAAACAGTGATGACTTAGATTCAATTACGAACGAAAGAATGGAAAACAAAAGACAGGATTCTGTCTTTTTAGTTTTCTAAGGGAAAACTTGTATTTGAGCAAAATGGAATGAAAACCAGAAAACCTTAAACACGGCGATAACAATAGCTGAAAGGTAAAGTTAGATGTAATCCGATTACTCTCTCTTAAAAGAATGTAAATCGGATTTTCTTAGGAGAAAATTTCATATTATACTATCTTTTAATTTATTTGTAGTAAAAAAGAATTCATTTGTTTCAGAACTCTTAAAGCTTCAGTGTAATATATACATAAAAAAATGTTTATTACCTAAAACGAAAAAATATAAGAATACGTAAAATATAATAAATTTTTCACTTAAAATAAAGTTTTAAAAAAGTTGCCGCAAGTTTTTTGTCATATTTTAAAAACAGTTTTTACGTATAATCTTCCTAGCTATATCCGACTTTCTATTTTTAGGTTCAATAAATCTTTATTTTTGAGCTTTTGAAGAAAAAAATAAGCATGCCTATTAGCGAAACAAAGTTTTATTTTTTATGCGTTTTTTTCTTTCAAGTAAATTAAAAAAACGCGTACCTAATAAATATTCATTTCTTTTCAGAACGGCAAAATCTCACAAACAAAAAAAAAAAAAATGAAAATTCCTAAATGATTCCATTTTTTTCCACTGCGAAAAATGACTTTTTTTCTCATTTGCACCGAATGACAAAAAAAAATTAATCGATCTAACTTTTCATTCAATCCGAAATGTTCTGGAAAAACAGTTTTCATTAAAAGTAGTCCAATTTGATTTTTTTTCCAAAAAATAAATAGTGTCTAACACGTTTTTATACGTCACAATCTAAAAAATTGAATTTTATTTATAAAGAGAGTAATAACGAAAAATTTTCGAATACAGAAGTTCATATATTTTTTCTTTATCATTTCAAAACTTATCTTCAATGCATAAAACCAGTTGTTTAGATAAAAAGTTAGCACACACACACCACACACACACACACACACCACACACACACCACATGTAGTTTAATATAAACTTTTTATTTCATTCACTTATTTGTTTTCAATCATACCAAGCTGTAATTTTACTTTCCAATGAAACAATTACAGAACTTTTGACGTAATTTTAGTACAAGTTTTTCATTGATTATTTTAACTAACACATTTTACTGTAAATTTATGTAAAATAAGTCTGCCTGTTTCAGCTATTATATAATTCTGGTATTTTTATTATAATTTATTTCTATTTCATGAAGATATCTAGCATAAAAAGCTTTAAATGCAATGGCGTAAAAAATACATGGAAAATAATTTTATCATATGTTTCTGTTAAAAGGTTTATTAAAAAGAAAAACAATTTTGAAAAATTATTTATTGCTTTCATGATGCAAACTGAAAGTTAAGATTATAAGAAAATAACTTGCACTTTGTGTCAAATATTGTTCAATAATAATTTTTTAAAGAAAATTATTTTCTTCATTTTAAAAAGATGTATCACTTGAAAACAAATCTAACCTCTTAAATTTCCTAGTTTAATTTTATGTTCACTATTTTCATTAATCATTAGGTTAATAAGTTAACTGTGTATTTATAAATATTAGCATTATAGAGACTTCAAAATATTGTAGAATTAATCCTACAATTTAAATCATTTTTTTATTAATTATTTGAAGAAATATTGCCTTAAATTACCGTTCTAAAAGTTAGAGAAATAAAATTTCATGACAAAGATAAGATATGAAATTCATTTCTTGTTTTAGATTCCTTTTTCCCATTAGTATAAATCAAAACAAGTTATAAGCATTATGTTTCATGTTTACTAAAAGTGCATGAGAAACTGGCTAAAGGATTTTTGAGTTTGCTTTATTATTGTAAAAACAGGTAAGAATAATAAAAATTAAAAGAGGAGAATAAAAATATATAGAATTTCAAATTGTGTTACTGAGAACATTTTGATTTATATAAATGATAGTCCATGTTCCTGTGAGTAGCAATGCCATGAATAAAATGTTAATGAAGATCGTTTTAACCATATTTAAATCTTTTAAATGTAATTTAAAAGTAAAATATGTCCACAAATATTTATTTTTAACCCTATAATCCTCCCAAATATATCTTATCCATTTTTTCATTTCTTTTTCTTGTGATTAAAAAGCGTTTGTCTCTATAAATGGAATTTTTGTTGTAGAACGCTACTAAAACCCTAAGTATACATATTCTGGTAGAATGTTTTAGAAAATTCCCCCAATTCAATTACTCAAATAAAAAATATTTTTGTTATTGTTATTTTTAATATTAAAAGTAAGAAATAGAGTTTCCATTTGTGTGCCCTGAAAACTAATTTGTACATAGCTGTATGCTAAAAATGTCGCCATCTTTTTTTCTTTATAAAATTATTCTGAAAAAGGTATTGTACATGAAATAGCTCTAACACAGGAAGATGTAACGGAAATTAAATACAAACATGAAAGAAAAGGAAGCAATGCGTAACATAATTATTATTCGCTAGGAATAAATGCTCAGTAAAACCCAAGCGAAAATTTGATTTTCTTTGAAACATTTTACACGATGAGAAAACAGGAAGAAATCACTCAAAGTGTAATATGTTTATATAAAAAAATGGCTAATTAAGTACCCAACATATTTTGCATTAATGCCAAAAATAAATTTATTAACTTTACCATGTATGTGAGTATATAAGTAATTTAATAAATTGCAACAGTCTTAGAGAAAACTGAGTTGCTAAGCAATAAAAATGTTCTTTTTTTCTGCTGTCTTTATAATTGTTATTCAAATAGTAATTGAAAAAAGTAAAATATTTAAGTTATGAAAGGAGATTTTTTTCCTTTCAAAATATCAAACAATTTCTGCCTCTCAACGGTTTCAAAGGGCTTCATGTATAAGTTCTACAAGTACATATTAACAATAGGTACTTTCGTTTAAAACCCAAATACATAGCAAGAAATATGAATACAATACAAGAACATTATAAAGAATTTTAAAGAACTATTTATTCCGTGAGAGTGCTTCAAAAATCAAGTTTTATAAGCTTTTATTGATAAGTACTTGAGATGTATACCTTCACTGACTTCTGTCTAGAAACAGGCCTCATATCTGTTATATATTATTCATATATTTTTTAGATTTGCATTTCTATAAAAAATGTGTAACTCTTCACGGTATCTATTTTAATTACTATTTGATCCATTTCGGTGTTTTGACTAATTGCAACATGTAAACAAATGTTTTGCTTTAATTATATGTAATTTATTTTTTTAATTAAAGAAGCAAAAACATGTTTTAGTTCATTCTTTTTACTTAGTAGAGTTTTGGTTTTAAAAACATATTATACATAATTTAGATAATACCTACATATGAATTGAGTAAAGTTTGGTCTTTTGAAAGCAGCGGGATTCTGAATACGACTAAAAAAATATTTAAAATAAATTTGAACTAATCTGTTATTCGTAAAATGGAATAAAAATACATTTTGTACTTTATTATTAAAACTCTTTATACACTACCAAAAATTCTTCTAAAAATTCTATGGATAAAAAAGTTATATTTTCTTATTCTGATTTAAGCAACTATTAATATTTTGTTCTTTGTGCATATCGTTTAGATATTCGCCAGAAATTATTTTTAAAATTTCTGCCATTATTTTATAATTCTGATATTATTTTTATTTTACAAACTCTTTAAACATAGGAGGACAAAAAATAAAATTGTTAGATTCTGTTATTTTCATTGATATTGGTATTAAAATACATTAAAAATTATCAATTTATAGATTTAAATATTGTATATAAAATTCAAGTATAATACTGTAGCTTAAAATGTTTACGTACAGAGTTAAATACAAATTAAGAGAAAAATCAAACTATATAATTGGTAAAAAGATATGAAAAAAATATTTTAAAATAGATATTATAATTTTGTATCAATATAAAATCCTCACAAAAAAAATCATAACACGAATTTATTCATAAAATTTTGATAACTTTTATCAACGTTATTTTGAAAAAATACATTGAACTACTCGGAAAAAAACCTTTTTTTGAGAACAATTTGTGGCTTAAACTAATGTTTAAAAAAATTCTGCAGTTTTGTATGTCATGAAAAACAAAAAAAAAATCGATAAATCGACAATTCAGAAACAAAAACAGCATACGGCAAGTCTTATCACCGCCAGCTAGGGATTTATAATGCAGTATTTGTCAACTTTTTCTCGCCTGGCGTTTTCAACTTAATTCCAACAATATAAACTCTGTCAATACTTCCAACTCTGTTTGTATCCTTTTTTATATACGCAATCTACTTTCTGTGATATTGCAAAGGTTTGGCTTACAAAACCCATTGTCGAAGGGAAACTCAATAGTGTCAGACTAATCAAAGCACGTCCGAAAGAGAAATCAGGTGACCTAGAGGCAGAAGTTAAAGTGTCCTGTAGTCTCCTAGTCCATGAATTAACTGTGTAGCTATGGCAACCACTGTAAGGCATGCCGTTTTGTGTAATAGGAGTCCGGAATGCGTAGAGTTAGAAACCAGAGTTTTTGGACCACTTAATGAGTTCATGAGATGGTCGACTTGTTTTTCAATGTACCTGTCCCATACAGGTACACTAAAAACCTTTACACCTTTCATTTGAGAGGCAACTTAAAAACTTCTGGAAGTTATTAGTACTCAAAGAGGCATATTAGAATTTTTTTTATTTTAAATGATTTTATGATTTTTCTAATATTTAAAAGTTAACTTAAAATGGGAAAGCAACTATTTTTTGTAATCAATTTTTGAAAAAATTTATTTGCATATTTTTGCCGCGTTTTGTAAAAATTTCGTAAAATATTTCTGGTTGAGTAACTAAAAATTGTCTTATTTTTTTATGCATATATTTAATAAGACGAACTGAATTCGATTAAAATGATTAAAGAAGTCTTTTATTCACCGCGATTTTATTGAATATTAAAATACGTTTTATTTATTTACATATCATTTTTTATGAATTTAAGATGTGTTGGGTAAACAGTAAAACTGCTTTATAAAAAAAGATGCTACTATAGAAAAATGCATTAATTTAAAAAAATGCTTATATATAGATAACATAAGATTGAACTTTACATAAGATTACAAAACACGTCGTTAACAATTCACTCATAATAATTTTACTGTATGTAAAAGGAGAAGAGTTTGCCCGTCATATTTTGATTTATTATTTTAATTTCTTCGTTAACGTCAAACTTTTCAGCTCTTTAAGAGCTATAACACTCTAGAGTTCTATGAACTCTTCCTCTCTTTTTCTCTCTTCTTAGCTCTATTAATCATTCAGATTTTAGTTTGCGAATTCCTATATGCGTCTTATCTCTCTAAATTTCCAATCACACACACACTCTCTTTTCTGATCACTTTATTAAAGTATTTATAATTCAGCAATTTTTTTAAAAATAATAATTTACAAACATAAATTTTTTTATACCCTTTTTTAAAACAAAATTTTAGTATGGCATTTTTATAAAATATTTAAACTTTAAAGTGAACATATATAAATATGTACCGCAAGTTAATATAATACGAGAAAACATTCTGAAATTTTTTTAAGCAAAAACATACAGTTCGGATTGTATTACTAATTATTTGTAACATTAATTTAAGATACTATACGTTTTATTACCTATTTTCAAGTACTTTTATACTATACATACTTCTCTTACACCTTCATGTTAGTCTATTAAATGTCTGCTGTATTTTTTTTTTTTGTAAGTGCAATATATATCTACGAGTTTTTCTAAGTTTTCTAAAAAAATTTAAATACTTCTTAAGGGCTGTTGGAAAACTAAAATCTTATTTTTTTGACAATTTAATATTTTTAAATTTTCAAATTGTGTAGATTTTAATCTTTCTAAAAATACCTTACTTTAACCTTTTGGGGTAATTAAAAGCCCTTAAAATCTATTTTTAAATAATCGTTGAAACTGGGCCACACCCATTTGAATGGGGAACAATGTAAACAAAGAGTATTTAATTTTTGCTTAAAAGTTGAACGTCTGATATAAACCAAAACATGTATCTTTGGTTGTAAATTGACCCTTTTATTTTTTTATTTACTAGCCCATTAGAAGCCTCATTGTATGCATTAAAATCAATTTATCTCAAAATGTAATTTTTGATGTTCGATGTACCTTTTCTGAGAACCTACTGTTCACAGAAAAGGAAATTTTTTATGATATATTTATAATGATGGCTAATATATACTAAAATGAGCTTTTTGTAAAAAACTCAAAAATTTATTTTTTTCAAATTTTTAATGTGAAAAATGGGTTAAATTTCGCAGTCTTTGATAAAATATTTCATAAATTGTTAAAAATTTCAAAAATTGCTAAAAACTCATTTCAGTATAATGAGAAAGGTGTATTTTAATTGTATGAAAAATTTCAAGCATGTGCATATAACAGATTTTGAGAAAAGGTACATCATAAACAGCTAATTTAACATTGTCAGTATAGAGAGAGAGAGCGGTTTCCAACTCCTCTTAAAATATTTTTAGTCAAGTAAGATCTTTTAACATAGTTTTGGGGCCCTGAAGTTTAAAGTAGAAACATGTTACATAAATTCAAATATATAACCCATTTAAATTTTCAGATATAAAAAACAACTTTTAAAAAAGTCAAGATTATATTATAGATATTTTATTATTATTACTCTAAAATCTTTAATAGCTTAATATGATTTTTTTCTATTAATAAATAAAAAAAATCAATGAATGCTTTGGCGTTACCAAGTCAATCCGCATTAGAAATCAACCTACGTAGACAAAGGAATTCTTTGAACTTACGCCAATGGGTATAATAGTTTCCCCTTTTTCAAACTGAAAAGCAACAAAGCATATCGCAGTAGAATAAATGACTAAGAAGGGTTTTAAAGAGAGAGTAACAAATTTGCAACGTATGATAATTTAAAAATCAATTCCGTCTGCTGAATAAAAAAGGCAGCTGCCAGAAAATTACTTTCTCAATAAATTTTCTCCACAGTAACTGACTCAAAATTTTAACATAATAGTTAAAATTATTATATTCTCAGAGCTTAACCAGAGGTAAAATGAATCATATTTTAATGAATATGGAGACTGTTTCATTGGCTTTTAAAAATGAAATAATTTTTAATGAGAAATAAAACATTTAGGAGAAATGTATAAGACTTTTTATAATATTAATCACAATTGAAGAAATGGTATTCACTATTCTTTTTAAATTTCTAAGAGTATTTTTTATTTTCTATATGCATTTAATTTTCTCAGGTACATTTTTCTCAAATACCAAATATCAAATTCCTTTTTACTGCTAAACGCGTTTTTCCATTTTGAAAAAACGCGAAAAATGTGTTGTGTGAAATTCAATATAATAGTTTATTTTTTTAAAAGAAAATAATAAAAAGATATGTAGTTTTTTGAGAATGTGATACTAAATTTGGTTTGAAAAATACTTCACATTGATTTCGACCTCAGGGCAGTGATTGAAATATTTTACAATAGTAAAAATATTTTTGCTAATTTTTTTTAATATTTCTAAATGAAAACTTCAAACGAAATATCTATATAACCAGAAACTTTATATTTAAAAACAGATTACAATACGATGAGGTGATTTTTTCCTGAATAAACACAAAATTGTAACCGCGCTGAAAATTAGATAATGTAATAATGAACCATATAATTGATATAAATTGAAGGTAATCCTTTTAACTTCTCCGCAACGCAATTTGCCTGATTTAAGATTTCATGAACATTTTCAATGAAGCTCGAATAAATTATATTAAGCTAAGGATTTCTACATTAAGAAATTATAAGAGGATCGGCTTATTATTTATATTATTTTTGATCGTGTTATTATTCTATGTAAAATTATGTTTAATATTCCTTCTTTATGATCAAGATTACTGTCAGCAATCATTAACAACTTAAGTTAACAGAGTAAAATTGAATTATCATAAACTGTCGAAGGGGAATTTATATGGCACATTGATTATGACTACCTTTTTCAATTCTTACTATTATAACTCACACTCTCTATACATTTATTTATTTATCTTGGTGGGATTTTCAATCGTTAATTGAGCTGAAATTTTAATTTCAATTGAGCTGAAATTTTATATACGCGATTATTTTGGATGACAATACAATAATTTAATTATAATTAATAAAAATTGATTGATTAAAACTAATTATTTAAAGAATTACAAATACAGCCACGTTGGCATCATTTTTGGCGACTTGTGTCAAAACTTGAAACGGTTATTTTCTCACGCTTTAAAGCCTTCGTTTGAACTGAAATTTTATATACACTATTGTTTTGGATGACAATACGATATTTTAATGATAATTAATAAAAATTAATTACTCTTAATGTTGTGATTCTGTCTTATGTATATACATAGTTATATTAATTGTAACTATTTAATAAAAAGTAGCTAAAATAAAAATTTTCTTTGTTGATCTAAGTAGGAATTGACTTAAAATTTTTTTTTATGTTACTTTTTTGTTTGTAGTGTTATCAAATTTATTAACTAACATACTTTTTGTTCAAAAACGTGGAATACGTAAACTTAGGTGTTGAAAATAATGTGATGTTCTAAAGAGATATTTCTCTTACGTGGAAACACAAATTTGATTTTATTTCATTTGAGCATTTGGTAACAAAGCCAAAAATTTAAATACATAAATAAAATAGTAGTTTTAAGAAGACAGCTTGTATGAAGGTCTAATAGCATCTTAAGATCGTAAACTTCGTTCCTAGTTGGAATTATAACAGTTCAACAAGGTTTATTAGAAAAAAAATTGATAAAACATCAAAATCAGACAAAAATTATACCTGAAAAAAGGTTGAAAACCAAAGAAAAAAATAAAAATAAATTTAAAGAAAAAGCTTTAGGCAGTGTTTCTCAAACTGTGAGGCACGCCCCCTAGGGAGGTGAGTGATAACTATACCAGGGGAGCGTGGGTATATTGAAAAGTCGAAAACAAAAGATTACTTGAAAAATTATTAATTTATTGAAAGGAAGTAAAACAAAATACATTCTGACACAATAAAAAATAAATATACATATACGCTGATATAATTCACAGTGCTGTACAATGTGTTTCATAATTAATTTAATAGTACTAAGTTAAGAAAAAGTTTAATAAAATTACTAAGGCATTTTCATAAAATTATATACAAAATACTTTTGATAATTTGTATGGTTTATAACTAAAGTCGTATTGTAGCTATAAATATTATATATTACATATATATTATATTTATATATGCTATGTATATTATTATTGAATTCAATACATTTTTATTGCATGGAGAGGGGCGTGATGGATATTATGATGAAAATTGAGTCGTAAGTATAGAAAGTTTGAGTAGCACTGGCTTGAAGAAAAAGGCAAAGCGAGGAAAGGAGAAAATATTGAACTTATAATTACACACACGTATATAATTATACCCAGTTTTCCAACATCATTAGATTCTCCAGCCTTGTTCTTACCATTCAAAATATATAATTTTGTAAAAACTTACAGTAAAAACAGATGATTATAAAAAATGCTATTATACTTTACAAGATGAAGAAAAAAACTGAAAGGGGAAAAAAAGGAAACAAAACTGGTATTTGGGGTACACTCCATTTATGAGTTAAAAATTATCGCTCTTCGAACTCACACTTGCCGCAATCTGTACCGAAATCTGACAGTTTTCTGTCCATTCATCATTCTCTAAAACTGTAAAAGGAATCTCGTGGGACGTTTCCCTCCGTTTTTCAACATTAATGAACAATCATGAAAGCTTGTAAGTATCCTTTGAAAAGTACAGAAATAAAAACAGCTGTAGCAGCACTGTTTTTTCTGCGAAATGGAATGCAATAATTTTTTTTTATCTCTAATAACAGATACCTCGATTTCCAGGAACTCCACTTTCGTGATGCAATGGCCCCAATGATGCTTCTTCTAAAAAAGTTAGATGAAAGGGTCTTTTTGTATTAAGAAGTCAGAAGAGAACTGTTCTAAGTAACGCTTTTTTAAAAAAAATCTAAAGCAATCGAATCTCTGTACAGGATATAACAGTTTTCAATAATATTTTTTATATTATCTCAAAGAAATGAAGTATTGTTTAGGATATTACACATAGGGTATTTACCTTAGTTTTCGCTTAATGTTATAAGAAAGGAATCGAATTCGAAGTAATTTTTTTGTGTGTGTGATGGATAAATATTTTCCCAATATTATCAAATATACTTCTCATTTATATTAGAATTGATAATTTCTTCTACAAAATCTCACTACATCTTATTTCGTCTTAGGCCAATTCGATTTGTTTACATTTTAAGTTAAAATTTTTAAAAAAAGTGCAAAACTTATTGAAAGTTTCCAGATATCAATGATGCAGTATAATAAAAAGGTATATATATTGTAACTATTGAAATATATATATTAATATCGATACATTTTTTTTCCTAAATATGTATACGAAGAGGAGTATAGATAAATATAGACATATGCATATATATACAATATATATGCATACATACATATATATGCATACAATACAAATGCATACATACATATATGTGCATACAATACATTTGCATGCATACATATATATCATTTATTCACACATAACTTAATTTATCATTACATGTTTAATTTGCTGTACGTTTTTATTGTAAGCAATTGTGTATAAAATGTCATTCTTTTTGTTTCTCGTATTTATGAGATTTTAAGGTTAAACTGTAAAAACAGTACGCGTGTCATTAACACAATTGATGTAGCCTAAAAATTAATAAAACATCAACACATTTTTAATATCAGATGCTGTTCTTCAGTATTGTGTATTTGTTTAACACTTTCCCCCTTTTTTTTTAATAACACTAAAAAAAAACTACGTATTTCTTAGAAAAATTTTAAATCAATGCATAAATTTTTCATTCAACAATCCTTAATACAATGCAATTTATTAATTGGTTTTTATTTAAAGTATTTTACTTGCCTAAAAATTAGAGGGAAATAAATACGGTAGATTAAAAGCCCCTTTTGTACTTCATATTAATATCTTACCGGTAATAAGTTTTTTAAAATATTCGTAACTTATCTTGGCAATTATATACATTCCAAAACATTTTTCGTTTCTATTAGCTTTGATACTTGTTTTGCCTCTTTTCGTTATTAATAATTTGCATTATTTAAAATTGTTTGAAAAATATGATCTTATTTTTTTTATCTTTTTCCAAATTGTTAATAGATAAGAAAAGGCGTATCTGATGACATTTGGAATATGATTTTCTTTTAAATTTTGCCTCATACAAAGAAATTATGACTTACATATCCATACATAGGTTAAGGGTTTCATTTTTATTAAAATACGCAAATAATTGATAATTTTAACATTAATTGGGAGTTAATTTTTTTAAAAGGCGTCAGACGAATTTCTTTGATTATTTAATGACTTATTACAATATAAAATACAATTTAACAACAACCTAATGTCAAACAATCTACATATAAAGAGAAAAATACTTATATTACTTGTATATATATTTATTTTTATCACTTTAATTGTAATTTCGAACTCTCCAAGTTATCAATGATTAACATTTAACAAGAAAATTTAAGTAGCAAAGCAATTAAAGAAAACGGATAATTTGCTATAAAAAAATTTTACTTCAAAAATGAAGGTAAAAGTATTTAAGTTACACGAGTTTCTTACTCCTAATTAGTTGTTCATCATGCTAATAATACAATTGAATTTTCCTTCTAATCATAAAAACTTTATTAATGATAGTCAAAAGTTCATGATCGAGCATTTTTGCGTTTCGTTACAATTAATATGATAAAATTGAGGAGAGAAAAGTGATAAACAAATTTTTACTTTAAAAAATATCACGTACAAGGGTTTTTTTTTATGAATAATTAGATGCATTAATTTTCCTAATTGCTTGTTAAAAACATAATTTCATATCATTTAATTCCATGCAAAAGTGAACATTTGTACATAACTTGTACCTAGTGCAATATATATGTTAGGATATTTTAGTTTACTGATAGCTAAGTTTAATGAGGCAATTAAAATATAATATTTTATAATTTTTTTAAAAAATTATGGGTATAATTTTCATTCATATATATATAACAAGAAAATTGTAACACTTCATAAAATAAAAAGCGACGCACCAACAAGGGGTTATCAGGATGAAAATTTTTGCATGTTATGTACATGTTTAAAACGAAACTAACTGTATCATAGGAATTGAAACGTTTATTCAGAAAATACAGCTACAACAACAAAAAGAAAAAAATCATTATTTTACAGCTATGGCCATGAAGCAATTTGTTACTCGAATGGAATAGCTGGTGGGTATCCTTCTGCGGGATTTTTTCCCACGTAGTATGTTCCAATTTACGTGTTAGATCGGAGTGATCTAGGGACGGTCGGAGCATCTGCTTATCAAAACTCATAGGTGCTCTATTAGGAGCAAATCTGGGCTCCCAAGGAAATTCTGGAAAAGCACGATGAAATATAGTGGGAACGTATACCATAAAAAGTCGGGCATTATCCTGCGGAAATATAAACTCAGGATTTCACAAAAGAAAAGGTATCATTACAAGGGTAGAATCCCGTCGAAGTACTGTCACACTGTAAATGTGTCTCGAATGACAACCAAAGAAAGCCGGTTATCAAATGAAATGGCACTTCGTACAATAATCTCTAATGATTCAGCTTTGTGTCGGATGACAATCTGGAGCATACATTATCCTGCTGCCTCAAACGGCTTCAGACACATATTCGCTTGTCATTGGGTTCAATTCAAAACGGGCCCTCTCGGTGATCCTAATTCTACTTGAGTCGAATACATTCGGCACATTGCAAACGCAACGAGAGTGGCAATCGGTGCAATAGCATCCATTGTTATCACTGATGTCCCGGTTGAACTTTAGATCGTTGATAAAGACACATCAGAGTCTGTCAGCGCTGATCGAAGGATTACTCTGCTCTGGTGTTGTTTTCAGTTGACCGATACCTTCTTGATGTTATACGACTAAGGTTTTATTCATTTGTGCCAACATCGATAAAAGATAGCGTCACTCTAACCAAATATCATCCGATCCTGCGATTTGACCATTCTTTTTCCTTTAAACCAATTCCACGTCCTTTCTCAATGAACATCAGCTCATGATGGCAAAAATGGCTAGGTGGAATTCGTAATGTCTGACTAGGTCGACAAAACCACCTTCGTATAGAAGATATGCCTTAGCATTTTAATGTCCTCTGTTTGTTTGAATGCTACACTGCAATGCGCTGGAGTTCCAACAAGTCAGTTACTGGTTACTAAAAGTTAATTACTTGTTTTGTAAAGTATATGTATGCGCAATTACGTTCCATTAGGTTGTTTAACTGACTACTTGTTTGTTAGATTCGCACTACGAAGTTTCACAATAACTATTGGCTACAGACCTTGTACTTTTAACAATTAAATGATAAGAGTACCCACTTAATCTAGTACCCTATTTTTCAAACTACCTCACAACGTTATCATGAGAACCTTGAGCCTTGGCAGATTTAATGTGCCCCAACTACACATGACTCGAACCCATGTCTCGATAGATACAACGCTGACCATGACCTCTCGACTATTGCAGCCTCTCGTCCCATTTGGGTAACTCTTTCTTACTGAGACAATTCTTATACCAAAGAATGCATCTAAATGGGTATCTACTTATGTCTCTCATCAGTTAGCTGTAAATTGTATTACTTTGTCGAAATAAATTATTTATAACTGTGACTTTGAGTTTTCAATTTACATAACCTGGTAAAATTGTTCAAGAAATTTATTAAATTCCAAGTTTGGTCTATAACATTATTTAAGTTTCCGTTTTTCCTCTATCAGGTAATTTAATATCAAAAGGTTTAATTCATAAAGTATGATAAGTATATTTTAACGTGTATTAAGCTTAATTTGAAGAATTTCCTAAATATTTTATGAGCATATTAAAACATTAAGAACAAAACGTAGGACATATAATATTAAAATCAGGTGATATTTTCAATAAAAAGAAAGAAAATATCTAAAAAAGTTCGTACTTTTTATAAGCATAACAAATTAAAATTTATTATATTAAATCAATTAGCACAGAGTAAAATTACTTTGGTAAAAAATTAAATTTAGACACAATTAAAGAAAAAGCACAATATGTTTTTGGTTTGCATTAGAAATAAAAAAAGTGTTCGAGTTCTGAAAAACAAAGTAATTGAAATTAAAGGACCATCATTAGCTCTATTAATTGTATACACTCAGAAAAAGATTTTCAAAATATTGAAACTAAATATAATTATATTCGGTATTTATTCGGTACTTTAACCCCAATAAAAGAAAATTATACTAACTTATGAAATAATTCTTTTTGTATTGTGTATTCCATGCATATTTTTTTATGAATATCTCATTGATGTATGTATACTTTAAAAACGCACTTGCATAGTAAGCAATCATTCAACTTTATTACATTGAATGTATTTAACTTTTTTGTTAACTAAACAATTGAAAGATTTAAAAATCATTTAATTATTTAAAAATTATCTTAAGGCATTTCAATCGTATCAGGGGTAGTTAACTGTAAGATAATATCACAATCAAACCGTTGATAAATTTGGATATTATAAATTAACAAACTAAAAAATAGTATACCAAGCATATAATTCGAGCATAAAAAGTAACTTCATTTCGTTGCATTTGCAGCTAAGTTTTTCCATGTAATTTAGAGAAAAATTTAGTTATTAAAAATTATTGAAATCACATATTAAAGCTCATTTAGGCATGTCTTATAAACGTAATATAATTACAAAAATATACCCTTAGCTTCATTTGAGTTTTGTTTTCAGACATGTTTGTTTTTTATTGATTTTCGAGTCCCAAACAACCTTGTAGACAACATTTATATAATCAGTGACAAGAAAAATTAGGTTTTCTTTAAACTGATTATGTTTGTTATTTATTGTGTATCATGGCATTATTTTACATCCATATTTCTGATGTTATTAATTTGTATCTCTACAGTTCCGATTTTCTAAAATAAAACTTAAATAAACAGGTCAATTTATTCATATTATAAACAATAAAAATATCTAATAGATATCTGTATTACGTGAGAAGTTTACATAAATAGCAATATTTTTTCAATTAGTTGTATGAAATAAATGAAAACATCAGGGAAATTATTCGAAATTACTTCATTATTGTTACATTACTATTGACTGCATTAGTTAATTTAAAGTATAAATTTTTTTAGACGTACCGGTTCAAATATATACGGCAAATGAAACTGAAATTGTATTTCATAAAGTATTATTAAAATACTTAAAGCATATTTATATGTGTGTGTAATAATTTCAAAATTAGTACAATAAAATTTAGTCCATAAGTTAAAACACATAGTTCTTATACTGCTGGACTGTTCTTGTTGTTTGTTTTAGTTACATTTCCTACACTAATATTTTAGAATATACAGCATTGATAAATAGATCGATACTTAGGATATATTTATAACTTGACCACTATTTATTTTACTTTATATAATTAATAGAGTTTATAACTGAAGTGTCTTATAAAAAATATGAAATAAGAAAATTTTTACTTAAGTAGTTTAATAAAAATTTACAACACTTTATATATTTGAAATTAGTTTTAATATACAGTAAAGTTAAACTAATGAATTAAACTATTAATACAAATTCTGTGACAGGTGTTAAGTATTAGTTATTAAAAATTTTTCAAAAAGCAGTATATGGAGTAAAGATCATATTTTGCAAATATTGCACAGTTGTATCAGGTATCATGAATATCAAATAACATTTTATAAGAAATAACTGAATATGGTGAAATTTCGGCATGTTTAGAAGGTAAAAAGAAATGAGTTATTTGATCCTTTTATTTCACTGAGCAATTTAACTCTTCCCACGAAACTTTATTTTGTTGAAAATATATATGTGCAAAAAAAAACATACAAAAGCATTATGCTTAATTTCAAAATGTCCCCTTTTGAACTCTAGCTTCTCTAATTTAGTCTTTTAAAAAACGCGTCTTATAATTTAAGACTGAATGAGAAAAAAGTTTACAGGTGTCACTCTTAAAAAAGTTTTAATCCATTTAATTCAGGATGCAGATGTTGCTTTTTAGCAAACAAATATATTTACAGAGAGGGGGAAAAATTTCGTAAATGGGATGAATTGCTCTTTAAATTTAAAAAGGTTTTGCGGGTAAAGAAACTGCACTTTTTTCTTAGAACAGTGCCTTAATAAAAAAGAACAAGATTATCCTGGCTATGTAATATACATTTTATTTTGAAAAACCCATTTTTAGCTTGAAAAACATATTTAAAACTAGAGTAGCTAAATTATTTGCATGTTGAATACGCTATTTTCTTCACATTATAATTATGATATTTGAATACAAATGTAATATTTCTTTTCTAAGTCATAGAAATAAAAGTTTCAATGATTAGTTTAACTAATTTATATGCAGTAAAACCCATGCCCATCTTTATGTAAGAGATTATAAAAACATATTCTTAAGACAAAAACACATATACGTATACCCAACACACACTGCTATGCATTTTATATGAGAAACTGATATCGCTGAAAACACTGTCTACAAGTTTATAAGATTTAATTGGCTCTTAAAAAGTCTTATGTAATAACGAGCAAAAATTCTTGAAATAATGTAAGATAAATGAGAGGTCAAATTCATAAATTCTAAACAATACACATAGATACATAAGTAATATTAAAATCGGAATTAAAAAATTTAATTTGTCAACATTCTTTTAATATCATGAAAAAAAAAACAAATCATCAATGTAAATTTTTTTAGGTATTATTAAAAATATGTATATATTTTTAACATCGCAGGATCAAGCAAAAAATCTGAAATATTTGATCATGGGACCATGATTCATATATATATATATATATATATATATATATATATATATATATATATATATATATATAATACATATTCTTCGGATTGGGACTCAATTCTTTTAATAAACTTAATCGAACTCAAATTTTATATAAAAATTATTTATTAAGTTATTTACATGATTAACAAATCACTTAAGAACTATATAAGTAGGCTTAGCAAATTTTGAAACAAACTAACAAAATCTCAAACCAACTTTCATGAAACTTCTACATATCCGAAATTTTATTCCACTAATTAAAGTGATTTGGAAAAAAAGCATTAACAGATATCCAATGTTTAAATCTTGGAATAATAATTCTAGTTTAATTTCCGAACATATATTAGGTATTTTTTTAAAAAATGCACATGTAAGAGAAGACACGTAACTGCATAAAATTATTGGACATTTAACTAAGATAAACCACTTATTTTTAGTTTCATAATTATGCAGTACGATATACAGCTTGCATACACAAATTTGTATGTTTATTGTATGGCTTGAAATCTATGTGCATTGTAATTATTTATCTCATTATAATGCTAGTTCTATGACAATATTTTTCACGGGATTATGGGACTGAAGTTGCTTTAGAGACAATTTTATGGGGCTGTAAACATTAAGCAGGGTATAAAAAACACGTATAGTTCAAATCAATCACAATATTTGTAAATTGGATTCAATAACAAAAGTTCTCTTTAAGGAACGAAATAGCAATGAATAAACATAGTTTAATGTGATTAAATCCGCATGACGCAGTAAACCTTTTGCGCCTGGCACTGTTTTTAACAAATTAACATAACTGATATCAAAGGCTAGTCGATACTCGTGAAGGGTTGTTGGAAAATGTGATGTCAACAAAAATCTGCAGTAGGCATTAGAACGGAGAAATTGTGCTTGAAAAGGTTATTAAAAATACTGCATATCAAAACGATATGTTTTATATATTTGAGGAAAGACTTCGGCGACTATATGGTGTAATCAAACTATGCGCTTGGCACTGTTTTCCACCGCGAGATGCGCGCCACTGCATCCGGCACCGATGCTCCCAACCGCCATTGCTCTTGCTGTTCTTTTCGGAGTCCGCCTCTCATAATCCCTCCTCCGAACCCACCTCATCGCCATCCTCCTTCCCCGCCTCGCATCCACTAATCCTCAACGAAAACGTGGTCACAACACTGACGAATTGTCGCGGAATCGTCTGACAGAGGGAAGCGTTCGAATCGAAGACAGAAGGATGGCGGCCAGATCAAAGACAAGGAATGGACAGAAAAAAAGAGTGGGTAGGGGGAAAAAAAGAAGGGAATGCAACACGACATCTACAGGGGTGAGATTTTAACGCAGGAAGGGTGGAAAACGACACCACGCGCCATGTTGAGAGATCGATACGGGAAACTGGCATCACTGTCGAATATCCTCAGCGTTTTTAAAAGAATCAGAGTTAGAAATAGAATAGGTACTTACTGAGGCCTTCGAACTTTCGAATGATGCTATCGACGAAGGTAGTCTGTGGGGCGACATGGCCCCTCCGAACTGGCATAGTGCCGCCGCCTCGGATCAGAAAGGGTCCAGCATAGTCCTAGGGCGGCGCGGGAACCTTAGTCCCGGGCGCTGTCTCGAGCGGACAGCCATCGGTATCTGCGGATGGCCACGGACTGACGGTCCGCCCCTGCCTATGCACTACCACTGATACTAGTGACAGCGCCATCTTATGGGGCCGCCCGGGGATTAGGGTTGCCCCCTCTTCAAAAAAATCCCGCGAAATCTGGATGAGTGGATCATAGGATAAGGATATCTTTTTCGAATAATCCTGAAAAAGAAAAAAAAATGCTACTTATATTTTAAAAATTTGTTTGTTAGAATTCATGAATGTTAGGAAAGCAATTATGATTATGTTTTGGCAGTTTTTCTAAACTTATCTACAAACAAATTGAATGTTTATCCTCAAACATTTTTTTTATCCTAGAACTAAAACAAATTTAATTTCAAAAAAATATTGGGGCATATTAGCAACACAAGAATACTTTAAGTTATACGTCACTGAATTCAAAGTATTACTTTTTCTGTAGTTGTGTAAATCTAATATCCCTAATTTTGAAATGGAAGCAAGTTTGGCATTTAAAGAGTACTAACATTATTTTTAAAAAGAAAAAAAAAATTTATGCTGGGTATATGTTGCAAAAAAGATATAAAAATTTCAATTGCACTTATTTATGCTTTTCAAACTTTAATTTATTTAAGTTTCATAAATTGAAATATGAGCAGAAAATTATCGAACTTTAATTGGGCTAGTTTATGTGAGAAATATCAACAAAAAATATTCTCAAATAATTATTAAATTTTCATAAAATTTCACTTCATATTTGTGTTGGTGCGATAGTATATGTATATCAAACTATCTTGAATGAATTACCCTTATCATTTCTCTTTATTTCATTTTTAAAAGAACTTATTAATGTTCATATATGATGGAGAATATTTCAATTAAATGATTAAAGCTGTAGAAAAAAATAAATTGTATTTTAATTTTTTAACTTCTGAAATAAAGTTGAGTATAACCTTTTTGAAAAAATTATTTTAAATGTTAATATTAGCAACCATATATAATTAACGCACATTTGCAAATGCTTAAGAAAGCGTATAAATATTTAACGCAATTCCTTTTTAGAATCAGATGATTTAAAGGCACAAAAAATCGATTTAATCCTTGATGTTGCGGAATATTGAACACTTTCTTCATTTGTGAGTTTTATATTAAAACATACTCTTAATCTTAAAACTTTATAATATACAGTATGTGAACTATATATTTAAAAACAAAGTATTTTTAGAGCAACTACTCAAATGCCACCAAGGTTCACATATGCAATGGGTATTTTTTTTATAAAATGAGATAAATAATTTTACAAAAAAAATAACTAGAATTTTAAGAAAAATTAAGACTAGAGATTGAAAGACAAACGAAGGGTTTACTTTTTAAATAAAAAGAGAAGTTTGTTTATTTCATCAACTTTTTTATTTTTTAAAATAACTTATTTTGCAAGATAGCAATTTGCTTGTGATAGAAAAAATATTTCATGACTTTAAATCTGACCCAAATACAAATAATCTAATTAAAATAGCATCTGATATTAAAGAATTAAAACAATTTAAATACTTTAAAATAAAGCATATTTAAAAAAAGAAATGCCGTTTAAAAGTTACCAAGAATATTTTTTATTCAGAAGCTGTATTCAAGAATGTGCTAAATGTGACATAAAAGCAATTATTTATAATTTAATCTACGTAAAGATTGATAAGAAATAGGACATCACTACTAAAATCAGTAGCAAATGCTTCGAAATGAATCGTGTAAGCATTAACTTGGAATAATATAAAAATGTCATTCAGATAAATATTTATAACAGTATCTGTTTCCAAAATGTTCCAACGATAATATCTTACTTCCTACTAAAAAAAATAGTTCCTTCAAGATTTGGTGATTTTACGGGATTTGGAGAACAAATTCGCAAATAATTCTTCATTTTTGACTAAGATTATGATTATGATGAGGACGTGAAGCAACAGGGGCTATATTTTTTAAAAGATTTTTTATAGTTTTAAAAAAAAACACTTCATTGATTGATGAGGTTACAGTTACAGTTATTATTTTTGTGGGATATATGGAGCAACAAAAGCTATTATCCCAATTGATGAGGTTATGAGAAATATGAAATACGACAAATGCTATTGTCCCATTAAATACTTCTGATTAGCTAATTGTTTCCTTTCTTTTTCTCATAATCAATTTCTACTCGTCACAAAGATCCACTAATCACATCCAATGCGTTACGTGAGAGAGTGAAATCAAAAGTTTATTAACATTGCACTATAGAGCAATACGAGGGCTATTCGTGACGGACCTTGTGATTTTGAATCACGCTCCAGTGACGAGAACGACACCCGAGCTGGCACTCTCTCCAAACTACCACACCACTCCTAAAACGTCAACGCCGGATTTGACACGCATATGTCCTTTCACATTACGGGTCTTCAGTAGAAATAGGGCACGAATTCATGACACGTTGGCCACAAGTTCGGGACCTTGCTCCCAAGGTTACCGCGTGCATAATACTTATCATAAAGAAAACACATTAGTTTGTATTTATTTAAAACAAATCAAACAGCGTAAAAGCAGATTATATATAAACTATAACAGCCATTATTTCTCATGTCAGATTGTTTATTACTATCCCACTTCAAAGCAACATGAGGACTATTAGCGAAAGGCTCGCAATTTTTCACTTAAGTGACGAAGATGATGCCACGGTTCTCAAGTCAGATAGCATTTATAAATATCAAGCATCCGTTCATGAAACTTCGTAAATTTTTAAATTCTTTTGTTTTGTTTCCCTTTATTTTCACTAACTAGATCATAATTGCTAAAAGTTCCCAACTATCTGATTTGGCTAGACTAAAATGTCCTTTAACGTATCCAAACATACCTTATAATTTGGAACTATTAAAGTGCAATATTTGTAACTATATTCCGTCAACGCAAAAAGTGACAACTCTTTTGTTGGCTGTGGTAGTCGAGGAGTCATAGTCGCAAACTCATGGACTCGAAACCTATTGCCACTAGCAACCCGTCATGTAGAGGGGTTGCTTCATGTTAAACGTGTCAAGGCCCAATGTCTTTCATAGGCGTTATGGGAGAGAGAATGCCAGTTGAAAAATCGTCCTCGTCACTTGACAAAAGTTCAAAGTTACAAAGCTTATCGCCATTTTTTGGCCTTCGTACTATCTACCAGTGCAGAAGCAATAGGAAGGAAGTAATACGAATAAAAATTTTAATTAAATTAAAATTAACAATGCCCCCAAGGACGCTGTTCATATGTACACGGATGGCAGTAAACTTGGTAGTGACTGTTCTGGCAGTGGCATCTATATTAGTTTTCGGGACCAGGAAATTAAAATCCAGAGAAAAAATCCGGACTCTTGCTCGGTATTTCGCTCCGAGCTTGTTGCAATTCTTGAAGGACTGAACTCCATTGAGTCAATTCCACAGCCATACGATATCTGGATTTTTTCGGATAGTAGAAGGGCCATCTACTTGGCCAATTGGCATAACGGGAGGGATCGCACAGGTACAGACATCCTCAAGATACTAAAACGACTTTCCCTTTCTCATCAGATCCACTTCCAGTGGATCCCGTCCCATGTCAACATTGCTGGGAACGAAATTGCAGACAGCTTAGCCAGGGCTGGTGCTGGCGAAACTACAACGCCTGCCACTCCTTTTACTTATTTGGAACTATTTTCAAAGTATAAAGCAAAGAATAAGGCCATTTGATTGATCCCAACGGTGCACCCATGGTATCAGAGCAAATGCCCTAGCGGCTCCTTGATTCGAGGCAGCAGTAGACGAGATCAAACTGCGCTTACACGTTTTCTTAGTGGTCATCTGATGTCATTGACTTTTGTCGATGGCATTAAACACTTCGAAATTTGCACTAAGTGTTCTTCTGCTCAAGCCTCCCCTGGCCACATTTTATCTTGTTTGGGGCTTACCAGGCAGGACTTGGTTCAAGATCCTCTATTGGTTTTGAACTTGTTCAGGGTGAATGGACTCATGGACCTTATCTAGCTCTGCTGATCTCGGGGATGAGAAACAACAACAATAAACAAACAAAATGTAAAAATCATCCAGAATTAATGAATTTAGTTGCCAATAAAATTCGCGTTGATGTTTGTTCGATATGCATGTTATTCCACTAAAATCCTGTCATGTAAAGGCAGGCGCATATTAAGTTTGTCATTAGTTACTCAAGTTGTCATGTTGGTGTAGATGGGAAAATGTGGAAAACAAAGATATCGAAATCATCATTTCACTGTGACTTAACATGACACTACATATGACCTGTGGTTGGTAGATATTTATGTTGCGCAGGAACTGGCTCATTAATTGTTAATTAACGTTGCATTTCGAAGCAGCACGACGGCTATTGCCAATATAGCTCTCCTTATTTTGAACCTCAATCAAACGAAGAGGGCGACATCTTTAATGGAATCCTAATCTCCAAATGTCCATACCCTGCCAACAGAAGGACAATGAGCCTAGATAGATTTAAAATGCATCATCCTCTCTATATGGAGGATGTTTGATGGCACCAAGGCTCAAACTTATTGCTCGACAAAAATAATTGAGGAATAAGAAATAACCAGAAAAAAGGAAATTAATACAAAAAAAGAGAAATTTTATTTGAAGTACTTTACACTTAGAGAGAATGCACAAAGATTATTGGCGGTGATATTCGAAATTTTGAGCTATATATGAGGAGTAGTAAGTACGACACTTAGTTGGCTTGTTTATTTACTTTCCACACAACGCAAGAGCTTCGAAATCTAATTTCGTTTTTGCGATTTTCTATTAGTAGGCAAAACAATCTTTGACGAATAAAGATTCGAGAACCTGGACATCAAGGTCACAAGCTGCGTGATAAATGAATTATTCTCTCCTATTCTTCCTATTCCTTCCAACTAGTCTATTGTTGCCCATATTTTATAAAGCAAATCCAAATGGACAGTTAAGAGTTACGTTGTTTTGCATTGTTTTAAAACTTTTGTAAATTATTTGGTCTAAATTCGCTGCAAAAATATGGAATAAATTATTGATTAAGGTCCAAGGACAATTCAATTGTGTATCCAAATTAGTGTGATGGCGTTATGTTTACGATGACGATCTAATAACAATTCTAAAGGTAAAATGAAGATTTTTTTAAACGATGAGAATAATCTTCGAAAAAAATACATTGAGTAATTGCTGGTCTAGAGAGTACCGCGTTTCTAAACGGGTCACTTGATAAAGGTAATACTATAGCTCAATGCTTCTGAAACTTTCAGTATTTGTGACCCAATATTCAATCATAATTTTCAACGCACCCCCTCCCATACATACAATAACAATGTATTACATTCAATAAAACTGTACTTCGGTGCTAAAACTGCAATACGACTTTAACCTCTCAACTGTCACCAACGTGTACAAACGTTTTTCTCAGTCAAAGCATTAATTGTCCCGGACGTATATATACGTCTTTCTGAAGTACGATCTTTTCTGTGCACTGCTATCCATAAAACATAAAATTATTCCGAAGGCTTTAGAATGCAATAAAAGGCACTTAACAGCGTTTGTTAAGGATCTACTTATTTCACAGGATTCGCTTTTTTTTATTCATTTTCTTCCCCTTCTCCCCCCGCCAATACGTCACATGCGCGTGCCTACGTGAAAGACAGTGGCAATAGCGTAACTTTGCATCGGCAGTTAAGGGATTAATTATATAAACCAGTGCTTCCCTCTCAAACTTCCAATATTTGCGACCCAATAATTAATCAAAATGTTCATCGCGCCCCCTTCTTCCATACAATAACAATGTATTGAATTCAATAATACTATACTTTGATGCTAAAGCTACAATATACGACTTAAACCTTTTCAGGGCGTATATAAACATCTCGCTCAGCCAAAGCGTTATTTCCCTTGGACGTATGTATACATCTTTCCGAAATACGTTCTTTTCTCTTCACTGCTATTCATAAAATTATTCCGAAGGAAATGGAATGCAGTAAAAGGGATTTGGCAGTGTTTGCGAAGTATTTACTTCAGAGGATTTGCTTATTTATTTTTTTTCTTCCCTCCCCAATACATCACATACGCACGCCTACTTGGAAAACGCTGATATTGGGGAGCGGATTGCGTAACTTGTAATCAACAGTCAAGGGATTAATCATAAACTATACAAATTATGAAGATAAGTATTAATTTTTGCATATAATTTTGTATATGACAAGATCATGGGATCACTGGTCATTATTAAACTTGTTCTTAACTTAGTATTGCTAAATTAATTATAAAATACATTGTGCAGTATTGATACATTTGTAAGTGCATTATATCAAACGTATAAAAGCGTCTTTTATTTTTTATTATGTCAGAATGTATTTTGTTTATTTTAGTAAATTCGAAATTTTCTTAAATAATCTTTAGTTTTCGATTTTTCAATATACTCCCGCGTGAGTGAGTGAGTGAATATTAACCTCCCACTGTTCAACTACACGAGGGCTTTTGGCGACGGACCACGTAATTTTGAACCATGTTTAAGTGACGGGGACGATACCTGAGCTGGCACCCCCTCTCTCCTAACTACCACACCACACCAACGGGAGAACGTTTCAGCTCTCGACAGATTTAACGTGCATCGCTGCCCTACACGGCGGGACTTTAGTGGTACTGGGCTTGAACTCATGACATGCTTGCCATGATCCGATACCTTGACCACTGGGCCACCGCAGCTCTCAAATTATTAAGATAAGTGTTATTTTCTGCATATAATTTTGTATATGACAAGCCCATGAGGTCTCTGACAATTATTAAACTTATAATTCTTAGCCTAGTATTCTGAAATTAATTATTTAATACATCGTGCAGTACGGGTACATTTATAATTTTATTATATCAGGGTGTAAATGTGTTAAAAATAAACTTTCGTTTTTGACTTTTTGATATGCTCGCGCCCATTCATAGAGTTATCACGCCACCCCCTAGGGGGTGCGTCCCACTGTTTGAGAAACGATGCTATAGCTGCGTCTCTTTCCCCAAACTTTCGCACCACTTCCACCAATATTCATCCTCTAGATCAGCGATTGCTAACCAGTGGCACGCGTGCCATTGATGGCACGCGACACAATATTTTTGGCACGCCGGTGATCAAAAGGATTTGAATTTTATTTCAAAGTTCTTTATGAAGAATTATAAACAAATGCCAATGATCAGTCGCGGAGTGGCGGGGAGCACATTCGTTTGTTATTGTCTTGCTTAGTTACTTCGCAGACTACAATTGCTTGATGTAAATTTTGTCTACGCGTAGTATAGTCAATTTCATTGACACAACTGTATTTTAAAGTTTATCTGTGTCTATCTACGATTTTTCAACTGTTATTTAACATGGCTATAGTTCAGTAAAAGAACAGAAAGAGCAAGATATAAGTGTAACAGAGAATTTCAAATTTAGTGGGTTGATAAACATAGTATGATTAGTAAAGGTAACAGGGCGGTGTGTGTTTTATGTTCTGGAATAGTGGTCTGCAGAACGTCGTCAGTAAAATGGCATTTTCAAACAAATCACAAATTCTCTTGTCAAAAAGTGAGCCACAGCAAAAATAATTGCTTAGAAACCGTTTGGCAGACGAATCAAGTTCAACATGTGTATTCTACAAAAAATAGCATCTTACAATTCTAAGTTATTTGTCATTTACAATCATCTGCATCATACAATCTGCAACAACAGAAGTTCCTTTAATTTGAATATTACACGTATAACTAAAACATTTATGACTCTACAGTGCAAAAGGTATTTTTTCATAGTAAATAGAGTTTTGTGTTTTGTTAGTATTTAGTTTTATTATTTTCCCAATAACCAGAAGTCAAAATTATTGGACGGCACCGTCTGTACCACATCAAACACTTCTTTAGAAAAAATGGCACGTTGATCCAAAAAGGTTCGCCATCCCTGCTCTAGACAAAGTTATATGCATTTTTTTTAAATTTTCACACTCTGCTAAGCATGAAGGTCACGAGTGGACAAAGGGAACCACACACAATCCCCTTATTTCTTTTATTTTCATTGCGACTATCGATGATTTCACGTGGAAGTGCAATGATCTGATCCCACCTGATCAATAGAGAATTAATATTTCATGATAAACTATCTTACTTAAATTATAAATATATTATAAGCTTATCGTCAAATAATAATAAATGTACTCGTACAAGCGGAATAAGCTTGTTTTTAAAAAAAATCATAAAAGATTGAAATTCAACATTAAAAATGTTATTTTTTAGCTAATTTCGTAAATTGTATTTATTTACTTTTATTCAAGACTTATGCAATGGACTGTTGGCAAGGTAACTCATAATTCTGAAAAATAATCAATTGGAGAGGAGCAACCGAGTGTGCCGATTACATTAAGGTATCCGGCTACTTTAAAATCACAAATTTTGCCAAAAGTTGTCAACTTTTTTTTTATGATTTTTTTTATGGACCATCTTATTAGCTTTATAAAAAATAGTTACCAAACTAATTATTTTCCATTCACTAGAACAAAAACTACAAATGTTTTAGTAAATCAGATGCGTCTATTTTAAGCAGTAAGTCGTGCTTTTTATAATGCGTTTTACTCAAAATGAGTGTGTGTATTTTTTTAATGTTCAAATGGGAAACAACGATTGCTCAAACAAGTTTACAAATAATTAACTGAATTTTTTGTGTATGTTCTGTATAACAGTAGAAGTGTTTTGACCTTCATATTTATCAAGCACTGTTTTGTTACAAAATTTACAGTCCCTTACGTGATTATAATCACTAGTTTTTTTTTCAGCAATTTCAAATAATAACAGATAATGTGCTCTAGTATTTGTAAAAATTAAAATATCTCTTACCCTGATTGATTGATTGAATATTAACGTCACACTGTTCAGCTACACGAGGGCTTTTGGCGACGGACCACGTAATTTTGAACCATAGTCAAGTGACGTGGACGACATCTGAGCTGACACCACCTCTCCTAACTACCACACCAACGGGAGGACGTTTCAGCTCTCGACAGATTTAACATGCATCGCTGCCTTACACGACGGGTCTTCAGTGGTACTGGGCTCGAACTCGTGACAAGGCAAGCCACGGTCCGATACCTATACCACTCGGCTACCGTGGCCTATCTCTTATCCTGAAGGTCACTTCTAAAATGAATAGCAAAGCAACGCATCAAAATTGAAAAATTGAGCATTTGTTCATTTATTATTTGTACAGAGCGGTCTCCGTTCATGTAATTTTTTGGCAATTTTTACCAATTTTTCCTATGTTAGCAATAATAATTTCTTTTTATCTTCTATCATAAAAAAATGCCCATATCTTCCTTTTTTTAAAAAAAAAGTTGTCACAAGTAGTTGGATACCCTAAAGATTCATCGTGTAAAGAGAATGATCACGTAAAATGAGTTCGAACTGAAATTCCTCACATTTGTACGGCATATGGAATGTCAACTCAGATGTCGACCTTGTCGTCTGACCGTAGTTCAAAGTGACGAAGCATATTGGCTTAGAAGACCTCTGAGTCAGGCAGGAATAAACAAGAAACGTTTAACGCGAATACGAAAAATGGATTGTGAATTCACAAGTATTAAACTCGTCATCCAAACCTTATCGGACAGAAAGCATTTATTTGTACTTATAATAAGAAATAAGTCTCATGGAATTATAATGACATCCAGTTAAAAATAAATTTGATTATAATCGTTTTAAAATAGTAGGGGAAGGAGTGAGAGTCATATTAACCTCGCACAATAAAGGAACTCGAGGATTATTGGTCACGGACCTCGTAGTTCTGAACCTCGGTCAAGTGACGAGGACGATACCTGAGCTCTGACAACCCTCTCCAAACTACTTCACCACGCTAACGGGAAGACACTGAGCCTCGATAGATGTAACGAACATCAGACTCCTCTACACAAAGGGTCTTCAGTAGCACGAATACTCGAACCCTTTCCAAAAATTGGAGAAAATAATAACAGATGAGAGAGATCAATATGTGAAAAAAAAACACTCTTAATGACTCTTATGTCTTCTTTTAATTCGTAATGTTACTACGTTTAGATATAGACTGAAAGAAAGGGGTTATACTAATCGCACAGTATTTTTCCTACCACTGTAATGTTAAAAAGGACAATGTTTATGAAATATTTTTAAAAAATTAATTGTTCGTTCATTCAATCATTTTTAATACGCATTTATTGTAATATTATTTTAATAAAAGTATTTTAATAAATTGTAAGTAGTTTTTTTTTCAATTTTTTATACGTGGAGTAACATTATAAAGGAATCTTAACGATACAAATTCACATATGTTTTAAGCCATAAAGTTTTTGAAGTGATAACTTCTTTAGGCGCGTTTTGCTGAAGAGGGAATTTATAAATGAAGCGTCAGGTTTGGGTGCGTCACGCTAATTCTGTTTTTATCGGCTCTAGTCAGAAATCGTGCTCGAGTCGTTTTAAATTGAAAACTTTTTAAGCACGTGTTGTTGCTTTTTGAGTAAAAATGTCATGTACACTTTTTCCTGCGAAGTTTTATTTTCTTTCTTTAAATATTACTGGTATGCAACCCACTTCCCCTCAACTTCAAGGAATGAACGATAGAAGAGAAGCTCAAGTGAAAATAATTGAAAAAAAATATTATTCTTTTGTAGGAAATATTGGAAGAGAGATTCTGATAATTATAATACCGGATGTTTCTAAAAGAATATCGGAGTTTTAACGTTTTATAGTTATACATATCACATATAAGTTACAAGTATAATTCATACATTGAATGAAAAAGTAACTCAAACAGTTTTACCTACAAGTTTACAAATGTTCAATGTAAGTCCCATTCGTCACACGGCACAAATAAAGTCGATAGGCAAGCTCATCTCAAACTTTTTTCAGTGTGTCTGGGGAAATTCTTGCAACGTCTGCTTCCATCCTGTACCTTAAGTCTGAAAGGTCAGCTGGTAGCCGAGGAACGTACACACAATCCTTTATGAACTCCACGGATAAAAGTCACATGACATCGGGTGAACGAGTGAGGAAATAGCCATAGTTGTAAAGCATCAAGATAAGCAGAACTAGGTACAGTTGGTTACCAGTTACAGCGTTGGTCGTCCCGTACTTTTGCGTTTACAAAAACAGACAGTTATTTTAAACTGATGATACCGCCTAAGAATTTTATTATCCTATGGAGGTTGGCAACCGAACTTAATACGGAACGCTCGTTGCAGAGTAATAGCAGATTCTGTCTTTATTAACCGGAGAACACAAAACACTTTCTGTTCACTAGTCATTTTTCTACTAGAGCATTAATCGGCAAGAAAGGGGGGAAATTAGCATACGTTTCGCGCACACTCACACAGATTCCAGCAAACAAAACTGTTTCAGTTGTTCTTTCATTCGATGTATGAGTCATGCTAATATGTTATACGTAATGAATACTACAAAGCGCGCGTTAAAAATCCGATACTCTTTTAGAAACACTCGGTATTTCAAAGTTTATTATCAAGCTATCACTCTCCGATGAGAACCAAAGTTCTTGATGGATTATCTAGTTAAGGGGAGTTTTATTTTTCCGTTGAACATTGTTTATAATCAGTAGTGTTTGAAAATATTGCAAAAGTTGATTTGCTATCTGTATTAGAAGAAATCAGAGAAACAGTACATGAATCGCTTAAAATATTGAACTTTAAAAGAAAATCTTTTGAAATCCTCAGAATTTAAAATGAGGTAAGGAATTTGTCTTGGACACACACACTTCTCTGCAAATACAGTTGGCAACTTAAAAATGAAGACGAGTTGCATAAGTTACTCTAGCAACAACAAAAGGAATGTGTAAATTCAACGTATTACGCTCTTGTTGAAAGTATTCCTTCATTAGATACACTCCTTAAAGCTATACAAATAATGGTACACCCTGCGTTAAGAGGAAACGAAACAGGGCACCCCCGGGTTTTTTCTATTCCTACTATTAGCTCACACTCTCTATTTATTTATTTATCTTCGTGGAATTTTCAATCGTTAATAAAATACATTTTAAATCGCTCAATTGAGCTAAAATTTTATGTACATGACTAGCCGTTACCCACCCGCTTCACTGGGTATTTCACGATGTTGTACATATGTATACTGTTTACATATATATTAAATATTGATATCAAGCATTAAGAATTCAATTGTATTGAAAAATATATTTATAGCTGTTACACTCTCGCCCCTTGATATAAAAAGAACATAAATTATAATATCTCATTTCTATTTATATCTAAAATAGAAAAAGAAAGATTGTTTTCGCTCACTTAACCTAACAATTAAGTGGATTTCTACCAAAGCAACTTTCAGTGGATCTCTACTCCATAAATAAACATGCGTGCTAAATTTCAAGTCTAAATCTAACAGAGCAAAAACGGAATTTTTATCATCAATACCTCGTTGAGAGCACTCTTAGCGGATTCCAATTCAACAAAAAAAAGCATGCAAACCAAATTTTATTATTATAGTCTTAGCAGTTCAAAAACGGGAATTTTGTCTATCAATACGCCCCAATAACTCTCCACGCTTCCCCCTGGAGTTGATTTCCGTAAAATCCATTCTTAGTGGAACACTATTCAACTAAAGAAAAGTGCTCAACAAATTTCAAGTAAATGAGTTAAATTCAAAAACAGGAATTTTTCTATAACGGGCCTTAATCCCTCGCAACCCCACTCCTTTGGGGGTCCGTTTTCGTAAAAATCTATGTAAAAGGAACTTTATTCCATGAACGGAACATACCTTCTAATTTTCAAGCAGGTGTTTCTATTAGTTGAAAAGCGGAAATATTTATCTATTACGCCCCTTAATCCCCCTCAGTGACCCTTGGGGATCCATTTTCCCCAAAACTATTTTGTAGCGGATCTCTACACCATGAAAGGAAATCGCTTACCAAATTATAAAACTGTACGTTGAATAGTTTAAAAATGGAAATAATTATCTATAACGCCCCTTAAGCCCCTGCAACGCCACTTAGGAAACGATTTTCACAAAACCCATCTTATGACAGATCTCTACTCAGTGAATGGAATCTGCTTACTCAATTTCAAGATTTTACGTCTTATAGTTTAAAAAAAGTTAATTGCCTATAACGCCCCTTAATTCTCCACAACGCCACTTGGGGTCAATTTTCACAAAACCCATTCTGTAGGGGATCTTTACTCTATGAAAGGAATCCGCTTATCAAATTTCAAGACTGTACGTCTAATAGTTTAAAAATGGAAATAATTATCTTTAACGCCCTTTAAGCCCCCGCAACGCCACATAGGAAACGATTTTCACAAAACCCATCTTATAGCGGATCTCTACTGAATGAATGGAATCAGCTTACTAAATTTCGAGATTTTACGTCTAATAGTTTAAAAAAAAAGGAGTTAATTGCCTATAATGCCACTTAATTCTCTACAACGCCACTTGGGAGTCGATTTTCACAAAACCCATTCTGTAGGGGATCTGTACTCTATGAAAGGGATCCGCTTACCAAATTTCAAGACTGTACGTCTAATAGGTTAAAAATGGAAATAATTATGTATAACGCCCCTTAAGCGCCCTCAACGCCCCTTGGAGGTCGAATTTCGTAGAACTCATTATGTAGGGATTCTCAACTTTATGAAAGAAATCTGTGTACCAAGTTTCACGACTGTGCATCTAATAGTTTAGTAATGAAATAATTATCTATAACGCCCCTTAAACCCCCGTAACGCCCCTTGGGGCTCGAACTTTTCAAAATCCGTTCTTAGCTGACGTCTATTCCATGAAGGGAACCTACCTACCAAATTTCAAGTCTGTAGGTTTAATAGTCCTAGAGATATCGTGATTAGTCAGTGAGTCAATCAGTCAGTGAGTGAGTGAGTCGCTTTTCTCCTTTATATATATAGATTACTTTGGATGACAATATAGTAATTTTATTATAATTAACAAAAATTAATTGATTGAAACAAATTATTCAAAGAATTACAAATACAGCTACGTTCGCATCATTTTTGGCGATTTGTATCAAGACTTAAAAAGTGTTTTTTTTTTCTCACATTTTAAAGCGCCCATTTGAACTGAAATGTTCTATGAACTATTATTTTTGGTAAAAATACGATAATTTAGTAAAATTAATTATAGTTGATTGACAAAAACTAATTATTTTAAGAATTACAGATACAGCCACGTTTGGTTTCATTTTTAACGACTTGTTCAAAACTTTAAAAGATTTTTTTTTCTCACGTTTTAAAGCATTCAGTGGAACTACGATTATATACACGATTTTGATTTGGATGACAATGTGATACTTTAATGATAATTAATAAAAATTAATTACCACTTAATGTTGTGATTATGTCTTATGTATATACATATTTATATTAATTGTAATTATATGATAAAAAGTAGCTAAAATAAAAAAAAAATTGTTGATCTAAGTAGGAATTGACTTGAATTTTTTTTTATATTACTTGTGTGTGTGTGTGTGTGTTTGATCAAGTAGACAGACCTTTAAAAGCACAAAAATGTGCCCAAAGAATCAAATTCCGAAATTTTAATGAAACCAATTGGCGAGTAAGTTGCTAATATTTTGGTTTATATAGGCGATGACAACCAAGAGATTACAAGAAAACAAAAACATTATGAAAGAGAAGCATTTAGTTGTATTAGAAAAAGAAGGAAATAAAATTTATCTTCCAATAAAAAAAAATTGGACAAACAAATTTTTTTTCACCAATTTTTGTGAGGGGAACCCCTTAAAACAGTTTTGCTTGCTTTTCACAATAAATTAGTTTATCTCTGCATACATAAAGGAATGTACATTTTTAAAAGAATATTTCACAAGAAAAATTCAAAAGTTTGATACATTATAAAATACTTTGAAATCCTAGCATTATATTGAATGAAAAGTTTTTAGCGAAAATATTTTCGATGGAACTCTCTCTCGCACATTTTTAATTCTAACAGTGAAGGGTCCAAATATTTCGTTATGTACTCATAATACGTGTTAAAATCAGAGCTAAGACAAATCTCGTAACCATTATCAAGAAACTACACAATTATTTTTCAGTTCCTCTACTATTAACTCACTCTCTCTATATATATATTTATTTGTTTATTATTTATTCAATTAGTTCTATTAACGCACTCTCTCTATATTTATTTATTTATATTGGTGGAATTTTCAATCGTTAATAAAATACACTTTAAAGCGCTCATTTAAACTGAAATTTTATATACATGATTATTTTGGATGACAATACAATAATTTAATTATAATTAATAAAAATTAATGATTAAAAATAATTATTTGAAGAATTACAAATACAGCCACGTTGGCATCATTTTTGGCGACTTGAGTCAAAACGTGAAAAGGTGTTTTTTTTCTCACGTTTTTAAGCATTAAATTGAACTGAAATTTTATATACACGATTATTTTGGATGATAATACAATACTTTAATGATAATTAAAAAAATTAATTACCACTTAATGTTCTGATTCTGTCATATGTAAAGGGTGTTTTTTTTCCAGGTATAGAAGTTTAAGTTGGCATTACTTTCCAAGATGGCGACCGATTTAACAGCTGTCAAGTGATTTATTCTCAGTTTGGTTTGGCAATTCATCATAAATAGACTCACGTCTGAACAACGCTTTCAAATTGTGCGATTTTATTTCGAAAATAATGGTCGATTTTCATAAGCGAATTTTGTTTAGCGATGAAGCGCACTTCTGGTTGAATGGCTACGTCAACAAACAAAACTGCTGCATTTGGAGTGAAGCTAATCCACAAGTGTATGTCGAAACACCGTTACATCCAGAAAAACTGACTGTTTGGTGCGCTTTATGGGCTGGTGGAATCCTTCTTCAAAAACGATGAAGACCACCACAACGTTACAGTCAATGGTGATCGGTATAGAGCCATGATTACTAACTTTTTCATTCCTGAATTGAACAATCATGATGTCCAGGAGCTGTGGTTCCAACAAGACGGCGCAACATGTCACACAGCTCGTGCCACAATCGATTTATTGAAAGACACGTTTGGTGACCACCTAATTTCACGTTTTGGACCTGTGAATTGGCCTCCAAGATCTTGTGATTTAACACCGCTAGACTGTTTTCTGTGGGGCTATGTAAAGTCATTGGTCTATGCGGATAAGCCACAAACGCTTGACCATTTAGAAGACAACATTCGCCGTGTTATTGCCTATATACGGCCACAAATGTTGGAAAAAGTCATCAAAAATTGGACGTCTAGATTGGACTACATCCGAGCCAGCCGTGGCAGTCCTATGCCAGAAATCATATTTAAAATGTAATGCCACAAGATTATCTTTCGAATAAAAAAAATTCATGTCAATCGAATAATACATCGTTGCTTTATTGCAATTTAAAGTTCTATACCTCTCAAAAAAACACCCTTTATATATACATATTTATATTAATTGTTACTATTTAATAAAAAGTAGCTAAAATAAAAAAATTTCTTTGATCTAAGTAGGAATTGACTTTAAAAAAAGTTTTTATATTACTTGTTTTTAATAAAGTCAAGGTAAATAAATTTAAATGAGTTAAAATTTTAATTAAAAGAGTTTGAGAAATTCGAGTCCATGTCCTATTTAAGCTGCATCAGATTTTGTGATGCCCCGCGTTGCTCTGCTTGTAAATTTATTTTAAATACCATGGAGATCTCGCTCTCTCCTGCATTAAAATAACTTCTTTATCATAAACAATCTTGTCGATGCTGTTGAATAATGCATCAAAGAGCAAGTGCATGGTTAATTAACTTTGGCGTAACATCGCTGTCTATCACAGTAAGAAGACAACATTCTGTCCATGCAACATCAATTCTCCATTAAAGGATAATTAACAAGCGACGTTACATTCCAAGTTTTCCTTTAAGATCACTATTTTTAATCTATAATTAACTTTTGGGCAGCACAAATTCCAGCATTTGGACACATGAGTTAAAATATAGAATCGTTTGCACAATTAAATTTGATTGATTCTGAAATGAGTTTGAATATAAAATCGTTTGCACAAATAAACGTGATTGATTTAGAAAAAAAATTAAATTTTCTTTTTTTCTGAAGTCATGACCATCAGTTGTGGTAAGCATTAAATAATAATTGAAGAACAAAAAACAAGTGTCTAGTTATATAACTTCAAAAAGAATTAGAAACTTTTTATAAACATTAATGCTTTGAAATACCAGGAAGTGTTAGTGTTCAAGAAAATTTTTTGATCTATCAACCAGGAAAAATAAATTATTCTCAAGAATTCAATCTTTTGTACTGTTTGAAAGTAATCATGCTCTCTTAAGGTAACCAAGGACACAATAAATATCAAATTCGTTAAAAGAAAAAGACTTAAAACAGCTTTCTGACAAAAGTAGCAAAAATTATTTCAATCGAACTGTCTTCCAGTCAGTGGCGTAACGTACACCCCCGCATTGCGGGGGGGCAGGCTCTAGAGGGCCCACAGCCTGACTATTGCCAAGTACCAACCCTTTGTAAAATCCAACTTGGGAGCCCAAAACCTGACTTTGCAGGGGGGCCCAAGTGTTCTCCGTTACGCCACTGCTTCCAGTCATCTAGAATCTTTTTTACAGGAAACGAATTAATACTTTTAGTACTTTTCATTTTTATTATAATCATTTTTCTTGTAATGAATTCGTTTTGATCTCAAAGGGCTTTATAGAAATCAAATTTTTTTAGGAGCTACAAAATTTAATTATTTTTTATTAATTCACTTTTATAGATTTAAAAATCATTCTTAGATTTCTTATTATTTTGACAAGTAATTTAAAATTTAAACATCAGAAAAATATACTGAGACCTTTTTCAGAAAAAAAAAAATTTAATGCATAAAGTTTAAACCTTTTTCTCAACTATTGATGACACTGTTCAAATTCTTCATTTATAACGCTTAAATATTAAGAAAAAATTATACAAAAACGTCTTTTTCAATTTTAAAGTACTAAGAACGATAATTGTGGGAAAGCTCACAATAACTCAAAAGGTTATGAATATTTTGAGCATAATAAAAACGATATTAAACATAAATAATGCCGTCCATCCAGTATAGTGGTTAGTGACACTGACTACGGGGCCGTAGGGTCTGGGTTCGAATCCCGAAGAATGCATGGATATTTGTATTGTAATCCTTCATGACTTTAAAATTCCTTATTTCCTTTCTAATGTGTGACTCATGCTTACTTCTGTAAGCCCCCGTGTGATACTTTGTGCTGCACTGGGATTTCTATATGTTCTCAATAAATATAATATTAGTATAAATCTTCTAAAACTATCTAGAATGTAAATTAATTTAAGAATTTTGTGCCTCATGTCACCTTAAAAGAACAACAGAAGTACCGTTATACCGATTAACAGAACAATGGCTTGATGCCAAAGTTATGGTTACAAGGCTTGAATCCAATGAAGATTATGTGTAGAATATCAAAAATGAGTACCTATAAGTATAACTTAAGCCTCAAAATCCTTTCTAAAAGTAACTTGACAGAGATATCAAGTTAACTCTCCATGTTGAGTGAAATAAAAAAAAAAAAAGTGATGTGTAAAAAAGTGTGAGTACAAGAAAATGAAATCGGAAGAAAAAATCATCATTATTCCGATCCAACCTTTTTCCTAAAAATTTTTGTAGTATGAGTATATGCATTTCTGCTGAAAAAGGCGCGTTAAAAAGAAGTAAAAAAGATATATGAAACCTTATTTTTAGAGCAATATATGTAATTTTAAATGCTCTGAAAAATGTAAGAGGGGAGAGAATAATTTTAAAAAATCATAAAATTAAGAGAGTAAAGCAACATAAATAAATATCTTGATCTCATTTAAATTGCACACGAAACAATGCAAGGGTTATAGATGGCATATCTATTAATTTTAAACCACAGTTCAATGACGAGAACGACGCCGGAGTTCACACTCTCTTCTCCAGACCTCCATAACACGGCCAAAGGAGGTCTTTGAGCCTTGACAGATTTCGCAATCAGTAGCCTTACAAACGGTGGATCTTTAATGGCAATAGGACTTGAGCCCGTGACTAGACAATACTGGTGACACGTTCAGGACCATGACCACTTGGACACTGCGGGCCACAAAGTAAGGAATACAATAATACTTGTTTTTTAACACCCTTATACAGGTTTCACTTGTATGTAACGGAATCTTTGAACCCAATTTTTACCTACTTTAGAAGGTGATTAATTCGAAATTTTACTCAGGACCGATTACAATACAATGTTGGATTGTTAGGACCGATGACAATACAATCCTTACTAATATTATAAACGTGAAAGTTTGTGTGGATATTTGTTACTCTTTCACACAAAAACAACTGAATGGATTTTAATGAAACTTTACAATAATATAGTTTATACATCAAAATAACACATAGGCTATTATTTATAATTATATTGTGTGAAGTGTCCAAAATATAATGAAAATTGTCAAGTAAGTAGGAAAAAATCCTGCCATCTGCAAAAAAGCCCGCGACAGCATGTATCTATTATGTGTGAAGTAAAAATTTGCCTTTTTGTTTTGTCTACGTCAGGCGCCAGGAACTGCGAAAGCGTGAATAGACAGTGTGAGGCTGATTACAATTTTAACATGAAATAAATACAGCAAAAAGTAATATTAACGTATTACACTTCCATATAAATTATTTATACTATATTTAAAGCGTTCATTACACAAAATTTGTAACAATGTTTACTTTTGCGGAGCAGAGATCAGCTTAGAAAGGTGTTTTCAAAAATCGACCCACAAGAGAGCTACGGGGAGTTATAGATAAAGAAAAATCCTTTCTATCAGCTATAAATCTACAGACTTAAAATTTCACAAACAGGGGGGTTGTTCAGCTGAGATATGCAAAAAGCTTCTTTTTTTTTTATTTAATTTGCAATTTGCGTAAAATTAACTCATTAAAAACTTCTTTGCCCCTCAATCTGTATTGTTTAATTTTTCAATTCACCCGTGCGAAGAACGGGTATAACAGCTAGTAATTTAATAATTTTGTTCCATTGTCCTGATCAGGATCATCAGGATTAACGATTTTCCATTTTCAGATCCCGTCCCTCATCTGGCGACTATTTCCAGATTACAACTTAGTTCGATTAACTTCGCCGGCTGGGTAGCGTGGTTGGTTTGTCGCTGGTCTTCTGCACCTAAGGTTGCGGGTTTGACCCCGGTCCAATTCGGTGGATTTTCATGATGCAAAAAAATCGACAGCGGCCATGTCGTATGATTATATGATATGTAAAAGATCCCTAAAGTGTCTGTTTGGCTTGGTTGCTCTAGGCAAAATAAAATCCTAGTACAGATTCGCACCGTCAGAGCTCAGGTGCCTCCCTCTAGGTAGAAAACTGGGCGTCAAAATTAGCTACGATGATTAGTATCCACCTATATGGTGCCGCACTTAAAAGAGATACCAGCTTTCGAGGAATGTACTAGGTCTGCAATTGAAAAACTAATCGGCAGCCCATTAGGAACAATAATAAAAATAAAGTTCGATTAAAACTATAAAAGAGTGTTTTAAAGTTTTCTTAAACTATGATTTTTCTCCTTCAAGGTGTGAAGACTCCCTTGGGTCTCACCCTGGATACCAAGATTAATTTGAGGCAAATAATCACTAAGAGCCATTTTGTATAATAATAACTTATAAAATTATATCAAGTCTCAAAAAAGAAAACTCTATAATAACATATAATATTACTATGTTACGTCAAATAAAAGGGATTTACCTTTTATATTAAATTAAATTAAGAATTATGAAATTAATCAATAATTATGCTCAAGATCAAGTAAGTTCTACAGAAATAGGAGGTCCGAGAAATGCACGTTCTCGAATTATTGGCTTTCATTAACTTTAACTAATTTGACTAAACTAACGCTTATTTTAAGCGTACATAAATTATATTTACCGCTGGCTATATCAGCTTTCTTGTTCTTCCGTAGAATAGCAGCAATAAGTCTTCACTAACGTAATCTCCTGGAATCCTCTAAATTTGAGGTTACTGTTGCTGACTCAATAGCCTTCATACCTGCTAGCTTACAACGCTCGACTTAAATACCCTATCTACTTTTCATACCCGTTCACCTTTTGGAGTTGATTGGAAATATACGCGAATTTATAATCCCCAAAAAGACGCCTAAGAATATTAATGGAAAGGTTCCGTACAGATTCGTCACAAAGGTGTATAAAAGTGCTTTGCCGCTACATTTACGTTGCACTAGGAAAAAAAGAAAAAATAATTTGAAAATTACCGGAAACATTTGAAATTTAAATTGGAGCTTGCAGTTACATTTCTCCCGGATCAAAAATAAATAAATAAAATTAAAAAAAGATCTAAATATTATGTAAAATGTTTGGGAGGAGGGGCAGAATTCTAACATTTAAGAAGCATATCTAGCCTTCTTTTAATGTTCTTTTTCCTTTAAAGATCTGGTTCTTGTGAATATTTCTTTGTTAAAAATCAATAAAAGTCATTACTAACATTTTAACTCGAATAGTTTTTAAATAATTTTTCATTGTCATTTTCCTGGAAACATCCGAAAACTCATAAATTACAAATCACTGAAATGAAGTCTTAATTCGGTTTCTCATTTGAAAATTAAAAGTAATCACTGATTTTATTTTTTATAAAAAAGCCAAGATAAGTTCTCCAAACTGCAGTCGAGTACTTTAAAAATGTAGTAATGATAACCAATAAAAGCTTTATATTTTTAAAAATATAAAGCTTTTATTATTTAAAAATATTTCTCAAAATTCATTTCTATGAAAAGTTTAATAAAAAGGACGTAAATACAAAATCTTTTTTTAAAAAAAATGTGGTCTATGAAAGGATAATTCTCTAATCACGATTAAGATTTATTAAAACTTCTAACATTTGCAGAAAATGTATTTCGGCAAATTCTGGAAATTACTAATTTTAAATCTAACTTTGAAAAAAAGTGAAAAAGTCACAATGGAAAAGGAGATTAAATTAATCATACTAATTTATTTTTATCAATATATCTATATAACACAAGTTTAAATAACAATATTAATGTTAAATTTTGAATAAACAAAATAAAAAATAGTATGGCAGAAACATATTGTCTTTCAGTTCGTCGAAGGATAATTAAATATTTGCAAATGCATTTAACATTACAAAAATAAAGCATTAAATAAAAGGGAAGCAACAAATATTCAATATTTTCATTCGTTTAGGTGGTACAGTTTTATGATAATAAAGAAAAATTAAGCTAGTTTTTTTTCTTTTTCGTGGCTTTTGTCTTCAAAATCAACGGAGTTAATATCCTTCATTAATTAGTTTTACTTTTCCAAATAATTATTTTTCAGCATTTAGAATTTGAGATCGTGATTCCAAAAAGTGTTCTTTTCAGATTTCTCCAATTCTTGCTTTGCCAAAAATTAAAAAATATTTATTACTGCCAAAATTATAAATATTTAACTTTTTAATAAATAAATAATTTTATTTAGCTCTTAAAAGATACGCATAGAGGTATACTATTAAAGTAGATGTTAAGTTAGGTAAAAAAAATTTAAGTTATTGTTACTTATACATATACTCGTGTTTTAATTGTGGAAGAAATGATAAAACATTATATAGAATGCAGAAAATGCTTATATAATGAGATAAATGCATTCTAAAGTGCCATCGTGAGCGCAAGCACAAATAAAGAGTAAAAATATTTTTTTGAATTTTTTTAATAAACTTTAGGATGGCCACGATATCTTAGTGGTTATGGTAATAAACTCATCTCCGGTGTATCATGGGTTCGAGTAATGGAGCCACTGAAGACCCATCGTGTACATGGGTCTGATGCACGTTAAATCTGTCGAGGCCCATGTGCGTGGTGTTGTAGTAACTAGATCGGGATGCTAGCAGGGACGACTTAAGACTCTTTGAGGCCCTGTGCCCACAGAAGATTTTTTGAGGCCTTGGGACCCATGCAAAAGTAAGCCCTACTTGATATCGTTAAAAGTAGACAGTATATAGCATGCGTTGTCATTCAAATGGTAATTTGAAATAAATAAATGTGCACGAGAGACTTATACTGTCTCAAAAACCTAGCACAAACCTGCTTAACCGATTCCACTAAATGAGGTGAATTATTTTTTATGGTTTTAGGCCTAGGCCTAGACATGGACAATAGTCATTACATATAATAATACAGTCTTACCACTTTTACCAATGGACTAAATTCATGTGACGTCATAGTCACATGATAACTGAGCCATGTGTTTCGGCCAATTAATGCGACTTCATAATTATATCATAAATATAATCACGCGTTTACAGCCAATTAGTTTATGTGCTTCTCTATTGCCAACTTTTGCTTTTTGCAGGAACTTTCTTTTAGAAAGTACATATTTGTCAACGATATAATAATGCACATAGTTAAACAAAATGCACTTAATTTAAAAGTATTCGTATAATGTAAGTATCTTTTTTTAATTTTGAAAACTGTTTGAAGAATTTTAACACGTAAACTCTTTACCCAATCATCAATTTTTAAATGTTATCTAAACTTTACAAGTTGAACTAGTATGCCAATTTTTAATCAATGGGAAACACGTGGTTGCCGTTATAATGTGACCATCATGAATTTAGTCCATTGACATGCAGTTTGAAATTACCTGTTTTTCGGGGGAAATGTGCGGGAACATTATTTGACCATTAAAATGATCTGGATCATAATCTTATTAAGACAGAGTCAAGAATGAAATGAGCCCCAAACCGAGGGTGAGGCCCTGGGCCCGGGCCCAGTTGGCCCATGCCTTAAGACGTCCCTGGATGTCAGCTCTTAACTTGACAGAGATTCAAAATTATAAAGACTGGACATGGGGTTGGTTGTTTCTCGAGGGATCAGTTTGCAGGTCTAAAACCTCTTTGGATGACATCAGTTCCTTTGGGGATTTCACCATTAGCCTTAGCGTTGCTTTATATTGCGACGTTAATGTAACTCTCTTAATCAAACTTCAGACTTACATTATCAATTGCGTTTATAAAAAGACATTCCAAAAGAATTTCTATAGGATTTGAATGGCAATAAATTATCAATTAAATGAGTTTTCCTTTTAAATAAATTCCTTTCAAATCACAAAAATATATTTATAAAGTAATAACTTTTAATCAGATCTTGTTAAGGTATAACAAATTGCTTTTATTTTCCGTAGCTTTTTCAGAAATGTTTATGAAGATAAGTCGAAGATATTCAAAATGAATTATTTAATGGAAATAACAATTTTAAATTTTCTTTGAGTGTTGTCGTATGCATGCGTTATATATATAGATATAATATCATTAGTAATAAAATAAATCACTATTTTTTATTGTAACTTAATGCTAACAGCTTGACAGTATACTTCAAAGTAGATTATCGCCGCAGTCATACTGTGGTAATCTTTTAGACATAAGATTGCCAGATTAAACAAAGCTTTAAGGAACCATACTTCAAGATTATCTGTCTATATAACTGGGTTGAAATAAAATTTAGAAAAAATATAATAATAAATAGTAAAATATTTTGAAAAATTGTAAAAGTCTAAGTCATCATAATCCTAGAGCAGGGGGCGTCAACCTGTGGCACGCGAAAGACAGTGAAGCACGATGGAGTCGTAACAGTGGCCCACGAAGACTTATTAAAAAAAATCTAAGTATTTGGAAAGATAACAATAAATAAAACACTTTTTTTGCAATTTAATCGGAAGATGGTTGTTATGGACAAATAATAAGTTATGTTTAATGTCAAATATGTTATATTGAAGAGTGCGATTTAAATTTTTAACTAATAAGTTATGTGTGTTTAAAACGAGTACATTCTAGAAATAGTCGTAAAAAGAAAATAGCCGAGTTATTTAAGGTATCCGACTACGTTTGGAACCGTGATTTTATAATAAAAAAGCGCATAAAAAATGGATAATTTTCATGATATTTAATGTCATTTAGATTAGAATACATGTATAAAATTGTTTTAAGGACATTGTGACAAAAAAAGTTATTTAAATACAATATTCCGGCAAGAAATTTACTTAAAATAACCTATTTTCAAAATGTTCTTTTGTGAAAATTGCTTCTATTACAATAATATTTTGACTGCATATAGCTCAGACCTCTGTACAGAGGCTCGACTATGATGTTTGAAAAATTCCTTTTATTTTCAGAGTTATAACTCATTGAAATAATTATCGGCGTTTTTTTTTCTTAAAATTTTTCCCCTCTGTTGTCGTAAAATATGGATAAACCCAATTCGAAGTTATATATTTCAAAAATTCTAGTTGACCCTCTGTACAGAGGTCTGACATCTATATACAGGTAAAATATTATTATAATAGAAACATTTTTCACAAAAAGAGAATATTTTAAAAATGGATCATTCTATGTTCAATTTTTGTCAAAATATTGTACTTAAATAATTTTTTTATTGTAATACTATTCTTAAAACAATTTTATATATACATTTTCTAATCTCAGTGACACTAAATAACATAAATATTATCCATTTATACGCTTTTGCAAAATCACGGTTCGGAACGTAGTCAGATTACCTTAACGTATTTTTAATTTGAGGAGCATGGCCATATTTTATGTTTATTCTCTGTAAATATGAATGAAACATAGAGAGAAGATTCCCCACATTCTCTTGGCTAGGAAATTACAATGGAGAAAAAAATAGATATATATATATATATCATAATTACGTGGTAGAAGGTAGGGAAATAGTAGTTATTTCTAGAAATTGCATAGGTGGTTTTAGAGAAAGCATGGTGTCAGATTGTAGCAGAGTTAAGTACGCGTAAGCTATTAAGGTATTTTTCTTTCTAAATGTAGAAAATAAATCTGGGAAAACAAAAGGTAACGCGGGAAATGAAATGAAGATAGCGCTTAGAAAAATGGTATTCGTAGTTAAGATTTTAAGCAAAATATTTAACATTACAATATAAAATAATATTAAATTGTACTGTTACTTATACAAATATATGTATGTAATGTGTTCATAATGGTTTTTGTTTATTTGTAATCAGCTGCGGATTGGTATTTTGCCATTGCAGACCTAGTACATTCCCCGGAAGCTAGTGTCTTATTTTAATTCGGCACCATATGAGCGGATACCAATCGCCATACGTAATTTTTTGACACCCAGTTTCCTCCCTAATGGAAGGCACCTGAGCTCTAACGATGCGAATCTGTACTAGGATTTAATTTCGCCTAGAGCACCCAAGCCAAACAAACACTCTAGGGATCTTTTACATGCCGTATAATCATACGATATGGCCGCTGCCGATTTTTCTGTATCATGAAATTCTACCAACTTGGGCTGGGGTCGAACCCTCAAACTTAGGTGCAGAAGGCCAGCTACAAACCAACCACGCCACCCAGCTGGCTGGAGTTCATAATGTAATTCATGTATTTAAATATTAAATGTACTAATAAACTGTTATTGCTTTAAATGCGTCTTGCTTAAATAGATCATTAGGAACGCAGCCACATATGGAGGATCAAGCGACGTGTAATTGTGAGAATAAAATAATTCAAAATATACACTACGCTTACAAGTAATGCTGAAAAATCACGAACTACGAAGCTCCACAGAATGGTTTCCTTTGTAAAAATGCTGTTTGTAATTCTACTAAATATACATATGAAATACATTTGCAATGATTTGAAAAAACGTTTTAATGAAATGAACAAGAATAACGAATATAAGAGAAAGTGATAAGATTTTCACCAAGATAATTTTATTTCTATCGTTGCCATTTTGTTACTCTGACTTTGTTGATTTCGATGCAATTGCATTTCCTTTGATTTTCATCCTAAAAATTTGGAACAATCTTAAAGACGATAATTCATTAATAATGTTGCATTGCATCTATAGTCATGTTTATATTTTTTTAGGTAGGTAAACTTTGAACTATTAAATAAACTCTGTTATCGGTTATTTATTGTTGAATATTTGGTAATTTTATTCTGAAACATTACTTTGAAGGAGAATTTTATTTATTTTTTTTTGTTCACAAACTTTTGGTGAGAATGTGATTTAACAGCACCGTTGAAGTGGTTTAAAAAGTTACCAAGCAGGCGTGTTCTCATTGGGTTTCCCAAAAGTAAACTCATGTTGACACTTTACAAAGTACAAAATAAAAGAAAAAGGAAACAAATTGCCAATCTATACTACCGGTGTTAAGTTTTGGCGATTTATCTCCAAAAATAATTTCGAAGCCAAGGAATAAACAGCATTTTACCCAAACTTTTGTTCAATTTAGAAGTAATATTAAATTCTTTAAAAAAAGGAATTTACTCTGGGTAATTTATTAATGCTTAAGTAGTTATTTAAATAATGATTAAATCCAATAAATTCAATGATTATTATGTTAGTACTTACACATTATCACATCGATCGCCTACATTATTAATAACTCGACAAGTTGACAATCCTGATTTACTATGAGTCGTATACGCTGAATTGGCAACCATGGGTTTCGTTTCATATAATGTCGCCAATAGACTAAGGTAAACCAATATATAAGCCAATTCATATAAAGTCAACAATTAAAACATATTCAAGAAAGTTTGTTTTTTTTATCTCTAAACTAATAATTTAACTGGTATTTGAGGTACTTACTTTTTATACCATCAACCAATTTCATAAAATCAAAAGACGTCGCCAAATACTATCACTGCAGGTAATAGAAGCCAACGGTTATATTCCTCACATGCGTTTTATTTTTATAATTATTTAAATAATGAAAACGATCTCCAGTCATTGATTATATCTCGAGAAAAAATGTGCAAAAATTAAATATATTTTAAGTTTAATCAACGTCAATTACATACAATTATTTTCTCCGATTGAATTAACATATTTGGAATAATTACAAAAGATGCCAACTTAAACAATATAACTTTAACACAAACGATTATATATCAGCAAATAAATAAAGTAATCGAATAAATTAGAGCTATATGAATTATATATATATTGAATTAAAGCAAACGATGATATGGATACGAATTTTCAACTTAAGCAATATCTGTAATTCCTACATAATTTAAATAGTCAATTAAAAATTAGTTCAAAGTAAGGAAAGATATTGTATAATAAATTTAAATATTTTGCAGTACGAAACAGATTACAATATACGCAAGCAAGATTATTCTGTTTATACACGGGTGAGAAGCAATTCCTACTATTGGCTGCATATCATGGCATTTGATTACGTTTTTTCATTTGACGAATCGGTCGATGCACATTGGAGCAAATATCCTCAAAACCTGCCAAATATTAAAAAATATAAAGTGATTTCAGAATACACACACCTTTATATATTACTTAATTAGAATATTAACTAAAGTATACCATTTGACAGTATTTAAAAATATGCTCCATAACAAACCTAGTTCTTTACTACAGTGAAGTGTACATACGTCTTGCAAACTGAGTTATTCAGTATTGGTGATTTATGTGTGGACAGTTTAATAGTTTCGGCTAATGTAAACTATTTCTTGGTGTTATTTAGTTATGTGGAACCTTCATCTTCAGGTATGTAACTCTGTTTGTTGCGAAACGCGATCGAGAATTAGAGCGACTCAAGAGAGCGTTCCTATGGCAACGGCTCACGATTTTCGAATAGTTATTTTTTTGTCATAATTTTTATTTTAATTTAATTTTATGTACTTTTCTTTTCCTGTGATGCCGTGTGGCAACGTTAGTTGTTGTGAATTGTAAAATAAAAAAGAATGTTGCTGCGTTTCTTATGTTATGAAATTAGTCTGTTTATTTATATGTTGAATTTCTTTTGAATTCTTTTGGATTTTTTAATGAACGATATACGACAATGAACTTGACATCGGTTAGATGAACTAACCTAGAAGGAATAATGTATTCCTATATATTTTGAATTTTGACGCACCAAATTAGCTTCGTTGGTTGCAACATAAAATTGGCGTCCGTGACAGGACAGTTTGTTGTTGTCTAAATATTTTTTAAATTTATGAATGAACAATGGAACCGTTGAAGATTAAAAGAAAAAATGAACGCATTGCGTTTACTTTAACAACGAATAATATTAAAGAAGAACTATTAAAGGATATTTATGATGTTGAAAATCTTCGAATCCTTTTGACTCAGTTGTGTCATAAATTTGGAAGATTAGAAACGACGCATGAAAAGGTTCTTGGTTTGATTACTGATGAAGATGGATATGAAAAAGAATTTACAGAAGGTGAAAATTATCGTGACATCTTTTTAATGTTGAGAACCAAACTTGAGAATAGGATTTCGAAGTTAGCTGAATCAGTGAACATTCACAATGAAACAAGTGTCAGTAGCGATCTTGAGACAGTGAATACAAATCGAAAATTCAAATTACCGAAGCTGGAACTTATGAATTTTTCAGGAGATGCCAGGGAATATTTGAGTTTCTGGTCTCAATTTTCAAAAATCCACGAAGATCCTGATATTGTTCCTGAAGATAAATTTCAGTATTTAGCTCAGTGCATTATACCGAATTCCAGAGCTGCACATTTGATTAACAGTTTTCCCATGACAGCTGATAACTATCCGAAAGCAATCGAACAGCTGAAAGAACGTTTCGGTTGATTGATTGAATATTAACGTCGCACTGTTCAGCTACACGAGGGCTTTTGGCGACGGACTAGGAAGAACGTTTCGGACGAGACAGTTTGCTAGTACAAATATTTGTTCGTGATCTTTTAAGATGACAGAACACCTCTAAAACTCAATTTTTGGTCAAAATATCGATTTTTCGTTTTTGATCTTATATTAAAATTCAATATTTTATCTTTGTAAATCTGTTTAAATTTTGTTTCTATCTTAATTAGAAGCCGAGTTACAGCTTTTTCAATATTACTTAATCATAAATTTCTCGGACCCGAAATAGTTTATGCTAACCGGAAGTGGCCGAGTTGTTTGTTTACGTTTCTCTTTCATAGTATATGACATGAAATATCATAATTAATATACAAATATTTAGTCAGAAATTAAAATAGAACATTTAAGAATAAATATAAATGTATTTGGAAATACAGTTTTCTCCTTTTTTATGTGTAAAACCTGGCAGCAAGTTTGTTGTTTTGACTTTGTATACATATACGTTTGATTTTCATGCTGAAAGAATTGACAACGTAAAAAAGTTTATTTGATTGTTTTATTCTGTTTTATTTTAACTTAAAAATGGTTAAGAGTATTGCTAGAAAGCGCAAGCGGTAATTTTATGGTAATAAATTCACAAACACTTCGAAAAAGAATAGCACTTCAGCAGTTCCTGAATGTACTGCTAGCTGTTCAAAGTTGGGAAATGAGAGTTTCTCAACTGCAGAAGAAATGCCTGTTCCTGTGTTTGGTAACAGAATCGTTGACCTTGAACTTATTGTGGAAGCTTTTGCTCAACTTTGCTGCACAAAATGTTTTGCTGAAAAAATAGAACTATTCGAGGATTCCAGATATGGATTGTGCTCCCATTTTACACTAAAATGTAAGTGTTGTGACTTTTTTTTTTTGCATTTGCTTCTTCAAAAAAAGTTGTAAATGTACCTGTCATAAATACCAGGCTAGTATATGGTATGCGGCAGATAGGCAAAGGTTTTGCTGGGGCATTTAAATTATGCTCAACATTAAATTTGCCTCGACTAACCAAAACTGCTTTCAAAAATCAGGAAGCAAAGCTTTTAAAAGTGGTTCAGGAAGTAGCTGAGGAATCCATGATAAAAGCTGCTACTGAAATCGTGGAGAAAAAACAAAATCTCTCATCCGATATTGTAAAATGTGGCATATCGGTGGATGGTACATGGCAGCGAAGAGGCTATACATCTATGAATGGCTGTGTTGCTGCAATATCAGTTGATACTCTGGTAAGGTATTAGACATAGAAGTTATGTCGTCCTACTGTCCAACATGTAAGAGACTTGAGACTATGCCAAGAAACTTAGAATATGAGTCGTCAAAAGCCGACCACATATGTCAGTGTAATTTCACAGGCTCTTCATCAAAAATGGAAATTGTGGGGGCTTCCCGAATATTTCTTCGATCTGAAAAAAACCGCAGACTGCAATACACTCAATATTATGGGGATGGCGACTCAAAAGCTTTCATGAGTGTGAAAGACACTTATGGATTAAACAGTGTGACCAAGTTTGAGTGCATTGGCTATGTACAAAAGAGAGTGGGTTCTCGTCTGAGAAAACTAAAACTAAAGGACTGTCTGGTAAAGGCAAATTAACTGATAATTTTATCGACAGACTTCAAAGCTATTACGGAATAGCTGTTCGCAGCAATGTCGGTAACTTAAATGCCATGTAGCAAAATGTAATTGCTGCGTTATATCACTGTGCATCAAGTGATAAGAAACCGATGCATGGTCAATGCCCAATAGGGAAAGAAAGCTGGTGTTATTTTCAGCAGGGGGTGGCAAATGGAACAAAATGTTCCGCAAAAAATATGCTGGTTTATCAAATGATGTTTTAAATAAAATTAAACCAGTATATTTATAGAACTATGCGACAAACAGATATTAAGTGCTTGTATGGACGCACGCAAAATTCCAACGAGTGTTTTAAATCTAGTAATGAAGAATGCTGTTCCCGGACGTTCAAAGACGATATCAGGAGGATTATAATAAATAATAAATGTTTTGTTAAGATTCTAAGCAACATTAAGCTATAGTAGGCATCTGAAAATAATTTTAATTGTATAAGCTCTTAGAAACAATTTTTTCTACTACTTTTAGCTACCTTACGATATATAGTGGGCCACAAAAGTGTTCGTACACTTGCAATTTCTTATAAAATTTAACGTTTTTGACTAATAAAAATTAATATATTGTAATTGTAATTTTTTTTGTGATATCTGCAACTTGTTCTCAATGGAATGACATAATTAAATTTTTAAAAATAGCATAACTATTTTTTTAAAAATTAATAATCAAAAAGCTACTAAAAATTTACGCCACAAAAGTCTTCGTACACTTAACAAAAATCTCAACTAAGCTTTAAATATTGCATTTCTTTCTTAATTTAGTACTTAGTAGGATATCTTTTAGTGTTTACAACAACTTTTAAGCATCTTGGTATAGAATTAATCAGTTTTTTGTAATTTCAGCATCGATTTTCCTCCATTCTACTTTGATTATTATTTTCCCTTCACATTTTGTGTTTATCTGTCATGTTTTCCTTTTCTTACATCAAAATCTCATCAAATATGTTCTACTGGGCTAAATAAAGTGATTGAGGAGGTGTCTTAAAAAGTTGGGAACAGTTTTAGAGACACCAGTGGCGTACATTGAGAGCAGTGCGCTTGGCATCATTATCCTCTTAAAAATGAAGTCGTTTCCAATATCCAAATTTTGGGCGGATAATTTAAAATTTTCTCTTTAAAATATTTAAATAGTGCTCATGATTCACAATACCATCAAACTTTACCAACTACCTGATTCTGAGGCCAATTTACACCCCAACGCCAGAACATCTTCACTTCAATGCTGAAGCATGAAGGTGGAGGAGTTCTTGTTCCACATAAATTCATGGGATTAAACTCCACATTTTTCAGACCCATCGGAACCAAAAATGTTGAATTATCTGTCATCCCAATCAATTTGCTGTAAATTTTGAATTTTCTGAAACTTAAGGGGACTTGGCACCCTTTGAGCAAACTTCTTTATTTACGTATTTAAAAATTATATTTTAACATTTTATACAATGTTTCTATTCAAGAAAATGTTACCAGATGAAAATTTTGATATATTATTCACACAATTTTAAAAAATTTAAATTTTTTGAAGAAAATTGGGAAAATTTTTTAAAATTTTACTCCTTTTGTAAAAAATTAATTTTTGACCTGAAATTTTAATAATATTCTTATGGATGTTCTTAACAACTTTAGGGATCGATTTTAGAATAACTTCATTCGTTTTCGAGAAAAAAAATAAAATGTTGATATACAGGCTAAAAATCAACGAAAAAGCCAACATGTCTTACATTTTATTTTTTTAAAAAAAAAAAAAAGTATTCAGTTTATAGCAAAACGGATCCCTAATTTTATTACATGCTTTATTTTTAACACGCAGGAAAAAATTGAAGTGATTGGTAAATAATTGTCGAAGGAGTAGCATTTTGAATGCACTAAGGTTTCGAAAACACAAACTGAGAAAAACCACTTTAAAGTTTATAATTCTGAAAACATAATTATTATAAGTTTAATTAAACTTAAAATACCCCTTTAAGATATTACTTATACGTTTTTCTTTAAAATAATTGCATTTTCATATGTTTTCAACCCACACATTTTTATAAATGATCAACTTTCAGAGAGTACTAATTGCACAAGAAAACTCAAGAAAAACTTTAAAAAAAACTTTTTTCTGTCACGACAGAAATTTTAACTGTTTTTCTCTCTCTCTCTTCTTATAATATTAAAGTATTATATTTGTATGAAAAATATATCAGGAATAAGAGCTGAAATTATAAAATTATTAATATAAAATGCCTTAATTTAAAAATTTTACATGCACACATTTCACAAGGAAGAAAAATTACATTATTGTATTGCCTAGGAAATATTCTGCTTTTAATACTACACATTCTTTTTTATAGTTATTATTTCTATTTATAAAATAGATTTTTTTATCATAACGCATTTTTTAGCTTTTTTTTCTAAAAGGGGGTGTGGCTGAATTGCCTAATTTGTTTTCAAATGAAGTTTTATTCAACTTCTAACTTTCCGACATGCACAAGTGATATAATAATCGAAAGATAATAATGCAAAGAATAATATTAAATGAAAATAAAAAAAACGATAGGTTTGTGATTTTTAGGATACCAAGTCCTCTTAATCCCAAGAATCTAGTTGGATCAATAAAACGTGGAGGTGGAAGTGTTCTTGCTTGGGGGTGTAAATCGGCCACAGAATTAGGTAATTTCATATTTTTTGTTGATTTTGGGAATCATGAGCTCTATTTAAATATTTTAAAGAGAAATTTTTAATTATCCGCCCAAAATTTGGGTATTGGAAACGACTTCATTTTTTAACAGGATAATGATGCCAAGCGCACTGCTCTCAATGTACGCCACTGGTGTCTCTAAAACTGTTCCCAACTTATGAAAATACCTCCTCAATCACTTTATTTAGCCCAGTAAACATATTTGGTGAGATTTTGATATAAAAAAAGAAAACATGACAAGTAAACACAAAATGTGAAGTGAAAATAATAATCAAAGAAGAATGGAGGAAAATCGATGCTGAAATTACAAAAAACTGATTAATTCTATACCAAGACACTTAAAAGTTGTGAACACTAAAAGATATCCTACTAAGTACTAAATTAAGAAAGAAATGCATTATTTAAAGCTTAGTAGAGATTTTTGTTAAGTGTACGAAGACTTTATGGCATAATTTTGTAGTAGATTTTTGATTATTAATTTTTTTAAGAAGTAGTTATGCAATTTTTAAAATATTAATTATGTCATTCCATTAAGAACAAGTTGCAGATATCATAAAAAAATACAATTGCAATATATTAATTTTTATTAGTTGAAAAGATTAAATTTTATAAGAAATTGTATGTGTACGAACACTTTTGTGGTCCACTGTAAATCAATTTTTAAAACTTGACTTACAGAAAATAATTTTACCCGAATGTATCATTATTATTTAAAGTTATTTATTTTGTTTTAGGGATGTCTTCTACTACATTGTTCATTACAAGACAAAATCTTTTAAATGTAATGTATAGTTTTGGGGAGAATAACTTCGAGCAATCATAGAAGTATTTGATAAAAGAACTGTGTGTGTGTGGGAAAACGAACAAGCTGTCATGTAGAGGATTTAAAAATGAAATTGAGTAGTTTCAAGTTTCAATATAAGTCAAAATGAATGAAAGCGTATAGAATAGAAGAAAACTTAATAAATATAATAAAGAGTGGCTTGAGGGAGAGACATGACATCTCTTGAAAACTCCATCGCTAAGTCAGATGATAAAGCAACATTTGATGTAAATGATAATGTTAAAGATGAATATACCCTAACTTATCTTCAGCAATCAAGCATTATAAAATATCAATCATAATGAAGTAATTTTAGAGTACACATAATTTATTTCGATTCTTATCAATAAATATGTATTTGGCTAGGCTTTGTTTTTAATTTCCCGAAAATTCCTAAATAGTTAAATATTTGTACTCTTCACAATTCAATACTTTATCTATATATTATATAATGAAAACTGTATCATTTGTCAATTATTTCAGTGGTCGTGTTAGCGCAACTGAAAAAAGCGCAGTCACAAACCTATAACCGATAAGTACCTAAATTAACGTAAAAAGAAACTAGAAGAAAAGAGAAACCAAGATGAATTAGAGAAAAAGAGATATAGGAAACAAATGAAACAGGGTTAAGTAGATGTAAAGGCAAAAAATAGTTTGAATCAGAGAAATGTAAATGGAAAAATGAATGAAAAATATAGGAAATATTATTATAAAAACCTAGAAAAAAAACCGGTGAAACCCAGATTGGATATTCAGAATTTAGTGAAGTTTGGTCCTACAGTAAACGATACTAGTTTTTATCTTACCTTGAATGTTGAATTCAAATAGAAGATGTTGTAAAAAAAAACTTTTGGGGAGTCTTAACTTGTTGACCTGTTGTCAAATAATAAAGAGCTCGGGATATAACTAGTGAAGATGAAGTCGCAGCAAATTAGGATCAGATCTTATTTATGTTATGAGACTAGAAATAGCAGAAAAGAACAGAAAATTAACTAGAAAACACATAAAATAAGAGAGTTCGTTGCCCTTAAAAGATCGCAAGTCGGAATAGATTAAAGCATCTATAACTGCAAACATCCTGACTTACGATGCAAGGGAAGCTGGTTAGCCAAACATCACAGCTATATTAGGTGATTTTGATTGATTCTGAGGTCATAATGTTGAAATGGAATAAATCAAAACGTCAGGAGGCTAAATATAGGTAAATAAAATGACTCTTTAATTTTAAAGGGCTATTGACGGCCTTATTCACTTTATATTTGAACATATTATATTCTGAAAAATGCTAACTGATTTGATTTTATATTATATTTTGAATGTTGATAGATATAGTTTGGCTGTTGTTACAACTTGCCTCTATCAAACTCCATGTATTTAAATATTAATTGTATAAATCACCTTTTATTATTTTACTAGCACCTTGCTTTAATAACTCGTTAGCAATGATCTGTTACGTTGTATTGAAAGACAAAATCTCTGGTGGAATGTTACAATCACACATACCGAAGCACATAATCGACAAGGATATCGAGCTATCGTTAATCTGTGACAAACGATGTCACACATGTAAGGGGATCGCATTTCAGATTTCGTAAATATTCTCCCCAGACTATAATGCCACCCCCACTAGCTCGAAAGAGCATCCTACTAGGAAGGAAATCCCTCTCTTGGTGGGATATGCACCATGTGCACACCTTGCCCTTCGCATGTACCAACGTGATTATGGACCCATCAGTTCAAACAATATTCGTCTATATATTTGGAATCTAGTGGTGAAAATGCTAATATTTTATACTGTGTGGTAGGGAGAGTTATATTAATTCACTATAAAGCAACACGAGAACTATTAGCTTTTGTAATAATCAAATTAATTGTAATCGTTTTATTGTATTGCTAGTTAAACATCTGGCGACACCTTTAGTGCTTACAATTCTACGGTAACGCTTGTTGTGTGGTGATTCGTGCTTAGAATCTTTTAACTTAATAAATCTTTAATTCCTACTGAAAAGTATTTCTGCAACATTTGTGACGGATCTCATAATTTTGAATCTTGATGAATGGATGAGCACGACACTTAAGCTGACATCTCCATCTTCTAACTACCACACCACATCAACGAAACAACTGTGAGCCTCGACATATTTCACCTGCATCAACCCCCTCTACATGTGAGTCTTTAACAGGCTCCGGGATTCAAATCCGTGACACTCCGTCAACGAGTTCGTGCCCATAACGACTTATCGCGATTTCTATTAATGTCCTCTTGGGATTTATTTGGGGCCGAAATGGCAATTCTTTCCAACCAACTCAAGAAGAAGAATGTGTATATGTAAATTAGGAATCATATGTATATGGGAAGTTTAGCATTCGCGAGGTCGCTAAGTGAAGTCGCTATGTGTTACTAAGTAAAAAGATGGTCGCAAGGTGATATGAAATATAGTCTACAAGAGGAATCTTAATCATGGAAATTAGCCTAACAGTGCCGGTGAAGATTAACCAAAAGTGGGTCCGAGCCCAACGGAGTATAATTGGATTAAAGCCAGAACAGAAATGATAAGGACCGTTGCTGTTTATCTAGGATATAGTGGTAAGATTGATAAGTTAATCTTTAAGTATAAATCCTTTACTAGTGAGGTAGCACTTAACTATAAAGTTAGATTCAGTGGTTAGTTGCGCTTCGATTGGTAATATGAGTTGCGTCTTCTCGTTCTTGATCATACTCCTTAGATTATTCTTGTTGTTGTATTGTGCTTCAACTAAGATCTTAATAATCAGATTTTAGTATGAATGACTTTAGTAGCTCTTCGTTCTTCCCCACAGAAACAGGTCGCATGGATAGTGTAAAACGGAGGTCCCCATGGGCGGGAACCTCACAAATTGGCTACCATGGCCACATTTTCTACTGTGATATGCTGCCCTACTGGGATGATAGCTTAAGCGTGGAAATTATTTTGGATTACATAACTTCAGCAATTTAACTTTAGTGCATTTGTGTGTGTGTATGCACTAGCAATAAATTACTGGATGATCCCTTACACAACGGAACATTGATCATTTTTAATATTTGAGTTTACCAACGTTGTGGTTGTTTATCCACACTATCGTTTACGCTAGTTGAGAGAGTGGTTGTTTCCCACACTCCTCACTTAACTGCAACTGAGTGCGCCAGACTTTCCACTCCTCACTTAACTGTAACTGAGTGCGCGAGATTTTCCCGCTTTTCCTACCCCAACTGAAACTTTTTTGGAACCCGGTACCGGGACATTCTGTAAACAAAAACGCAACGGACGGACGCAAGGTCTTGTTCGCATCAATCCGCAGCACCTTCAAGGGTGTAATTTTCATTTAACCGCATTATTACCTTTTAGTGTAAACTTTAACTGTAAATATTTATTTTCTTGTAATATAAATTTAAGTACTATCTCCATCTCTGGCTATTATTCGGACTCAACCAACGGCACCATATGGAGGCACCGACGACATTCGTCAACGATTCAGAGAAACAAGAGATAAGTACTAGTTTATATTTTCATTCAACGTTTGACTTTGGTTTCTCTTACTGATTCATTCCATCCATATTTCGTTTTATCAATTAATGGATGCCGAAACGGCTACAGTGCTTCGCGGCAGAGCGAAGGCTGCACTTACAAGAACTATAAATTTCATTGATAAAAATGATCAAACTTTTGACAAAAATGATATACGCAACAAGTTAGAGAAACTTGAATTAACTTATACGGAATTTGATAAAGCGGATGCTGCTTTACCTATCGAATCCTCTGAAATGGAAGAATTCGAAACAAAATATTACGAAACCAAAGCCAAGCTACAAAATATCTTAGAAAATTTATCTGTGAGAACATATGTATATAATGATAATTCTGATGTCTTTGAAAATGTCTCAAATATGAAATCTAGCAATTTTAAGTTGCCAAAAATTAATATTGAGCGTTTTTCTGGTGATTATAAAAATTGGCCTTCATTTAAGGATTTATATGTATCATTAGTGCATGATAATATGTGTTTATCGAATATACAAAAGTTTCAATATCTCAGAGGTTTATTGCTGTCAGAACCAGCAAATATAATTAAGCACATTCCCATTACTGAAACGGCTTATAACGAGGCTTGGGAAAAATTATTAGCTCGTTATGATAAAAAAGAAGCAAATCATTTTTTCACTCATTAAAACCTTCATGGAACAACCTTCTTTTAACGATACTAACTCTCACAACTTACGCAACATAGCAGACACTTCCGACGAAGTAATTAGAGGTCTTAAATCTATTGATACTAAAGCAGAGTCTAGAGATGTATGGTTGATTTACATTTTGTTACAAAAGGTTGATCCTAAAACGCGCCAAGAATGGGCGCAATTCTCAAATAATATTGATTTTCCCACATTTGAAGCATTTATAGAATTTTTAAATAACAGATGTACATGCTTAGAACTTTATAATGTTAGCGTTACTCATGAAAAACAACCTTATATTAATAAATCGAAATTTAACAATAGTTTAAAATGTTCTTGTTGTAAAATGAATCATCTTGTTTTCAAATGTTCTAAATTTAAAGAAATGTCTGTTAAAGAGCGTATACAACTTGTTAATAAACAAAAATTATGTATGAACTGTTTATCTGATAGGCACACTGAGTCACATTGTAATTCAACTTTTACTTGCCACTATTGTAAGAAAAAGCATCATTCGCTATTACATGATAATAATTTTAAAAATTTCGCAATGTCAGCAAATAAATCTCATCGTGCTGAAGGTCAAAACCAGACAGGAAATGATACTAATCAAAGCAAAGAAGTTGCAGCTTCCGTGAACTCTATACAAACATGTTTTTCTTTATTACCAACTTTAAGCGTTAACATTAAAAATATTTTGGGGGAGAACTGTCAAGTTCGAGTTATGGCGGACAGCGGAAGTGAATCATCATTCATTTCGGAAAAATGTTTAAAACTGCTAGGCCTGAAAAGAAAAAACGCTAGATTTCAAATTAAAGGATTGCAAGATTCTAAAATCGCGATGACAAGAGGGGTGTGTTGAAATAGATTTAGTATCGTTACATGACCCCAAGGTCAAACTACCAGTTAAAGCATATGTTTTGGAAAAACTAACTGCTCCGTTACCAACGGAAAAAATAAACGAAACACATTTCTCTCATTTAAAAAATGCCTGCTTAGCGGATCCGAAATTTTTTATCTCAAACAATATCGATATGATTCTCGGATCTGACTACTTTTTTCTATTTTGCTTCCTGGGCAAATTACTTGCTCTCAAAGTAATTTAATCGCTCAAAATTCCATTTTTGGTTTCCTAATTTCAGGCAAATTAACTGAGTCTTTAAACTCAAATTCAATGCTAAATCTTCACATTAATGGTACAAATATTGACAATCAATTAAAGCAATTTTGGGAATTAGAAGAAATTCCTAACGTAAAAGATAAATTATTAACTTCTGAAGAGCAATTTGTGGAAACACATTTTCAAAATACTTATGCATGTAATTCCGATGGACGCTTTGTTGTAAAACTTCCATTTTATAAATCAAATTCAGAATTGGGAGACTCAAAACCCGCAGCAATTTCTCGCTTATTAGCAATGGAGCGGAAATTTAAAAATAACCCAGATTTTGAAAAACAATACAAAGAATTCATGAACGAATACGAATCGCTAGGTCACATGAGCTTAGTAAATTCCAGATCCCATACTTCCAAAGATCAGAATTTTTTACCGCATCACGCCGTTATCAAGCCATCCAGCCTTACAACAAAGTTAAGAGTAGTTTTTGACGCATCTTGCAAAACTACAAATGGTACGTCATTAAATTCTCTGCTAGGAGTAGGTCCCAAATTACAAAGGGATATTTTTGAAATATTGCTTAATTTTTAGAATTCCTAGAATTGTATTTACAGCGGACATTGAAAAAATGTACCGTCAAATTTTAGTAGCTGATGAAGATCAGAAATACCAACAAATTCTGTGGAGAAATAACTCTAGTGAAAACATTCGCACATACAAGCTAAAAACTGTCACCTACGGTTTAGCCTCAGCTTCCTTTTTGGCCACTAGGTGTATTAAGCAAATCGCTCTCGATGATAAAGATAATCCCAACCTCTCCCGAGTTTTACAGGAAGATATTTATATGGATGATTTACTATCAGGAGCAGATACGCCAAATAACGCAATCTCCATTTGCAGGACATTGCTCATGTTTTGAGTACTCGCGGATTTCATTTAAGAAAATGGAATTCTAATTCCACCGAATTTCTCGCTCAATTTTCAGAACATAGTTCTCATGATGCACGAGTTGAATTTTCCAAAGATTCTAATGAAAGTTCTAAAGTATTAGGCTTATTTTGGAATTCATCCAATGACACTTTTGGTTTCCAACCATCGCTTGAACTTACACCACCACTCACAAAGAGACGTATTTTATCTGAATCTTCCAAAATTTTCGATCCTTTAGGACTTCTTTCACCTTGTACAGTATTCATGAAGATTTTTTATCAAAAACTTTGGCTTACAAAAACAGATTGGGATTCTCCCATTCCACAACAATTAACAGAGGATTGGCTTAGGTTTCAAAAGGCCTTTAATGCCATCAACTACCTCACTGTTCCCAGATGGGTCATCCTTACAGCAGACAACATAGTAGAATTGCATGGTTTTGCAGATGCTTCTTCATTAGCTTATGCTGCTGCAATCTACTGTCGGCAGAAACACAACGGCAAAATAAAGGTTCAACTACTTGTATCAAAAACTAAAGTAGCCCCTGTCAAACAAGTTTCCATTCCTCGATTGGAGTTGTGCGGTGCACATTTACTATCCAAGCTATTTAAATCGGTCTTACGGACATTAGAATATTATACCTTTGATGTATTCGCTTGGACGGATTCTAAAATAGTTCTCTCCTGGCTGTCTGGTCATCCTCGCCAATGGAAAACTTTCGTAGCAAATAGAACATCTGAAATTATAGAAGTTCTACCTACAAAGCATTGGAGACATGTGCCTTCTAAGGAAAATCCCGCAGATATTGCATCCCGAGGTATTGATCCTAAATGCTTACCTGATTGCAAGTTATGGTGGCAAGGACCACCCTGGCTAAGGCTAGAAACTTCTAGTTGGCCCAAGGCTGAATCCAGTTGCGATGAGGCTTCGGATGAGGTAAAAGCGGAACAAAAATCAGTCTCCATCTTCAATCTGTTTACTCACACATCAAATGATGTAATTCATGGTTTATTCGAACATTACTCTTCACTCACCAAAGTAATTCGCATTTTTGCTTATTGCCAAAGATTTATTAAAAACTGTAAAAGATAGCATCTCAAGGATCATCGATCAGTTCATCCCATATTAATACTACTTCACTTACCTTTTCGGAAACCAAAACCGCTGAAGAAACCATCATTCGTTGGGTTCAAGGTTTTTACTTTCAGGAAGAAATACGAAGCATTAAAAAACAGATTTCTCTGCCACCCAAAAGTCCATTACGTTCACTCCATCCATTCATAGATGAACATGGTTTAGTACGGGTGGGAGGGAGATTGCAAAATTCCCAGCTTCCATTCAATTCCAAGCATCCTATCATACTTCCTTCTCAGCACAGTATTAGTGAACTCCTTATCAAGGAACAACACATTGCTCATTTACATGCTGGGCCGACTTTGTTAGCTCACGTTCTTCGACAGTCCCATTGGATCGTAGGAAGTAGAAAATTAATTAACAAATGTATTAGAAAATGCTTAAAGTGTAACAAATTCAAAACATCCACCACAACACCACAACTGATGGGCAATTTGCAAAACACCGTGCCACGCTGGAGAGACCTTTCTTCAGTTGCGGTATTGATTATGCTGGTCCTGTACTGATTAAATGCAACAAAGGTCGAGGGACTAAATCTACAAAGGGTTACATTGCTTTATTTGTATGCTTAGCAACTAAAGCTGTTCATATTGAAGCAGTCGGAGACTTAACAACTGATTCCTTCATAGCTGCACTTCGTCGTTTTAGTGCTCGTCGTGGTGCTCCCCGCCACATTTATAGTGACAATGGAACCAATTTTGTTGGAGCTCGTCGAAAACTTGACGAAATACGGAAGTTATGGCTTTCTTTACCAACTAATGAAGCCATCTCTTACTACTTATCCAAATCTTCAATAGATTGGCACTTTATTCCACCCTCATCACCACATTTTGGAGGTATTTGGGAATCAGGAATTCGATCCGTCAAATTTCATCTGAAGAGAGTATTGGGAGAAACCATATTAACTTTTGAAGAGTTAACAACCTTGCTCACACAAATCGAAGGATTACTAAATTCAGGCCTCTCTCCTACGTTAATGACTCTGACATAGAATGCATATCTACGCTCACACCTTCACATTTTCTTACAGGTGATGTTCTTCTTTCAGTTCCAGAGGAGCTTCCTTCAACCTCCAACCACCGAGATCGTTGGGAGTTGCTACAGAACATCAAACGGGGCTTTTGGAAGAAGTGGAGTTCCGAATTTATCTCCTCCTTACAACCTCGCAAGAAATGGCAGGACGCACAACCAAACTTGAAGGAAGATGACATCATATTGATCAAAGAGGAGGGTCCTCCTGGTACATGGCCAATGGCTCGAGTTCTTCAAGTGCATCCAGGCAACGACGGACTGGTTCGTGTTGCAACTGTGAAACCAAGACTCAGTGTTTAAACGACCTGTCCATAAACTTCACAAACTTCCCATATATCCGAACTAGTTCGGATATAGGGTGGGAGTATGTTTCCCACTCCTCACTTAACTGCAACTGAGTGCGCCAGACTTTCCACTCCTCACTTAACTGTAACTGAGTGCGCGAGATTTTCCCGCTTTCCTACCCCAACTGAAACTTTTTGGAACCCGGTACCGGGACATTCTGTAAACTGAAACGCAACGGACGGACGCAAGGTCTTGTTCGCATCAATCCGCAGCACCTTCAAGGGTGTAATTTTCATTTAACCTCATTATTACCTTTTAGTGTAAACTTTAACTGTAAATATTTATTTTCTTGTAATATAAATTTAAGTACTATCTCCATCTCTGGCTATTATTCGGACTCAACCAACGGCACCAGTGGTTTTACCGGAATAGATGTGTATCAATGACGCAATGACTAAAAAGTAATTCCGAGATAGAAGAAATACCTAGCGTAATTCCGAGATAGAAGTACCCACTCGTCATCATCTGGCAACTTCCCAGTGATCAAACACATTTAGATTACTCATACTACTTCAGCATTATTCATTCTCATTGCATTACTTTTAAATGGTCTGTAAGCCTAAACACGCGCACGCGCGTTGCGGTATTCCAGTATTAAAATTAACGTTGTTACGTCTTGTGTGTAGAAGTGCAATGCAGGTTCCAAGTATTCAAATGCATACAATATCCAGGTAGTTCAAAAGCCCCCTTTATTGTTGGGTGGACAGCAGAGCGGACTCAATACATCACAGGAATACAAAAAAGGAAACTAATTTGATATCGGGGGTAATGGCGCCAAACACTGCTTGGCGTGATAAAGATCACGCCAAGCAGCACTTCTTGTTGCTGGAATGGAATCCAATATGGCGGCTTAGCGGTAATTTAATGATACAATAATTTTAAAGAACTGTTTGGAAATACATTGAAATGTATTTAAAATAAAGGATATAGGAAGAGATTGAGAATAGCCTAGATCATTCAATAAATAATGAATAACAATATTATGTAATAAAAAGTAACATGTGCTAATAATAGTATTATAAGCAGCATATAATAATCTTATAATATTATTTTATCGTAATTATATATAATATTCATATAGTACGATTTTATAACAGTTATTAGAAATAATAATCATATAGTATAATTTAAGTAATTATAAAAAAGAATAATCGTCGATTTGTAAAAAAAAAAAAAAATGCATAACATTACTCGTATTACACTGGTGTGCAAAAATTAAGGACGAAGTCGAAAAATTAGCATATCAGCTGAACGAAGAGTCACAGCGGACAGAAAGACCAATCAGGAGATTAAGTAAGGTGATGTACGGTAGCACATGCGCAGATATGCAGGTAGACGTAATGGGGGAGTGTCTGAGTAGTATAAAGCATGTTGTCGGTGTAAGATCAGTATTTCTGGCAAAAAGATTGCACGCCGTATAGCAGTTAAAATCACACCGAGTTGCTGCCTCGGCGAGAAATGGCGAATAATCAATCTGTTAGACGACATCTGGATGCTTTTACCCGAGGTTGAATCATTGGGAGAAGTTGGAGGAAGGCCGCAGTGTGACAAGTGTGGCTGCATTCAGAATTGCTCACAGCATCGTTTCACGACTTTGGAGACAATTTCAAGCTACAGGAACAGCTATCCGGGGGTTCAGTAGTGGTCGTCCACGAGGAACCACACCCGCAGATGACCGGTACATTGTCTTACAGGCCAGAAGAAACAGGCGGCAGACAGCGGGAGAAATCGCTAGACACACGACACAGGCGACTGGACGACCGATATCGCGTTTTACCTTGGCCAGAAGACTGCACGGTGGTGGTCTGTTTGCACGACGCCCTGTACGGTGTGTACCTTTAACGCCTGCCCATCGGAGAAGGCGTTCTCTGTGGTGCGGGAACACCGGAATTGGAGAGACAATGAATGGGGACGAGTACTCTTTACACATGAGAGCAGATTCAGTTTGAGTAGCGATTCTCATCGCATACTCATCTGGAGAGAGCGGCGAAGCCGCAATCATCCCTCGAACATCATTGAAAGGGACAGGTATGGAGGTCGCGGTGTTCTCGTTTGGGGAGGCATCATGCTTGGTAGTCTTACAGACCTTCACATCTTCGACGCAGGTTCAGTCAACGGGACCCGTTATCGTAACGAGATTCTTCTTCCATATGTGCGTGTTTTAGAGGAGCTATGGGTCTGCAGTTCCTTTTCATGGACGACAATGCACCATGTCATCGCACAGTAGCTGCCGAACAGCTCTTAGAGAGTGAGGATATTGAACGTATGGATTGGCCGGCACGATCTCCGGATCTCAATCCCATCGAGCATGTATGGGATTTTCTAGGCAGACGCTTGGCAGCTCGTACCTTACCACCAGTAACGATTCGGGAGCTTCGATTGGCGCTGCAAGACGAATGGCCAGCAATGCCTCAACAACTCATTGACACCCTCATTCTCAGCATGGGCAGACTCTGTGAAACCTGCCTAGCAGTCAGGGGAGATCATATCCCCTACTAAAGACCGGATGTTTCTTGCTGGACACCCATCACAGGGATGTTTCGGCCTTCAGTCGCATTGCGCTCCATGCTACTTTTTCAATCAAGCTTCTTTTTATCCCTCTGATTTCTCTTTTAGTAAGTGTTGCTTACATATTACACATGTCCTTACGTATTGGGGATCTTACGGTATTAAATGTGTTGATTTGGAAAGCTTTTGTACAAAGTTATATTGAAAAAACCGTCTCGTCCTTAATTTTTGCATACCAGTGTACATAATTATAAATAAATAACATAAGAATAGCTATAAATAAACAACAAAAATAGTTATAAGTAAATAAGGTAATAATTATAAATAAATAGCAATAATAATTATTTATAAATAAATAACAAAATATGTAATAATATTTATAAATAAATGTTAAAAGAAACATTTATAAATAACGAATATTATATCATTATTACACATAGTAATAATTGCATTTTTTTCATTATGAATAAAATAATTACATAATGTATGTTAAAATTAATTAAGAATATCAATTACAAAGCAGTGAAAACTTGCGCTGTAAGTTTCTTCAACGAATTTCATCGAACAAAGAACGTAAAAAAAACATTTTTAAAACGAAAATAAACGATTTAAAGCGATAATTAAAAGCATAAGATTTATTCTTTTAAGAAAAAAAATTCTAGTACTCACTCATTTTAGAAATATCCATATTTGAAAATAGCACAGAAGTAAACAGAAAACGGAGACAATAGAAAAATTAAACTGAAAAAGGTTAAATTTTAAAAGAAATCGTCTGAAATTAATAGGGCAACACAAACATAATTTTATTATTATCAACCTGAAGTATATTCAGTATCAGCAGTATTTCGTGAAAAGACAAAATTCGTAGCTAAAGTATTTTGTGACAAAAGGCATTTCCGTACTACAGAACGAGTGGTTCGGTATGTCCCCAGTGTCAGATGCCAACACCACTGCTTCTAAAATTGGATAAAGCAGAAGCAATCAAGAAGCAATTTCACCCACGATTTCAAAAAAATTGTAGAAAAGCGTTATAACACTTTTCTAGAGGGTACATTTGTCTCATTAAACTAATTCTAGAATTAAATAAGCTTGTAACTACAGATGAGATATGAAATTAGCACAATAAATAGAATAAAACTATTAGTATTTTATTTAACTTATATTCATTGACTTTTCTGGTACAGTTTAGGGTTCAGTCCTAGGAGAGCGCACACCCTTGGCGCGAATTATTTTGGTTGGCGATAATTGTGCCATCTTGGTAACCCTACTTTGATACACTAGATATGGTAAACCTATTTCTGGAATTTTCGTATTTTGTCGGCGGGCATTTCGAATTTCATTTTGCTTTGGGGAATCGGGTTGGAATGGTTGCGTATGTGAAGGAATATATCTTAGAATTTTTTTACTTTGTTGAATACGAAAGGTTAGAAAACATTGATTGAATAGTGTATGAAGGAAGAATTGATTGATTAGAGTTATGAATGTTCTAAATGTAACGATCGGCATGATGTAACATGGCCGACAATAAAACGCTTTCTTCGAAATTGCACCAGCCACGCCGAAGGTATGTTCGCGACCATCACCTCGCAGAATAAAAATGGCGGCGCTCACACGATCATTCACTTAGACTTTTTAAAAATGTATTATGCTGTACCCTCCACTCGGAAAAGATCAGCAGTAAGAAAGTAAGTGCTGTTTTTATATTTTTTTATCTTAAATGTTTAATGTCTGCTTTGTATACATATATTTTCATTACGCATCCCCCTTATCTCTCTGTATTCACTTGCCACCATTGTCGGTTTCGCTTGACGCCACATCGTGTTCTGGCTTGGCGCTTTTTTCATTTTGTCGCCAAGGGTGTGGGCTCTCCTAGGATTTTACCCAGTTTAGACCTTTTCTAAGATGCAAAATTAACTAATGAATGCTATCATTTGTAAAAGGTGTGGCCTTCCATTATCCTCTGTTGCCATAATGTAAATCTTGGGCCAAAACAATTGATCACCCCTGTCCCAGCTGTATAATGTTCAAATGTCTTGTGCCATGAAAGGAAGGACACCTCAAAGGAGCGTCAAACCACTACGCCATATGTCATAGAAGGCACCCAGAGGATTCCGGCGCTCCCGTAAAATATTACGATGTGTACATATGTGTGTTTCGCTATTTGAAACTTTTTTTCCACTCTCGTGAATTTTTTGTCACTGATCTAAAAATAAAATTCTGGCTTTAAATTTTGCAGGCAAGGAGTTTTCATAAGCTTGAATTTATTGAAAGAACATAGAATTTAATAAGAAAAAAAAATATTGAAATGTGCCTTGCTTTTTGTCAATTATTTTCCGAATAAATATACTTTATTTATAAGTCTCTTCGTATTACGCAGGCATAGTAGAAAAAAAAGCGTGTTAAACTGAAATTCTATCATTTTTTTCCCTTCAATTTTGTTATTTTATCAACAAAAAAAGTATTCTAGGTAACCAAAAGAATTTATAACTATTAAAATTATATTTGGATTTGCACACAAAAAAACAAATTTATTTAACTTCAGATATAGGATAATAATTTTTTTAACTTAAGCTAAGTGTTATTTTTAACTTGAAGGTTTATTTTTAAATATTGGAATTTAATATCGCTTAATTGTGTTTTTGGTATTTGATATAAAATACCTTAAAAAAACTGAACAAACTTTATTTACTTTTTATATCACAAACTTAGAAACATGTCAAGTTTACGTGAATGCTGAATTAGTTTATGTTTAAGTTCATTCGAAAATATCTCATAATTGTATTTTAAAAAAAGAACAATTAGTCTTATATTTATTACAATTATTTTTTTCTGTGTTTTTAATTTCCTAATGATGATATTTTCAATGCGTCATATAATATCTAAAATTCTTGCTATTATATTTATAAACTGATTATGTTTTTATTTAAATAGTCTTTTATGTAAAACTATTACAGTATTCAAAACATTTAAAAATAAATATGAAAAATATTATCTAGAATTTGGATATCTTGATGTTTGGATGAATTTAAGATCTCTTACGGCGCGCGCGCGCAGTGATATACTTTTATATTTAAAAAAATGCATTGATCTTTAAACACTTTCAGTTATGTTAAAAATGTATGGTGTTGCAAAAATATATCACAGAAGAGATAAAAAAAAAAGGGGGGGTATAGCATGCCTTAATAAATAAACTTTCGCAGAACTCTTACTCATTTTTATAAACATTTTTCCGTTCAAAAACATTGTTATCAACACACCACAACACCATTTCACTTGGTTATTTACGAGAACACGAGAACAATTGTTCGATATATTGCCTTTCGGGTCAAAATAAATCTACTTTAAGGAGAAGAGAGAAGTTGACGTCTCTTTCCTGCAATTCCGCAGGAAAAGCAATAGTTTCAGGTTTTTGTTAGATTGATTTGATAAAAAAAAAACAGAAGCCTTTTTAGTTACTTCCTGAAATCTGCTTTAAACCTTTGTCTTAAATGTCGTTACAATTGTGTTATTTGTTTGAATTCTATGAAAAATAAAACACACACACAGAGCTAGCAAAATAATATTTCTGTAGGTTTCGTCGTGTGTGTGTAAGAATTGGGAGAGAGACCTTGGAGAATAATTCGTTTCTATTATCAAAAGTCCCACGCATTCAAATATTAATCAATCCATTCATAAAAATACCCTTTTTTCTTAAACCTGTTTTTATAACATAATTATGATAATTTTGTTTTTATCTTCGATTGTCAAACGAAATAATTTATCAAATAGCAGAATCTAGAATTTATTCTTTGGGTTAGTGTTTCCTTGTAATTATCTTCTGATTGGAAGACCTTCTGAATTCTATTTTGTGTTAATTACATAAGGTGTGCAATGGAATGCTGGCGACGAGCCTTAGAACCATTAATGGGATGATAACCATGATTTCTTAAATATCATGTTGTTCTTTACTTTCTAAACATTTCTTTAACAGTAAAACTACCGACATTTTATGTATATCTATTTCTAATGATGGCTTACAAATGACCGTTTCCAAATAAAAATTATATTTTTGCAGTTGATTATAAATAATACAGAATTTATCGTAGGAAATATATATATATATATATATATATATATATATAATGTAAAATACACTGCTGATAATCAGTAGCGCACGCAAAAGTTTTCCAAGGGGGGAACAGGGTCGAAAGTCCACCAATCTTGTATCATGCTCCTTTTGATTTTGTCGATTTGGGGGAACAAAAAACAGTAAAAAACTAATTATTGAATAAATAATTAGTATTAATTAATAAAATTAATCATTAATAACAAGTATTTAATTAAATTTTACGTATTATATATACTTAAAATTATAATCAATCTGGAAAAAAAAGCAAGGGCTTTGGGGGGAGGGGGTCCGGACCCCTAGGACACCCCCTTGTGTTTGCCACTGCTGATAATTAAAATTACAACACCAGGAAGGAATGATCTGACGAACGTCAAAATCACATTAAGGGAAGAAAAAGATGCAAATGATTAGTATCTCAACGCATTTAGATGACGTAGGAGGGAGAAGCAACATCAGAAACACTGATTAAAAGAAAAATTACGTAGTAGATTTCTCATTCGGAAAGCGTTTTGTAAGATCGGAGTTTGCTCAGAAGAAGAAATACTTACCACCAATTTGATAAAGGCAAGATCGTTGCTTTTCGTTCCGTGCCCATCGCACTGATCAAAATCCAAATACTGCCATGCGAATATGGAATTAATGGATTGTTGAGGGTCATACTGAAACCTTCAAAACCGTACCACCCCATCACGGATCATTAGTCAGAAAATTGGTATGTTTACTGCTCACTCTCAGTATCCGCGGGTACTGTGCGACGACGCTTGCATCAGCGTGGACTTTTACAACGGTGGCCATTACTTCGGCTTCCCTTGATATTTCATCATAGAGAGAGACGGCGATTCTGGAGCGCTGAAATGACAGAACTCGATACAATAGTGGCACAATGTCTTCTTTTCAAATGGGACCTGGTTCTAATAGCAGTATTCTGATGGTCGTATACCTGTCTGGAGGTTCCAAGAAGACCACTCGTCACCTGCTTGCATTCGATATTGGCATCGAGGGCCAGCAACTGGTGTGATGGTTTGGTCAATCATTGGATAAACAACACGCTCATCTGTAGTTCGTATCGACTGTACTTTGAACGTAAATTGGTACATTCCTGATATCTTACATCTAATGGCTGTACCTTGTCCTCAAGTTGCACTCCACATGTTGCACGTCATATTCTGTTCTTCCTCGATACACAGGGTATTCAATTGATAGCCTGGCCTACAGGGTCTCTATATCTGTACCCCCATTGAAAATTTGTAGTCTTGGGTTGTTGAGAGATCGATGCGTGACCCTCTCCAGCGAACAAAGTTTATGAAGTGGGGCATGGACTTGAAGCAGTATTGAATGAGTTGCCCATTTCTGTCATCCATGCCTAACCCAGTAAGGGCCTTTTTAGTTGCCAGGAAAAGGCAGCTGTTTCTACTAATTTTTCACTCTTGTAAACCCTCGCACGGCTTGCAAATTTAATAATTTTCTCTTCGCTGCGTTTCTGTTTACGTACAATAAATCATCTTTTTTGTGTTTGCTCTTTTTCATAGTTTTGCAATTTTAATGGACAGTAGTGCAATAATCAGAAAATTTTTATTTTTTTTTATTCTTATTTTTTTATTTTATTTTATTTTATTTATATTTATTTATTTATTTATTTTGATTTTAGGCATGCAGTTTTAGAAAGAAAGATAGAAATGGAAAAACTATATTTTACTTAAGTAATTTTCATATAAATATCGTTATTAAAATTAAAACAAACTTTATTCGTCGTCGCAGTTCTAACATGTTACCGAAAATGTACTTCTTACTTTGCCCTTCGTAATATTGCGTTTCGTCTATCCTATTGACCTGATATTTCTCTGAAAATAGTATGCAACGGAGACCTTCCAGGTTCAGAAACTTATTGAATTTTTTCACAAACAGCTTCGTCAATTGAAATTTCAATATTCTGATTGTTCTCTTTCTTTTCCCATTTGTCTCTTCGAAGCTAGGGAACACTCACATATTTTTCGTTCCCTAAATGTATTCTCAATGTCCTCTTCTTCATTATTTGTGCCGAATTTGCTCACAGAATCAATGCTGTCCAATAGAACATATATAACAGCGATACTCAACCTGCTGCTTGTCGGACTTCTCTGAGGGGTCAGGTCAAAGAATATTCCACAAAGAAATTCAGTTAATTAAGAACAATGCATTAAGGGGAGTTGGAAACCTCTCTCTTTCTCTATACTGACAATGTTAAATTGGCTGTTTTTTCGATGTACCTTTTCTCAAAATCTGTTTCATGTACATGCTTGAAATTTTTCATACTATTAAAGTACACCTCTCTCATTATACTAAAATGAGCTTTTAGCTAATTTTGAATTTTTTAATAAATTATGAAATATTTTATCAAACATTGCGAAATTCGACCCATTTTTTACTTAAAAAATTTGTAAAAATTAAATTTTTGATTTTTTTACAAAAAGCTCATTTTAGTACATATTAGACATCATTATAAATAATTCATAAAAAATTTACATTCCTGTGAGCAGTAGTTTCTCAGAAAAGGTACATCGCACATTAAAATTTACATTTTGAGATAAATTGATTTTAATGTATACAGTGAGACTTCTAATCGACTAGGAGATAAAAAAATAAAAGGCTCAATTTAAAATAAAAGATACATGTTTTGGTTTATGTCAGTCGTCACACTTTTAAGCAAAAACAAAGTAATTTGTTTACAATTTTCTCTCTCGCCATTAAAATGGGTGTGGTCCAAATTCAATGATTATTTAAAAATACGTTTTAAGGGCTTCTAAATACCCTAGAGGTTAAAGTAAGGTATTTTTAGAAAGGTTAAAATCTATACAGTTTGAAAATGTAAAAATCTCAAATTGTCAAAAAAATAAGATTTTAGCTTTCCAACACCCTTTAAAAATTTATCTGGGAAATTCTATCAATCGAATTTATCAGTTTCCTTGTCGATGTCGTATGGGTAAGATTTGCAAGATTTATTTTCCCGATCTATGACTGTAACGATTAGTATAGCAAATAACAGTTGAGTAGCGACAGTGCGTTGAAATGTTGATGATTCATATGTACGGAGCCTACAATCTCTGTTCAGTTCTTCATCTCCTGTAAGTGTACGTTGGAGGTTAAACTTTAAAATACATATTGCCCTTTGGTAGTTAAAAATATTAAAAGCTAAAAAATTACCTTTTATATAAAACAAATATTGATGAAAATCCCTTTAAGTTGCTGGAGTTGACTAATGTCTGTGTTTATTGTATAATGCAAAATATTTTTGTCATTATCAGTGTACTGTACCTGTCAAATCATTACCCTGTTAAGAAACTAATCATTGGACAGCAGACTCTGATACCGGAAGACCCGGCTATAAGAGTAGTATACTAACTAAACTGGAGTAGTTACCATTTTATACATGAAACTGAGTTCAATTAATCCTCGTGTCTTACAAGAGAAAAATATCCGACGGAAATAGGTTGTTTCAACACGATTGGGAAATTGATTATTCTGTAGCGAAAAACAAACATGGGTCAACAACTTAGTTCATTCGTTGCAAAAGTGTTATACATTATTATTTTATATAGAAGCATTTTTTATAAAAGGAGAACATTTTGAAAAAAGATTATTCTAAGTTAATTTTTTGCCAAAATATTGTTTTCAAATACTTTTTTTTGTCAAAATGTCCTTAAAACAATTTTATACATGTATTCTAATCTAAGTGAAACTAAATATCATAAATATTATCCAATTATACGCTTTTGCAAAATCACGGTTCCGAACGTAGTCAGTTACCTTAAGGTAGTCAGATACCTTTGGAGCACTTTTTTTAAGTATATAAATTTTCAACTAAATAAACACTTTTTTAGTTGAAATGGGCATAAAACTAAGAATTCAAGTACAATTCTCACAAATTTAAAAATAATTTTGGATATATTAGGAATTTTGAGTGAAATTTTAGTGAAAAATTGCAGTTACGGTAAAGCTCTTGTATTGAAAATTCTAATTAATATATTCGAATAATATTTATACAGTACATAAATAACATTATTATCTGTGCTTAGAGCTATCAGATTTGTAATACTTTTGAAAGTTTTTGAAATATGTCATTTTTTATGCAAGAACTCAGTTCTTTACAATAAATTAATGTTATTTTCTCACAAAAAGTGCAATAAAATACATAAATATATACACAGAGATTATATCATAGTCTAGACATGAGATATTACTAGATAAAGCATTTTCTGAAAATATTTCAATTCAATATCTTAAAAAGAAATCCTGTAGTGAACTTTACCGTGAAGCAAAAACTTGAAAAACAGTTTCTCAGAAAATGCATTTAAAGATTTTAATACAGAATTAAAAAAAATTCTACTAATTGTATGTTTTTTAAACTCACCATATTTATAGGTCAAGATCTCTTTAGAGTTTTGTTTAACTAATTCAGACTTTTTTTAACCTTTTGTTGTTTTTGAAGAGTTTTATAGACTATAACAGTTGTCGTTTTTAGTGAAATTTTGTTGAAAAATTGCCGTTACACAAAATTTGAATAAATGTATTCACATAATATTTATACAGTACTTGAATAGCATCTTTATATGTGTTAGGAATTAAAAGATTTGTAATACTTTTGAAAGTTTTTTAAATATGCCAAATTTTATGCAAAAGCCCGATTTTTTAAAAATTAATGAATTCTTTTCATAAAAAGCAATAAAGTACATAAATGTATACACAGAGATTTGATTCATAATTTTGATTCATAACACAGATAGAACTAAATAAAACATGTTCTGAAAATTTCAATTCAATATCTTAAAAATATGTTATGTAGGGATCTACTTCCGGATTTGTAAACTCCATTTTCGGTTTACTAATTATGCTATAACTTTGCTTCTAAATATCGTAGAAGCAAAAACGGGTGTTTTGGGAATTTTAAATGTATGGGCTATAAAATAAAAACATAAACGAAATTTCAAAACTTTTCACCAAAATGGCGAATTTCGGGTAGTCACATACCTAAAAAAAATGTTCGTCATTTTACCTCTAAACACAAATCATACAATAACACTCCTCGGAGGGGGGTCACTTTCAAGAGGAAAGGAATTGGCTTTCTTATAAACATTTTTCCAAATGCAACAAAGTTGCTTGTCGGTCATAATGTCACAAAACGCAACGGTAACAAAGTCATCCTATGAAATTATTTATATCATTGATAAACACATGAAACCTTTTACTGATGCAGAAATTGTGCAAAAGGTTTTCTTAAATGCTTCCAAGATAAATTCAGCAGCCGATAAGCCTATCCTGCCATATCACTGCACACACTGGCACCATAGATTGCATCTATATAAGCATTGTTTCTTTTTTATTAGCACTATTTGAGAAATAAATTATTGTTTCCCCCTTTTTTTAGCAAAGTTTTCTTTTAAACTTTCATTTATATATAGGTATTCTTTTGATTCTAGAAGTTGCGTGACTCAAATTATGCTATTAAATATTTGTCACAACTAATTCTAGCCTTCTTTTTGAAACAAAAGCTTTCTTTGAACAATATCTAAAGACACAGATAAGCACACTCTTATTAGGGTTTTCAGTTTGCCAGATTTTAATCCGCCGAGTGTAGAATGTTGAAATATAGGCGTACTTTTTTCAATAATTTGCAGCAACAAACGAGTTTTCATGGAACGATGTGATCCTGAAGTTTCATTTTTGGCTATTACTCTTTTGCACTTTGCCAGGATGATTTCCCTTTCATGCACAAGGATAGCATAAATTGCAGTTCTTATTTTTTTGGTGCCTGGTACCTTGTCTTTTATGGCATTTATGTAAAAATTTTGCATTTTTGTGATAGTTTGATTAATTAAACTTCCCTGCTTATACAGGGTGTCTCTGAATGCCGTGTACAAACTTGGAGGGTAGAAAACATCCTGAGGAGCCATAATTACATAAGAAAGCATGGGCGGAAACGTAACCCTAACGAGATAAAGTGACATAAAGACATTAAGGCCACAACACAGAATGTAGTGTAAAACGCTTTATTACACACAAAAAAACAACGTGTGACGGGCTCATCGCGATTTCTACTAAAACTCCTTTCGGACTTCTTCGAAAATACCGGGCGTTGCAACGACAAACGCCCATAAACTGGTGCCGAGACTTTGGTCCACAGCATACAACACACCCTCTTGAAATATGGGGGTTCGTTTTATTTGTTACCTTATACTATGATATTCGTATGTTTCTGCTTTCGAAAAGGGCTAACATATGAGACACATCAATAATGTCTTTATTTCTTAGAGAATCGTCGACTTTTTTATCGAAGCGCTTCTCTAGCTGCTTGACAACATTTCACACATTCTTCTTTATTTTGTTTTTTATCGGTAAATTATGTATGCATCAGGAAAATATTTTTTATCCATTGTTGACATGTTTAGCAGAAAGAAAAAGATTCCCCGGAATCATGGTCTTTGCTTATGGATAAAAAAGCTCTAACCATCTTACTATTTATATCATGCGAGTTCCTTTTACCTGGCCTTGAAAGCTTGAGTAAACAGTTCCATAACATTCTACAAAAGATTTGTGCTTAAATTTTAATCTTTGCAGAGTACCCCATGGAATGGTGGTGTTTGATAGCAACACAGAGTGAATTGCTTTTATAGAAACATTCTGCCATAATTTAGTAAACGTAGCTTGTGTGTTAAAATGTAATTTGGTTCAGGTTGAAAAGATGTTATACTGGTGTCATATAACTGACCTCGCTGTAAGATCTCATAATTGCAACTCTTTTCATCAAAAGATGGTGCAGTTTTAAAGGATTTCTGCCATTATTTCTTACTATTTCAGATAACCTTCTCTTCCTTATAGTATGGTGACTTTTAGGTTTTTCTATATTTAGCTGTTGTAAGATCCAGACTTATTACTTTCATCAACAAATAAAATCTAAAATGATTTTTAGTTCTGAAAAGAACTATTTGTTCCAGTAAAACAAAAAAATTTGAATCAATTTGAAATAAAAATGAAAACGCAAGTAAATGAATTATAAACAAGCAATACTAATTTCAGTATGAAATTCAGTTAAAACCCTTTACTGCTTTAGGCTTTGTTCAGAAAAATAGTTTATTACAAAACTACAAGGCAAGTTTGTATGACAATAAAATGTAAACAAGGGGCTTGGTCATAGATGATAGGAAATAGAAACTACCTCACAACTCAGAAAAAGGCATAACACCGAAATTTTTGTGTGTGAGTGTATTTAACGAAAAAAAGCCAAAAATAAGTTTTAATATTTTGATGAATTTTGTCAACTGTTTTCTTGTCTTATGTAACAAATTTTTACTGTTGCTTTGGTCTTACAGAGTTTTTTTATTCATTAATCCTCATGTTGTTGCCCGCGTGAAATGTCTGTCATATGTATGTGACCCGACGGGAAAAATGGGTTGAGAGTATCCTTGATATATACTGTAATGACTTCACACAGCTCTGGGATAAACTATTTATTTCTCAGTAAGAAAGTCATCAAAAAATATTCTATCACAATTAATTAGCAAAAGGGTCCGCTGAGTTTGAGTCTCTTTCGCTGCAATGTCTCATATCTCTAGCATAAAAAAATGTCATAAATTGACACTCTAGAGCAGGGATGTCGAACCTTTCTGGATCAACGTGGCATTTTTTCTAAAGAAGTGTTTAATGTGGTACAGATGTGCCGTCCAATAATTTTGACTTCTGGTTATTGAAAAAATAATAAAGCTAAATACTAACAGCACACAAAACTATTTACTATGAAAAAATACCTTTTGCACTGTATAGTCATAAATGTTTGTTATACGTGTAATTCAAATTAAAGGAACATTAGTGTGAGTTCTGTTGTTGCAGATTGTGTAGATGACAAATATAGCTTATATTAGAATTGTAAGATGTTATTTTTTCTAGAATACACATGCTAAACTTGATTCGTCTGCCAAACAGTTTCTAAGCAATTATTTTTGCTGTGGCTCACTTTTTTGACAAGAGATTTTGTGATTTGTTTCACAATTCCATTTTACAGATGATGTTCTGCATACCACTATTCCAGAATATTAAACACATACCTCTCTGTCACCTTTACTAATCATGCCGTGTTTATCGACCCACTAAATTTGAAATTCTCTGTTACACTAATATCTTTCACTTTCTGTTCTTTTGATGAACTATAGCCATATTAAATAGCAGTTAAAAATCGTAGATAGACACAGATAAACTTTAAAATACAGTTGTGTCAATGAAATTGACTATACTCTGCGTAGACAAAATTTACATCATAAGCAGTTGTAGTCTGCGACGTAACTAAGGCAAGACAATAACAAACGAGTGTGCTCCCCGCCACTCCGTGACTGATCATTGGCGTTTGTTTATAATTCTTCATAAAGAACTTTGAAATAAAATGTAAATCCTTTTGATCACTGGCGTGCCAAAAATATTCTGTCACGTGCCATCAATGGCACGCGTGCCACTGGTTCGCCATCCCTGCTCTGGAGAAAAGTCCTATACATAGGATATGGACAATGGGTTCCCTCTCAGTAATTCCACACCGAGTCTGGGTGAGTTCGCTAGCTCCAAATCCGCCGTGCAGTTGCTCCTTCGCAATTTCCACGGTTCCAAAATCCGCCTTTCTTCGCAGATTCAGGTATATCTGTATCATAAGTCTTTAGCTGGAGGGCCATCCAAATCCGGTTCCCTCCCGTAAAGCTTCTCCAGTTCAGAATCCGCCTTAATTCGTGGATCCAGTATCGCTTTCTTTATCGTTGATGGGGCCTCAGACCGTCCCCGGATCTCCACAGCTCGGAATCCACCGTACTTCGCGGACTCACTATCGTTTTCTTTCTCGCTGAAAGGGCTTTCAAACAGTTCCCTCAAATCTAGTCCCCTTCGTACTCTCTCGCTCTCCTTATATACCTCTCGTCTACCACCATCTCTCACCTCATAATTCCTTCTTTGATCTCTTGTTCTTAGGCTGCTCCTGTCGGTCTCAACCCATTTGATCTCTTGCCCGTCAGGTGTTGATGGATCGGTGCACATTGTAAGTTTTCAGACGCGCTGTCGTCACCGAATCGTGAGAAAATGAAAGCACAATGTTACGGTGTCTCTTTCTGACGGTCGTTACAGCCTGGGAAAGAGAGTCCAAATCTTTGACCACCCAGTTACGAAATTCTTTCCTAGCAATTAGGAAAATGTCTTGAATTTTCCCACGCCTGTCGGCCCCCGCTCATAGCTATGAGAGGGAAGAGACCGGCTTCGTCACTCTCTCAGAAACCATCCTCACTCTCTCAGAATTTTCTTCATCTATTTCAAATCATGTATAACTCGCTTATATTATTTATTTATTTCAACATTTTCCTTCGAATTGGCATTTTATACAGGCAAATTTTTGAATTTGTGATTGATTAATCCACAAATTATAAAGTACACAAATGGCTAACTATTTATTTATTTATAACTCAATTTGAAGCCTATTATTATTACAAATAGAACTGACCATATTGCAAATTTTTGCAATAAACGTTTTCTTGCCTCGTGAATTACCACTAGCAGCGCTCTAAACCTGGTACAAAACAGACAATACATAAGCACATAAAACAAACTGTACACAAATTTAATCAATTGACATTTTCTTGGAAAATATGGAATATTGAGATTTCAAAGCAGGTAACTTCGCTATATTTTATATACTTTCCATCGGTCAAAAGACCACTCACAGTAAATAATGGTAGAATATATGTAAAATGACATCAGAATATACATCAGGTAAAATATGTCAGCAAAAACGAAAGATGAAGAGAAATAGATGCTGAAAAAATTAAGTAGCTGCTATACTGTTCGAATTAATTGTGACAAATAGAGGATAACAAAATTTACTTCTAAAAAATCTTTTAATCATTACATACTTGAAGTAGACTAAAAATTCTCTATATTAGTACGACGGTCTTTAGCAGAAATGACCAACACGGCTTGGCATTCATTCCACTAGTGTAGCGCAAATGATCTTGACTTCGTCATCGTCGAATCACACTCGTATAGCACTTTTTATCATTTATTCTATTGTCGTGCAACTCATCTTAGCTAAACGATTCTTGAGAACATGAAATAAGTTCTCAATAAGATTTAGGTCTGGTGATTTACCGGGACAATAAAGAACTTTTACTTTATTTTTCTACATAAAAATCTGGACCAATTTTAAATTGTGGCAAGGGATCAAATCATATTTAAATGTTCCTTCTAATATTCCCATGAATGGAACAATCTCACTGTATAATATTTGTATGTAATTGACAGAATCCATCATGCTTTTAAGGGGAACTAAGCTTCCAGTGCCATTTGTTGTGAAAACCCCCCAAAGCATTTGTTTAGAGAAGGATGTTTTATAGTCTGTAGATATTACAGATTTTCCCTTTCTCACTTCGTCTAAATACACTTTATTTGCATCCCTGCACCAAAAAATGTTTCATCTCTGAAAATCACATTCTTTCAGTCGTTAACAACCCATGATCGGTATTTTTGCGCCCAAACTCTCTAAATGTTTTTTCATAATTTTCTGAGTAAGAAATTGTTTTTCCTCGGTCTTGTTTCCTAATGGCCAACTTCTAGAATCCCACAGTCGCGAAGTCGCCAAAAATGATGCCAACGTGGCTGTATTTGTAATTCTTTAAATAATTAGTTTTAATCAAAATTAATTTTTATTAATTATAATTAAATTATTGTATTGTCATCCAAAATAATCATATATATAAAATTTCAGCTGAATTGAGCGCTTTAAAATGTATTTTATTAACGATTGAAAATTCCACCGAGATAAATAAATAAACAAATAAATAAATAAATAGAGAGAGAGTGTGTGTGAGTTAATAGTAGTAATTGAAAGAAAAAATCGTGCAATAAGTTTTAAAAAAATTAAAACCTTGAATTTAACGATTTTGTTTTAAATCTCAAAAGTGGTCATTTGACCATACTAGGTTTAGTGTTTAAAGACTGTGTTTTCATTAGGATTCATCCACTGCCATTTTCTCTATTCTTCAAGACATACCTTCAAAGGCATCAGAAAGTGGTCTCAAAAGAGTACAAAAGATAGTGCCGTTGAATGAAAATGGATAATGAGCAGCGAATTAGTGAATGGGGTGCTTGTACTTTGCGAAATAGTGACTGGATCGTGCAATAAACCGCGTCGGTCTTTTAGTGAGGCAATTGTTAAGTAATTCATGTATTCCGTGAACACCCCTTCCCCGCATACACATTAAACATTGCGATTATGAACAAAGGAGAATAATTTTAGTCTCTGCGTTTAAACATTATTAAGTTCATGAAACACAATGAGAAAGACGCAAAGAATATCATAATTTCTGGATGACAATTGTGACGGGTCTATTCACGAACCTCTTACTAATCCTCTTAGGAAATTTACTTCTTTTAAATATTGCTCTACTGAAAACTTTCTCCTGAAGAAAAAGATGTGATTTATGTAAATCAAGGCTTATATTTAAGCATTAACTTTTAGATTCGATAGAGATAGAGAGAGGTTAGGAGTTAGATGATAGAAGTTAGTGATTAACGTAAAGTGTTAGAAAACTAGTCGAGAGGGACATTGATTCGTTGGTTAATATTTAAAATTGATTATTGACTATTTGATCAATTAGATATTTAAATTGGTATACTGTCAGCTTAAAGTATATTAGCTTTGAATGGAATTTTAATTATTTGGAACGTTAATTGCCAAGACGTTCCAAGAGAGTAAGTGATACAATTAATAATTAAATATTAATTATATCTTCTGCCTTACCTTTTTTCCAATACTTAATTTTAGGTGCATTTCTTAGCCTGGGTTGTTGAGACTTAATAGGTTGTGAAACCTAATTATAAGATTAATAAATCATATTGTTTTGAGATTATGGCTGATGTTCATTCTAGCTCTCGAACACTGATGAATGTGTGGGGACATCCACCACACAATGATTAGCTAATATTTGTCTTATGCTAGTAATAATGCAGGGAGCCATTTATGAGATATCAAGACATGAAAAAATTAAGGCACCATTTTGTTTAATATACCTTACAGAAAGAGTGCTGTATACTATAACTGATGAATTTAGTTGCATTCAGATCTTTTTAAAAAGGATACGTCTCTCAACGGATGTGAAATTTTTTTATGGTGAAATATTACTACAAAATGTCATAAAGTTTATCTATGAGTTGGAAGATGAGTCAGCATATTTTTTATAGGGAATATGCTTTATAGAAGTAAAATCCTTTCTCAATGAGTAAACTTTTCTAAAATGAACAAAAATATTTAAATTATAGACTAGACTGATTACTGCTTAAGGCTGTTTTCGGTTAATGTTAAAGAATAGGACCCGAACTAGGCACATTTTTTCAGATATAAAAGAAAGGAAAAATTAATAGTATATATTCTAGCTTCACTATCACTTAGAGAACAACATATGTTATCATTCTTCACTTTTTTTGACAGAGATGAACTGTTTCTTTTGGTATAAAATGTGTTTCGCATTTTTTCTCCTATACTGTAATGTTAAATGAGCTGTCCTTTCACGTGTTAAAATGAAAAAAATAATACTCAAAAGGAATATTTTGAAATTTTAGAAACGCTATACAGGGTGTAACTAAACTCTGCGGCAAAAATTTAAGGGGTGATAGTACACATCAAGACAAACAATAGTAAATAGGAAACTTAGAGTCCCAAACGTTTTCCGAAGGAGATAGGTACAAATAAAGTTTAGGGTCCAAAACTTTCAAATGATTATTAAAAACGGAAAAATTGATCGATTCGTTAGCGGTTTTCGCTAAAATTATTCTTTTTGTCATTATTTTCTTGAAAAATAATAAATCTAAAAAAATGTTGATAGAGGGTGCTTTAGACTTTGAAGTAACGAACAACTATTTTTACTGTTATTTTTTGTATTACATTAAATGCTTTCAAAAGATTAAACATAAACTTAAATTTTGAATTCAAAATTTGAATCGTTGAAGGTGGTTAAGTAGCGCAAACTCAAATATGTTCAGGAGGTGAAATTTGAACTCACCTCCTCCTCTGGACACAGCTCAGTTATTCACGATCTTCGATGCTCAGTCGTAGACTAGGTAGCAACTACTACCCCCAAAAAAAATATTTCGTTCGCTATGCTGTAATCCAACGATGATATATTTTTTATTACGTTTCTTTTAACCTAAAATACTACTTTGCTGACCTTCGAACTTACTGGTTTGGTTATCTGCATCCCTTTTTTTAAGGAAGTTGCAAATTTTACATAATTCTGTTGCGCTCTTTCTTCAATGTGAAAGAGTTTTATAATATATGGATAAGCATATTGAGCACTTTGAAGGATTATTTGGGCAAGATTTATTTTTATCAGTATTCTGAAACATATAATGCATAATGCAAAACGTTTTGAACAATTCTTTTTTATAACTAATATCCGTGTTTTTATATTGAATACACTTTTAACAGGGAGTGATGCGCATAGTCACACCAGGATCACGAAATCGTTAACTCTGGGAAAACAGTTTCTTTGTTACCAATGATCTTGACAGAATATCCTCCAATATGACAGTCTTAATAGACTAAAATGAATTGATCACATATTTCCTTCTTTTCTGGGAGTGGCAAACGTTTTTTTAGAATCTTAAAGTATTTGTTTTGACCGAGTTCCCGGCGTGACCACTTCTGTTCAAAAATATTTTCTTCGACATGCTGCACTTTCCCCTATGAATAACTTAGTGGTTTTAATTGTGATGTTGTACGACTGATTTTAGTTTATAAATGTAAATGAGCAGAATATAAAAAAAGAAATGGGCATCTGTGATCTCTCTGAAAAGAAGTTGAAACTAATCAAACAAGGGAAACTCTTGCTGAAATAATGCATATTAATATTGATAGCGAAATTAAATTTGAGAAAAGCAATGAACATGAAAAGAATAGAAAATTTTCAAAAGCTACATTAAGAACTCCACCAAAAAAAATATATAGCCATAAGTGTACCGCAAGATGCACTTCGCCCTGTCAAAAAGACACAAGCAAGAAGAAGTTCAACAGGATATTTGTCGATCATCAAAGGACATTAAAAAAACAATAACGTGAATGTTTGATTGACAGTTTTGCTTGCAAATAACATTCCTGTAATGTTAGCGAAAAGTTCTGTGATTTGTGTCCTTTATTAAGATCACGCACATTTGGAATAATTTAGTTCAGTTTTATTGGATTTTTTCTCAAATTATCAAAGAAAAATTTAAAAATCCTTGAAATGGATAATATTTTTTCTTAGTTAAATTATTCACTGAAATTGTGATTTTTATCATGTATATTAGAAATATAATTATATAAAAAAGAATTAGGCTGAGTCACTCCACGCGACCATTAACGTTAGTATCGAGTACACACCGGATCCCAGGCTAAAACATTTTGAAATTTTCTCGCTTTAAGGGTTGATGGAAAGCTAAAATCTTATTTTTTTGACAATTTGAGATTTTTATATTTTCAAACTGTATAGATTTTAACCTTTCTAAAAATACCTTCCTTTAACCTCTAGGGTATTTAGTAGCCCTTAAAACGTATTTTTAAATAATCATTGAATTTGGGCCATGTCCATTTTAATGGCGAAAATTGTAAACAAATTACTTTGTTTTTGCTTAAAAGTGTAACGACTAATATAAACCAAAACATGTATCTTTTATATTAAATTGAGCCTTTTATTTTTTTTTTATTTCCTAGTCAATTAGAAGTCTCACTGTATACATTAAAATCAATTTATCTCAATGTAAATTTTAATGTGCGATGTACCTTTTCTAAGAAACTACTGTTCACAGGTATGTAAATTTTTTATGAATTATTTATAATGATGTCTAATATATACTAAAATGAGCTTTTTGTAAAAAACTCAAAAATTTAATTTTTACAAATTTTTTAAGTAAAAAATGGGTCAAATTTCGCAATGTTTGATAAAATATTTCATAATTTTTAAAAAAATTCAAAATTAGCTAAAAGCTCATTTTAGTATAATGAGAGAGGTGTACTTTAATAGTATGAAAATTTTTGAGCATGTACATGAAACAGATTTTGAGAAAAGGTACATCGAAAAAACAGCCAATTTAACATTGTCAGTATAGAGAAATAGAGAGGTTTCCAACTCACCTTAAATATTAAAAATAACACAATTGTTATTCATTGGAATTTTACATTCTTTTTATTATTTAACATTTATTCTAAATGCTAATTCTGTGAGGCTTAAAATTACAGTTCGTTCAAAACTATTTATAAGAAAAGCATTCATTTCAAAAAATCATTTTACATTTTTGTATACATTGTCATGCACTTGGTTTTACTCTCCTTACAATTAAACTATTTTATCAAGAATAATGTATTATTATTTTTTAAAAAAATAAACTCATTTGAAGAGTGGGTACTTCAGCCAGTATAAGAACAAGTTTAATAATGATTAGTGACCTCCATGGGCTTGTCTTGCAGAGCAAAGTTTTTCAAAGAAAGATTTAATATTAGAAATTGACACTCAAAGTTATTTTTCGATATTTAGCTGAAATCTATATTTTGTCTTCAAAGCAGCCATCGCAGCCGGATTCACAAAGGTATGATGATGAAAATGGTAATAGTATACGAAATGCTTTTGTTTTCAGTGCAGGAAATTCAGCATCCACCTCTACCCAAAATTCAAAGAGTGATTTATTACAAAATTGCCCTTTGATTTCGTCACTGGAAGTGAAATCTATGAAGATCTCTTTTTCGGCAGTTGAGAGAGCCCTTCTGAAGTATTTTGAAATGGATCCCTAACCCATTCGTAACTTGCTATCTGTTTGATCACTACATCCGGGATAGCTCAATAACACACACCTCACACATGGACTGTAAAACACTCTCTATTTTTATTCACCTAAAGACATAGTAACTAGAGATACACAGACAGCGCCGTCTGGCGCACGGTTTTTGCGACAAGCATAAACATTCTCCCTCGCGTTGACATGTAATACATTCAACAATAACACAAATTACAATAAAACATTAAACGATAAAATACTATAGGATTACGTAAAACAAATTAAGGTACATATAAAAATTCTAATACACAATATTCAGAGACAAAATTCAAACTGGCATAGGTAAAAGACAAACTCTTGAAATGGCTCTTTTATATTCTCCAAATTGTGTTTTTACTTTTACAACCCTTATTAGTGCATCACTGCCACTATATAAATCTCAGTGATTCTCCCTAAAGGCCATTTAAAGGTTGGCATATTGTCTTCAATGAGAACTACCAAATCACCCACGTTAACATTTTGTTTTTTAAATTGCCATTTATTGCGTTGTTGTAATTCACTAAGATAACATCTGTGCCACTTATTCCAAATTAGTTGTACTAGTCTGGTTATCCGTTGCCATTTTTATAAACGGCACTTGATTCAATTAACTTTTTTAAATCTATTATTTTAGCTTTGCTAGGAATCTCCAAACCCATTTCCACAGCAACCGAGATAAGCTCGTCTTTCTTTAGATTTAATTTCAACGCCATTTTTAAACTTATTTTGTCACAACATCTACACAATATACACTATTTTCAACCAAAAAGCATTTGTAAACACCTAAATTACACTATTGAGAATAGGAAAGTATACAAAAACACACAACAAGAATATCACAATCAACACAAATCTACAAACACTAATTTCAACCATGATATCCGTTAAAACTATTCAACTATTAACACCAACTTTAGCAAACACAACCAAATAACTCCTAAAAACATCATTAAGAATAGAAACACTCACCTATTCAAAACTTTCACCACCAAATACTCAACTAATAAAGCACAAAACCATAGTTGCTTGTTGAACTCCGGGAAAGTCGGACCAAAATGTTTGATCACTACACCCGGGATAGCTCAATAACACACACCTCACACATGGACTGTAAAACACTCTTTTTTATTCACCTAAACACATAGTAACTAGAGATACACAGACAGCGCCGTCTGGCGCACGGTTTTTGCGACAAGCATGAACACTATCAATTTGCCCTCGTCTGTGTACTTGTTGATTCTTTATTATCGTCGAATGCTCGCTACGATTTAAAAATATATCTATGATTTTGTTTTAATCTACTGCCGTAAACACTTAATACTTTGAATTACAACTAACGCATGAATTATGTGAAATGTACATTCAAGATAGATTCGGTAACTAATCGACTCGACCAAGACTGGAATTGTACGAAGTACAACATTTTTACATGTTTTGTGCAGACGTCCGTTACATTGCCCAGACTCTCGTGAACGTTCGTGAGAATGCCAGATGCAATGGATATGATAGAGAGCAACATAGATTAGACTATGTTTTAATGAGATTTGTACATTCAGTAGTGAATGATGACGGAAATAAATCTTTAATTAAATATCATTTTGCAATCGTTTCAATTTAAAAATTAGAGAAAGAAAAATAACATAATAATTAACCTATTATATAACTTAAAAGTAATTTACTTAAAATATATATTACTTAAGAGTAACATATACAAAATTTAATATTTATCTTATTAATTTGTACGTTTTATAATTAAGATCATATTATAGCTTTAGCGTCAAAGTACATTATTATTGCATTCAATATATTATTATTATATAAGGGGAAGGGGCGATATATATAAAAATTATGATTGAAATATTGGGTCACCAGTATTGAAAGTTTGAAAATCCCTGGGTTAACATATATTTGTGAGCAGTTGTTTTGCATAAAGATCAACAACTGTAAATAAAGATACAAGCTGGCTGTGACATTAACTTTCAGGCTGCGATAGAAATTGTGACAACCAACCTCATTCCTGATTTCCAAAAAATTGTAGAAAAGTGTGATTGAGTACATTTGTCTCTTTCAACTGATTCTAAAACTAAATGCGATTGCAGCTGTAGGTTTGAAATTAGTACAATAAATATATGGAATAAAACTGCCACTACGTTATTAAACTTGTATTTATTGATTTTTATGGTACAATTTATACCTTTTCTGAGATGTTAAGTTGACTAATGAATACAGTCATTTTAAAAAGGAGGGGCTTTTCGGTATCCTTCGCTGCCATAATGTGGCCCCCTGCTAAAATAACTGCCCACCCCTGATCTAAAGTAAAAGAACATGTGCACCACTATCTGCCTACAAAACAGCTGCAACTAGCCTTGGCAAGTATACCACAAATTATTGGTAGATGATGGGAGACAGGTAGTACCAATTGTTTAAGCAACCGTCACGTAAAGTCGAGGTATTCCGAACTGAAAATGTTAGATCTCTGAGCTGTCTTTCTATGAAAATCCAAATTGTGCCCTATCAGATTAAGATCCACCAAGTTAGGTGGCCGGAATATTAATTGAATTTCATCTTTATGCTCCTCGGGCCTTTCTAATACAATTCTAACCGTATGACAAGGGGCGCTGTTCTGTTGGTAGATTCCATTTCGAGTTGGAAAAAAAGGCGCCAAATAAAGCCGTAACTAGTCCGCATTTATGCTCAGATAGTCTACAACTTTCATGCTTCCTTATACCAGAGCTAAGGGTCCTGAAGTCACACATGAGAAAGTTCTTCAAAGCATAATACCCCCATCACCAGGCTGTGCACAGAGAAGTGGCAATTGTTCGACTGGGGAAAACGACACACCCTGTCACAACCATCAAGGTGTTGAATGAAAAATCATGATTCATCCAACCAGGAAACACTCTCCCACTTATTTATGGCAAGTCTTAATGTTTCTGAGTGCACTCTACGCATATTTGGCAATGACGCTTGATCAGCAGAGGACCACGATTGGTACATTTGCTGTACAGCCCTATATCAAACAGTGTACGCCAAACTGTATGTTCCGAAACACTTGTATTCGGACCTAAGTTGTATTGGGTTGTCAGCTGAGCCATTGTCTGGTGCCTATTTTGCTTACCAAGTAGGACAATTTCTGACGTCCTTTTCCTTTAATAACACATGGACGTCCAACAACTAAGTGTCTTCTTCTAGTTTCACCGTTATTTTTTCCACTTTGCATAAATACTAAAAACAGAAGAACACGAACATTCACGTTGTTTCGGAGATACTGGTTCTGAGCCTTCAGACCATTACCACCTGCCTTTTTTCAAATTCGCTTAGACCAGCCGCCTTTCCTTTCACTCGCAAAAGTAAGTACAAGAATGATAGGGACCGAATCTACGGAAATTTCTGCGGGCATAAATGTTTCTAGGAACCCTCAATCTCCTATCTGGCATAAAGTCTGTATAAGTTGAACGACGAAGTAGTATTTTCTTGCTGGAAGAGTACTGCATAGCTATATTAGACGAGCGGCAGCCGGTCAGTAGGTGGGGCTTCAAGGCAAGGAACTTGATTTCAGAGATTTTGGAAGTTTGGAATCTGGTGAAGCAAAAGACTTTCTATTAGTTGTGGGAAAGGGAGGATAATGGCTCTAAAAGTCTGCCCAAGGGGTGGGGGAGTGAGAATGGTGTGCTGTGACACAATGTCCAGTACGGGTGAAAAAATTTAGGAGGCTAAAAAAGCAACCAGTCAGTTTTCGAAGAGGTCGCCCTCCTCTGAGCTAACTACGCTCGGTAATGATGCAGTTTATGAACCGAAGTCTAGCGGGCACTTAATGCACACCGCCACAATGTAGCTTACTTTTTTCAGCTGCAGTTAAATACCATTCTATCTTAATCGCGTGACTTCCAAGTCTTCAAGAGGAGTTCATTGAAAAATGTAGAGGTGTTCATATGTGTTTGGCTCGGCGGTGTATGTTATAATGTAAATAATGTGTATATTTTAGTGTTATGAATATCCTTAGGGCTCTTTTCTTAAAATCTCTTCTATGAGATACTATTATTTTGTAGGTATATCAAACTGCATGAAATTTATATCTTGATTTCTTCATGTTTAAATAGAATTGGCCTGTGGGCTAATGCCTGCTAGACTGAATGTCCTCCAGTGCGAACTGCTTTACGTAGAACCTTAATGGGTGAACTCAGACTTCCCTAGGAAAAAAACCCAAAAGGCAAGCTCATGTAACATTTCCGTGAATTTAGAGTTATAATTTAGAGTTTAGAGTTTAGAATTATCAGCTATTGCGTCTTAATAATTGGAAATTATATATTTTTTTATCAAACAAAACCGAAATCTCTCAGCATCAATAATATCCTAGCCATCTCAGTTTTGCTTTTAGAAGGGTTAAAATTACAGTGCAGTGTTTTCAATAAAACTTATCTATTCTAAAATATTCATAAAAAAGCATTAAAATGTCCCCATTTTAGAATTTTATTTAATTTTTAAAGTTTTATTTTACAATTTCTTTGTTGTTTAAATTCTCAAAAGTGAAAAAAATATGATTTTTTAAAAAAAAAATTAGATATTTTTTTATAATACTCTCTGATATATCATCTAAGGCTCTTTCAGTAGTAAAAGAAATTTTCATCTCTCTCTTTCTTCTTAAATATTACTCTCAAGACTAATTTTATCTCGATATATATATATATATATATATATATATATATATATATATAATACATCTGAAACTCGAACGATTCTTCAAATAATCTTTCATACTATAAAAATCGAAGAATAAGTATCTATCTTCCAGAAATCTATCTACTTATATAGAATTCTTGGAAGGAAAAAAATGTTTCCTTCCATTCATGTGTACACCACAATTTCGTTATTGTAGTATGTTAAATAAAACAAAAAAATAAGAGCTATCTTCAGAAGAAACTAATCAAAACGTGTGAAAATACCAACTTGGTAATGTTAAATTTAGATTCAATTTTCTACTCTTTCAATTTATTTCTAGATTCGATTGCCCAAAATGCAGCACATCCAATGAAATTTCGAGTTTATCAATAAATTGAAAGCAAGGATTTCTAAATGTTTGTGAATAAAAATATATTGACACACTTAACTGAAATAAAAACAAGAATTTGTGAACGGAAAGTTAAAACACAGTTACTTATTTAAAACACTAATAGGATTGAAATACTTTTACAGTTCGTAAATGCGATATGAAATTTAAAGCATGAAATATAAAAAATTGATATAGTTCATACCTGATTTCACCAGAATTAAGTTAATTTTTAAAAACATATATTGCAGCAATAAAAATAATTAAAAGTTTTTACATTGAATCCCACCAAAACACAGAAGAAAATTAAATGTTCTCTTTTTACATATCAACCCTTAAATGTATGATTTTTTTTTTTTTTTGAATTTCGAAAAATTGTTTCGTTACTAAACTGCAGTCATAGGTTAAGTAAAAAAATAAATAAAAACCTTTTAAGTAATATCGAGTATTTATTTTGTAATACGTTGTATGTAGACATTTGGCAACATACAGTATTTCCCAGAAATCTGGCTTATATCCAATAAAATTTTCAAATGCAACATCAAACATTGATAGCTTACCTAACAACGGAGAAGTAAGTTTTTTTTTCAATTAGATAAATCAATCCTTTGCAGGGAACTTGAAAATAGAAAATGTCTCTCCAAGTAACACTCTGAAATTTATATCACTCACCATATATAGATTCAACTGTCCAATATATATATATTTATATTTTACTTGATTTTTTTGTCTGCGGTTATCAATTTGCTTTCGGAAGAGCGCACTCTCAGATTTTTGAATAACATTAAGTGGAACTTTAATGTTGACAATTAACAACAATATGCATTTAAGGGTTTAATTTATATATATTAAGAATTACTAGAATTGACTAAAAATAGAATCACACCCACACACAAAGAAAGTACAGAATTTTAAGACAATTATAAGACCACTATGTTACACTATTCACTATAAACTATTTCACCTTAATTTTTCTTTTTCTTGGCATCTTGTGGTACCAAATTGTTCTGACTTCACTGTGAAAATCCATTATTCCACTGTTGTTATTTTTTTTCCATCCGTTTTTCAAGTCTACGAACAAATTATTTGCGCAATACATTGGTGTTCAAAATTGAGAGAATTTTTAAATTTTTTCTATTATCTCTAGAACTACTGGACAGATTTTAATAAAAGTTTGTGTGTATATAGGGCCTATATGCAAAAACAATAATCATAGTTACAATACACATGCGTGATAGTGCTTAACACTCATCGAAGTTGGAAGTATGAAACAGCAGTTGCAAAATATAACAGAAAAATTGATTTATAGGGTCCCCTCTCTTTCAGATAAACTGGCCTCACATCACAATTTTATACCAGAAATAAGGGAATATATTCTCACCGTACTTTCATATGGAGAGAACCGGGGACCCACTACCTGCCCTCTTATGTGCAAGAAATCGACCACTATGATAGCGAAGGCTTAATGGTTTGGGCAGGCATCCTGTTAATTGGCCATACACACCTCTATGTTTTTGCAAGACGTACTGCGACTGCTGTTAGGTATAGGGTGGAGGTCTTGGAACCCTATATTCTCCTTTTCATGGGGCAATTGGCCCTGATTTTATTTTAATGGATGACAACGTGACGTACATAGAGCTCATTTAGTAGACGAATTTCTGGACAGTGAAGATATTCGCTGAATGGAATGGTCTGTTAGATCAGATTTCACTCGTATAGAGCAGGGGTGTCAAACTCGCGGCCCGCTACGACTATTTTTGCGATCCTTCCTATATATCCCCCCAACAATAATACATAATAAAATAAAATAAAATTATCTAGAAATACGAAAGATAGCAACAGAAAAAAATATGCCAAGTAATAGGATATAAACATTAATTTTTTTCTTTTGCTCTTTTTTCTGTTTATTATAATGCATCATTCGAAATAAATCTACGTTTCTAGGAATATTGATTTTTTTTGCGGCCCACCTAAGTTAAATCTTGTTTGCTGGTCCTAGTTAGCTTTTGAGTTTCACACCCCTTGCATAGAGCATGCCTGGGACACTCTGGGAGGGCAATTGCAACTCGTAAATCTCCTCCGAGAACCATCCAAGGCCTGAAAATAGAGTTGCTGAACGAGTGGAACTAATTGCTACAGGAACTCATAAATTCCCTTATTTCTGGTATGAAATCACATTGTGATGCCTATTTAGTTGAAAGAGGGGACCATACCTTCAGTAACCAATTTTTATTGTTATATTCAACTGCTGTTGCATACCTTCCGAATTCGATTAATGTTACGCGTATATATTTTAACTGTTGAATGATTATTTTTTATTTATTTTTATTTCTTTATTATTATTATTATTATTGCATTATATCCGCCCTATATACGTACCAAATTGTATTTAAATCTGCCTAGTAGTTCTAGAGATAATCGATGAAGTCTAAAAAATCTATGAATTTTGAACACCAGTGTATTAAAAGAATTTGTTTTTGTGTTTTATGAAATAGTTTTAAACTATTTCTCCTATTGTTGCTCCTACCCCCTGTCTCATAGTCAGATCGAGGCCCACAGAATTCATCGTGGCAACAGGTGACAGTACGATTTTAGCTCAATGAAATTCCCGAAGGGACGATGAACATTACGATAGATGGTACCACCATCTATCTCCACCTCTACAATTTAGGCATGGAACTGAAGTGGGGGAAATTTTTCTCCAGTTCCCTTCAATCGTGATCCAGCCCTCAAGACTTTCGGACCCACTGATATAATGAGCACGTACTCCCTGTGCATTCGGAGGGTATTTGGCGGTACGGGCATTGAACCCAGGCCTTCCGGTCGGGAGTCCGGCTATTTCTACTAAAACCATTAAATTCCCACAATGAGCCCAATAAAATGCAGGTCCTAAAAGTTTGTCAAGTACTTAAATTAATTTACTTAATTTTTTTTAAAAAAAATAGTACTATTGTTGCCTTATGTGTAAGTGCAATTCAAATTATTACAAATTTCCAAAGTCTAATTCGAAAGATAAAAAAATTTTTAAAGGCCTTTTAAAATCAAAACATTAATGATGATTAAATGCAACACTTTAATGAATAAAGTGCCTAAACTTACTTTCTATAATGTATAAAAATCAAGAGTTTATAAAAATAAAATCGAACACGTTTAAAAATAGCAATGTTACTGAGAAACGAAACAAACACACTCCAGTCTCATATTCTTACATCCAATCGTAATTAAAGTAATATTTGCTTAAATTTAATAATGTTATCTTCAGTGTACTTTTGTTCGGCTATGTTCAAATAGTATACGCTAAAATAGCATATCGGTAATTGTGGCTGTCGGACTCCCGGGGGTTTCCAGTACCTTTCTAGGGGATCCACGAAGTTCTCTCATTTAATGTTAAGAGAGAGAGATTTTTCCTTTTTACACACTTTGAAACGCCTCGTGGAAAAATTGAAAGATGGGCCATCCTAGACTATATCACTAAATGCCCCCAGTAAAAAGACTCTGTGGCAGATTTATCTGCGTTCTTTCAAATACAAATCCTCTTGGGAAATATTGGGTCTTTAAAAACTATTATATTATAAACCTTCCCCTGGAGAAGAAGATGTGAATATGAAAATTAGAACTTGTATATAAAGATTAAACTTTCAAGTTAGAAGGAGAGAGAGGTTAGACTTCTAACGGATAGCAGCGATTGATTAAATGTGAAATTAAGCGTGAATACTTCGTAGCTGATTAGCGTAATATTAAAGATTAACAATTTGTCAACTAGTAATAAATTAGAAAAGGTCGCTTGTAATTAGAAGATAATTGCTAGGACGTAAGTGATCCTATTTATTAAGATTTCTCGTATCTCGTCTACCTCGCTATTGCTTTCCATATTTAGTATTTGGGTGCATCTCTTAGTTTGGTTAATAGAGATGGTGTTGTTGTTCATTACTGTGAATAAATAGCAGTTATTTATTAACTTCCTTCAGACTCTCCCGCACTAATGGACGTCGCGGGGCGGCCATTACAACTCTACTAGATGACGTATTTCGATCAAGAATTCTAATTGAGTTTTTTTATTGTTTGCAGCTACATAACCATTACTACAACGTAATTTTTTCAATTCCTACTATCAGTTAACTCATTCCCTATGTATATATCTTGTTCAAATTTTCAATCGTTAATAAAATACTTTCTATTCATCCATTCTAGTTAAAAAAATACATGTTTTTAAACCTGCAGTGGATGACACTTGATATTAATACAGTTTTTTTTTAATTTTAATTCATTAATTAAGTTTAATTGATGAATAAATAGTATCAAACAAAAAGAATAGTCCAACAGCATATATAGAAAGGAAAATCGTTCGTTGTGTCCCTGTAGCGCAATGGATAGCGCGATGGACTTCTAATCCAAAGGTCGTGGGTTCGAATCCACCTGGAATGGCCTAATTTCTAAGAATGTGATTTCTTTTTTACTATACTATTTTATCACAGAATAATTAAATTTAATTAATGAGTAAATAGTAACAAAAAACAAAAAAAGTCTAACATCATGTATAGAGAAGAAAAGGGAAAATTGATTTCTATTTTGCCACTTAATAGTGTGATTCTGTCATATGAATACACATATTTATATTAATAGTAACTATTTAATATAAAAAGTGACTAAAATAAAATTTTTCTTTGTTGACCTAAGTAGGAATTGACTTGAGAAATTTTTTTATATTACTGTGGTTTAATTTGATGTTTACTGTTTCTTTAAAGGGAAAAAAAAGTTTAAAAAAAGTCTGTATAAGTAGCAGAGACGCACTTACGATTATTGAGGAACATTTAAATCACTCAGCCATCTGTTGGAAATCAGGAAGGTCTGCGATGTCAAGTTGATACAGTGCTTCTCAAACTTTCAATATTCGCGGCTCAATATTCAATCATCATTTTCATCACGCCCCCCTTCCGTACAATAACAATGCATTGAATTCAATAATACTATACTTTGACACTAAAGTTGCAATACGACTTTTTCCTCTTATGTGCCACCGATGTATATAAGCGTCTTACTCGGACAAAGCATTAATTTTCTGGGCGTATATATACGTCTTTCCGAAGTACGATATTTTCTGTGCTCTGCTATCCATAAAATTATTCCAAAGACTTTGGAATGCAATAAAATGACCTTGACATTGTTTGCGAAGGACTTACTTAGTTCAGATTATTTGTGTGAGTGTGTGTTCTTCTTTATCCCCCCACCCCCTAATACATCACATACCAGCGCCTTCGAGGAAAACGGTTGGCATTCAGAAGCGAATCGCGTAAATTTTAATCGGCAGTTAAGGGATTAATTATAAAAAGCTCTTGACAGTGTTTGTGAAGGATTTACTTATTTCAGAGATTTTGCTTATTTATTCTTTTTCTCCTCCCCCTCTCCCCCCCAAACTATCAAAATAAGTGCATCTACGTGAAAAATGGTGGCATTGGGGAGCGAATCACGTGACTTTTAATCGGAGGATTCATTATAAAACGCTCCAATTATCAAGATAATTGTTAATACAAGCCCATGGGGTCACTGGTAATTATCAAACTTGTTCTTAGTATTTTTTAAATTAATAATAAAATACATTGTACAGTACTGATTCATTTATAAGTGTATTACATCAGTGTGAATGTGTATTTTATATTTTATTATATCAGAAAGCCTTTTGTTTACTTTCAGTGAATTAATAATTTTTTTAAGTTATCTTTTGTTTTCAACTTTTCAATATGCTCACGTCCCCCTCGTAGAGTCATAACGCTCCCCAAGGGAGGCACGCGAGCTGATACATAAAAGGGGGCTGCAACGATCAAAAGTTTAAGAACTACTATGCTAAAAAATTGAGAGGCGATCGATGAAATCTTTTTTTTTTTGTCCTTGCAGTTTTCAAAAATCTTTATTATCTACATAATATTAAAAATCTTTAAATCATTAACATTATTGTATTTCTATTTATTTTCAAAAACACTTTTATTTGGGTTAAATTCTAACGTATATAGCATAACTCCCTTTAAATTTCAAACGTGATTACTCGATTAAAAAATCCACTAATACACGTTTTTATTGATGCTGAATATTACGATAGCAAAAAAAAATCGATAGAAAAGTTCCATCCATGAAAAAATATTCGAAGGATGGCCAACTTGATCTACACACCATTGTCACTCGACTTATGTCTTTTAATGACCTTAGTACTGCAAAGAATATGAATTAAGAACTTTTATTTAGTAGACATGGTACTCTATGAATAAATTGACTGTCTAAAGCTTTCCATATACAGAAGACTAAGTTCATGACTAAATATAGCAGAATGTATATCATGTCTATGACATTTCATCCACTGTACAAATGAAGTTATGTGCATTATTTATTATATTGCACGCTCTGATAAGCATCAACGGACGCTAAGTGACAAATGGAAAAATTCCCTACCACTCACACGTTTCTTTTATTTTCGTTTCAGATATCGACGAGTTCACATGGAAGTGCAATGATCTTATCGTATCTAATCCATATGATTTTTCATTATGGATGAAACATTGTGTTCAGATAGTGTAATGTGTAGGTACTATATTCTTTAGTTGACTTAAATCAGAATTTTTTCAGTATTCCTTATTAAAAAATGTATTCATTAACAAGTAAATTTGTTTATGTTGTTTTTTCACGAAGCTCATAGGCACTCGAATATTTCTTACACAACCCTTCACTTATGGCAGTATAATGTGGCCGCAGTAGCGCAGTGGTTATGTTCACGAACTTGTGGCTAACGTGTCACGAGTTCAAACTCTAGTGCCATTATACTAGGGTAAGTCGGAAAATATGTCTCTTGTGTCTACTGTGGTGAGAGTTGTGTATCGAAGTTAAAACATAGAATGAGAAATTAAAGATAAGCCATAAATTTATTTTTCCACATAAGCACCAAGTACATTAAGACATTTGTCATTCCACTTGATAAGCTTCAAAAAGCCCTCTAGGAAAAACTCAGAGCTTTACAAACGGAAGCAGCGTTTAACGGCTTGTTTGAATCAGCATTGCTTCCTAAGCGCCTTCAGGCGATATTCCTCTTTAAAACCGGAAACAGATGAAAATCACTTAGTGCGAGATCAGGACTGTATAGCGGATGGTGTAGGCGCTCTCAACCAAGAGTTGCAATATGGTTTTGCGTTGCCTTTTACCGAGTGGGGTCTCACATTGTCATCCAACAACAGAACGTCAGATTTGAGAAGCCTAGGTCGCTTTTTCCGAAATGCCTCTTTCAATTTCGACAGGGCCGCGTAACATTGATGGTTCCAACTTCCAAAAAGTCCACGCACAAGTAAACGCTTCTTCCATATGCAAAACCCTGCTCTTTCCTGCAGGGTTTTTTGAAGCTTATAAAGCGGTATAACGAATAAATGTCTCAATGTACTTGGTATTATGTGGGAAAACTAATTTGTCTTATATTTAATGCCTCATTCTATATTTAACTTTAATACTCAACTCTAACCTCAGTCCTCAAGGGAAACTTATTTTCCTACTCACCCTCGTAGAACTGCTATGTGTAGAGGGACAGATGCATGTTAAATCTATCGAGGCTCCAAGTCCTCCCTTGGCCTGCTGTGATAGCTCGGAAAGAGAGGGTGGTTCAAATGTTGTCCTCGTCACTTGATCTTGGTTCAAAATTGCGAGGTCTGTTGCCAACAGCCTTCGTGTTGCTTTATAGGGTGATGATAATAAACACTTACTTTAGCAGTAAAAATTGTCGCTGCTCGAATGTCACGGGTGTAAGAGGGTTCGGGGAAGAAGCAAACACGATCTTAAAAATAGCTACAGTACAGTCCCGATAATCCGAACAATATCGAACCGACCCCTGTTCGGATTACGTGATTGTTCGGATTAGCCGGAGTAACAACGAAATCACTATCTGAACCGGGAGTACGGGTCTATTGTGTCTATGTATTTTGTCGTAATGTGAGCGTACGCGCCCGTTTTTTTACCGCGTGGACTGTACTCCCACTCCTCGACGCGTGTGTCCTCCCACCACCATTCCTAACTTAGTCTGTCAGTGTGACTGCGTGTGCCCGTACTGTTGGCCGTCAGTCGTTCCGCGCTCGTTCTATACTCGTCCGCTTTTGTCTCTGTGTTAATAACAGTGTTACAGTGTGATATTCTACAGTGTACACTGTGATACAGTGTACGTAAACAGATTGTTATGGCGAGTAAGCGTAAACACTCAACATTTACTCTTAAAGACAAACTAGAGGTTCTAAAGCGTTTAGATAAAGGTGAAGGTGTGACAAAATTGGCTACAGAGTTTAATGTTGGCAAAGCTACAATTTGTGATTGGAGAAAAAATCGTAGAAAGCTTGAACAATACTGTGCTAATACTTCTGGCGAGACTCTTGAAAACAGACAGACAGCAAAGAAATCGCTGTACGATAAAATTGATAATGCGCTTCATATTTGGTTTACCCAGGAAAGACAAAGAGGAACCCCCCTCAGTGGGCCTATCATTCAAGAAAAGGCTATTCAATTAAATAAATTAATGAACGGGGTGATGCCTCTTTCAGTGCTAGTATCGGGTGGCTAGATCGGTGGAAGAAGTGACATGGGGTACGTCAGTTGACAATTACCGGCGAAAAGCTTTCATCTGATTTTAACGCAGCAAAGGAATACGTGACCACATTTGCAAATTTAATAGCTGAGGGAATTTATTCTCCACAACACATATCTACAATGCCGATGAGACGGGCCTGATCTTTAGGGCACTGCCTAAAAAGAGTTTAGCTTCACAGGATGAAAAAAGTGCTCCAGGTTATAAAATGAGCAAAGACCGAGTTACATTAATGGCATGCAGCAATGCTTTTGGTAATCACAAGCTCCCATTAATGGTGATAGGCAAATCTACTAAGCCTAGAGCTTTTAAAAACGTGAATATGAAATCACTGCCAGTATATTACAGGAGCCAAAAAAAAAAGCATGGATGAATGCAATGTTGTTTAAAGAGTGGTTTCATGACCAGTTTGTTCCCGCTGTAAAGAAATTCAATAAAGAAAATGATTTACCGCAACGTGCGATTCTTTTGATTGACAATGCGCCATCGCACCCAGGCACTGAAGAACTTTCTAGCGGTGAAATTAAAGCCATATTTTTACCGCCAAATGTTACACCCTTACTACAGCCTATGGATCAGGGTGTTTTGCAAAAACTTAAACAAATTTACCTTAAGCAGTTTTTGCGAACCTTGATTGAAGATGACACAGTCTCTTTGGTTGCAAAAATAAAACAAACGAACATGAAAGATGTTGTTTATTGGTCTGCTGAGTCCTGAGAAAACGTAACTGACCAAACTTTAATAAAGTCTTGGAAGAAACTATGGCCAACCCTTGAGTATGCAGAAAACCAACCAGAAAATGATGTGACCAGTCTGCTTCAGCTAGTGCAGGCAATTCCTGGTTGCGAGGATCTGGGGAAAGAGACATCAATGAATGGATGGAAGAAGACGGGGAAACAGCCGAATTTCTGACTGATGACGACATAGCTGCGGCAGTGACTCAAGAGCCAATGGAGGAGGAGGGGAGTGACGACGAGACGCAATGCGATAAGAAGGACGTGGTGCGACATGCAGACGGCGCAGCTGCCCTTGACCTGCGCTACTTGGAGCAACAGCCCGACACTACACCAGCTGATGTGTTATTTATGAGGCGCTGGCGAAATTACGCATCATCGCAAAGACTGTCTTCGTTGCGTCAGAAAAGAATAACTGAATTAATGTAATAAGGTACTTGTTCACTACATTATCAGTACTGTACTGTACTGTACATATTTTATATTTAATCTTATGTTGTACAATTTTTCATACTAAGCATTAGTGTTCTGTTCTGTAGTTTATTCCATTTTAAAATTTGTACCATAACTTGATTTACAGTACGTGAATATTAAATAAAGAACTGTTTTGAATTAAGGTTTACACTGTTTTATATTGAAATATTCACCGATTTTCGTCCTTAAAATTATAAAAAATTTTCCGCGGAGCCGCTCGGATTAGCGGGACTGCACTGTACTTTTATTCTAGCTTTAACATTTTATAATAATACACAATTTTATAGCTTAACTCTGGGAGCAATCTGAAACTCTAACACTTAATCTGACATAGAAAATTATTGAAAATCACTTAGCTTCCGTCGGAGCTCCTTGTGCGATCCTTCTCGAATCCCGATAGTTTGGTCAGCTCCAATGCTATTCACTTCCACACTCCTGGTAAATTCTACAGCTAATATTAATTTGAAGACACGTGACCTCTCAGCGCAATTTACCTTTTCTTATTCTTAGATTCACGATTAACCTTTAATTCCCATATCCAACGTCAGGGTTTAAATAGTAGTTACATTTGCAGAAAATAAAATCTACAGAAAGCGGTTTTCAATCTAAAATCACAACTAAAAATAAGTTCTCCAAGAGTATAAGTAGAAGAACCAGAATAGAGTACCTGTTACAAATTTTGCAAATCTTTTCCTTCAAAATATTAATTTTTGTTGTTGTTTCTAATGCCACCTCTCTGACATAATCAGATCGAGGTCCACAAAATTCATGGTGGCAAGGGGCTGGATGTACGCCTGCCGCTGGCCTTAGCCTTGAGCACTATGCAGGTGACAGTACGATTTAGCTCGGAGAAACTACCGAAGGGACGATAGATGGCGACACCACCAATTTCCACCTTCACAATTTAGGTATGGAACTGAAGGGAAGGGAAATATTCTCCAGTCCTCTGCACTTGTGATTCAGCCCACAAGACTTTCGGATCCTCTGATTTAACGAGCACGGAACTCGAAAGGTATTTTGTGGCATCGAACCCAGGCCTTCCGGTCTGAAGTCTGATGCTCTAACCACTAGGCTACCCATGGCCCTAATATAATGTTTATACTCCTTCTTCAACAAAAGGATTTTTTGCTACTTTCTCTTTTTAAAAATATTTATTATTTACATAAAAATTATTTACTACATGCCCCTATGAAAAGTATAAATAATGTTAAATCTGAAACAGGATTCAAACACATACAAAAACTTGATGAATTCCAATGGTGTAAGAATTATATTAAGCCAAGCTCTGCCAAACATTTATTAATTTAAGAAGAAACGCATGTCTTTAATCTAGAACTAAGAAATGTTGGGGGTCTAATCATATGTGAACTGATTGGTTTTGTGTTAGGTTCATTCAAATAAAACCATGTCAGTGCGTCTAACTTTGCATTACACGTAAAGTGGCACCACGTAACTCTGTGTGTGGTGGCACTATCTATCGGTAGAGATACAGACGCGAGCGTCAAAATTACTTGCAGCAATTGGTATCGCCTATATGGTGCCAAAATAAAAAAAAAGTGATACCAGCTCCTGGGGAATGAACTAGGTAAGGTAAAAGATACCAATGTGCAGCTCCATTAGAGAAAAAAAACTATGAGGTAGCACGAAATTAGCCCAATGTTCATTTTAAGAACTGGGAAGCAATAATTATAGTCATATTGTCTTAAATTGAGAAAATGCATTGAAAAACATTGCTTTTCTACATGTTAAATCACAGTTCCGTGTATTATAAAAATGTTTAACGAATTGGACTCCAAGATCGAAAAACCTCCCGTTTAACACCAACGGATTACTCTATTTCCCAATTGGCAATAATTCTTCGTCCCCGCTGTAAGTAAAAGCCTTTTCTTGGCACGATAAGCATGCATACCACATTCCGTGAATTGTCATTTGGACAGTATGTGCACTTATGCTAATACCAGAGGCATTCTCAAAAAATCAATTTTGAAATCAGAAACGCATGATGAATAACGAGACTCATTCGTTTCTGTAATCTTCAGAGATTATAGTTTTCCTCTTTCAACCCCTGAGACGACTCTTCTCTCAACACCAGTGCCGGTTTATCCATTAGGCACTTGATCTGGAAAGGCTTGAGTAAGCTGGACTTAACCAGAGATTCTGGTTCAGTGCCAAGGGGGCCCGTAGATCTTTTACACCCAGGGCCCGAAATGAGCTTAAACCGGCACTGCTCAACATCACTAGCTTAGAACTTTAACATCACTCTCGAAACTGTAGACCAGTGGTATTCAACCTTTTTTACAGCCGGGCCACATACATATGATAACTATTTCACGCGGGCCGCATACAGTTCATTTTTTTTTTGCGACATTTACTAAAATTCAAAAACAAACGGTTAAAATGTAAAACCATCCCATTTAAATAATGGGAAAAGATGGTGAGTCTTTAGATTTGAGGAAGGATAGTACAGTAAGACCCCGCTTAACGTGTGTGGGGTATACGTTCCATCTAAGTAGAGCGTAATATGTAACAGCTTTAAACAAGGTTATCTCATCATGTAAATAATGGGGTTAGGGGAAGATGGATAGAAAATTGGTCTGGTATTTTACCACATTAATTTTATTAATTATGTTTTTTATAACAATGAAGCAAAAATTTATTTCTTACAAATATAGAAACATAAACGAATATGCATATAAAAATAAAAAAAATTCAAATCAGTATGTTTACATTTCAGATCATTCAGTCTCTTCTGTATTTCCAATTTTCTGTCATTTTATCAAGGTAGATTGGCTTAATGGCATTTTGCGTTCAATTTCGTCGTCAATCCATATAGAAAGTCGTTTTTCCTTTTCTTCTATTGTATTATTTCTAGAACGGGAAGTTCTACGCTCATGTCCATAAATTAAGGATAATGAAGTTCAGGCAAAGAAACAGACAGAAGCAAAACAAATTTGACTTATTTGTAAAGACTATTTATTAAAAAGGTAAAGAGCAAAAAATATGCTATATGTTTGACATAATTAATAAAAATTGCGCTTTTTACTCCCTGGAGCAAATTTCAAAAAAGAACCTATTTACAAAAAACAGTTTAACAGGGTTAGTATGATAGTTAATGCGGAGTATATCTCCCGGACGATGCAATAACGGCCTTACAACACCTAGGCATGCTGAGTATCAAATTATCAATCTGATCCTGGGGAATATTACACCACTCATCAAGCACAATGCCCTCTGAAGTTCTGGTAGATAGGTGGGAGGGGGTTGACGGACTACAATTCGTCGGCCAAGCATATCCCACACATGCTCTATTGGGTTCAAGTCCGGTGAGTATGCTGGCCAATCCATACGGGTGATATCCTCCGATTGAAGGCATTCGTCTACAATGTTTGCACAGTGAGGGCGGGCGTTGTCATCCATAAACAGAAATTCATCACCCATGGCGCCCCGAAACAAACGTACATGTTGTTCCAGAATGACATCCTGATAGATGTGGCCTGTCATCGTTACACTCTAAACATGCTGGTCAGTTCTGGAACCAACAATAATTCCTCCCCAAACGAGCCATCCTGCACCATCGTAACGGTGTCGTTCAATTGTGTTCTCTTGGTGGTAACGGGTACCTGGCGCTCTCCATATTAAAGTCCGGCGAGAATCAGACTGCAAACTAAACCTGGACTCGTCAGAAAACATCACACAAGACCACTGTTGTAGTGTCCACAATGCATGCTCTCTACTCCAGGTTAATCGCAGGCGACAGTGAGTTGCGGTAAGTGGAACACATCTGACAGGCCTCTGAGCATATAGACCAATGTACCCTAAGCGTCTGTACACAGTCTGCCTTGAAACTGTCGTACCGGTAGCTGAAGAAAAGCTGATGAGACAGGTCTGATGCTGTGCTCCGTCTGTTTCTTTTGGCAGTAACTGCCAAATACCGGTCCTCATTCGGCATTGTAACTCGGGGGCGACCTGTGCTGTAACATCTACTCACATTACCATCAACCTGGAATCGTTGCCAAAGCCTGGAGATGACACTCTGGGCAGTTCCATGTTCCTCGGATACTTCCAGCTGGGTACGTCCAATAATTCTACCACGTAAAAAATCATCCAAATGCTTCCTTTGTGCTATAACTATGCCGTTATTGCACTGAAAGGCTTTTAAAGCGCTTGTGAACAATTTGACTTCTTTGCCACCATTCCTTATATACCCCTCTCTTACACTCTCGTCATTGTGACGTACTATCCGTGCCATCTGGTGGTTTCCTGTAATTTGCATATTCTTCTTCAAGATATGTGATAATTCTACAGGTGAAATTTTTATTTTAGATTTCAATTTCTGTGTGATTATGAATTATCCTTAATTTATGGACATGAATGTATAGTTGCAGAGCTTGTCATAGTAGCAGTTACCTATGACAGTATTTTTTCTTTATTCTTAAGAATGATCCTTATTGTTGAAGTTGCCAAATTCAATGCAGTGCCAATTTGAGATTGACGTTCACCAGTATTTAATCTACTAATCACTTGCATTAAGTTTCTAGTGAAATGCTTTTTTATGCTTTATTTTTGTGTTTTTTATTATCACCCATGATAAAAACTAAAAATCATAATATTTGTCACTATAGCAATCGTTATATTATATAAATTTATATTTACAATAACGTCAACAAATGTTTGAAACGATTAAAATGCTTTCGTATAATACCGCCGGAAAAAAGAAACACAGATAAACTGCTTCGGATATCGGGAAGCATAACGCTGCGTGCTATTTCGTGGAATCCCACAATTCAAATAAAAGAGCGTTAAACCGAAACAGCGCTAAACGAAACAGCGTTAAGCGGGGTCTTACTGTATCAAGTGCAGATTGCTACCTAATATGGAATGTTCAGTTTCGTGTGTAACTTAAAAGATAAGTTTAATGAGAACAGATTTACAGATAGAATACATGGACAAAATCATTCTAGGACTACAATAAACAATTAAAATTGATATTTGTTAGTTCAAGCCACATATAATATGAATGCAGCAGCTTCTCAGGTATCTACTGTTTCCATGAATGAGATCTGTTTGCATCCTGCTCACTTGAGTGTGTAGAACAAACTGTTTAGCATGGTCCAGAGAATATTAACATTAAGACTGTGTTACGTAAATTGATGAATCCATATTAAGTCTATTGATTTTCAACATAGATCCATCCATGTAGGGACCCTCCACATGCCCTTCATTATCTAAGAAAAAGCCCAGTGTGTCACTGCAAATTTGATGCTTTTAGAAGGTATCCAGAAACATAGGGCAAAGGGTTTGTAACTGCTGTGAAGTTTAGGTATGAAATTTTGGAGCCCCATGCTCATATCTTGAAATACAGTTATGTATATAGCCCTGATATTTTCTTACACAGCAAATTACATAGGGCTTACTTGAAGGATTAATTTCTGGAAAGTAAGAATATTCACTGGATTCCAGCCAAATCTACAGACCTTAACCTTATAGAACAGGGGGATGGGCATTAAATCAACCATGATCGACCAGAGGACCACCAAGATATTTTGGGGTATAATATATTTAGGCCTTTACTAAGACCTAAGATAAGCGCACTAGAAGAAACATATTTACGGAACACTGATTCCAGGAGGTCGGAAAATCGGATTTTCACAATCAATGTGTCTGTGTTTACTTAAGCAAATGATTTTATAAATGTGTAGATGATACATGTAACTTTGTTGGAAGCCCATGATAGCTTGTTCACTGCTGCTACAGGAGAAAAAGCTATCAATGTAAATGCCAGCCATTTAAATTAATTTTTTCCCTCATGCTGACAGAAGGGGAGAATAAATGTTGATCAACTCTGCCCACAATAGCACAGGATTGGCTATTGAAACATCATTCCACACTCTGCGCTTTCATGGTATCGGGTTCTCACAATAATGTTACGTCTTGTGATAGCGAGCAAATTAACATATGTTGGTTTCATGTATGTCTCTGCATTGAATACATCCATGGTCTAGCAGTTGCTTAAGCATTCAACTTGAGAATTTGTGTTGTGTTTTATAGTAAAAATAGTAATATATCATACTTTAAAAGAGGGGTACAGTACGGAAAAGATGTTAAGAAAAGAAAATGTACAATTTTAATACAGAATATGCATACCTATGCCACTGGGTGGACCACAACACCTTTAAAACTTTAGAAGCTGCCCATATACTAGAAAAGTCTGCCCACCCTTGTTATAGGACAAATTTAAAGTGTTCTTGGAAAGACAACTGCAACTCACTTCACTTCTCTCAGAATCAGAAAACAGCACCAATTAAGGTTCTAGACCAACTGTAGCAGGGACTCATAAACAGTATCTCTAGCATGAATTCCAGTAAAAGATACATAACTGTATTAGGAGAGGTTTTACTTCCCATTTCATAACTTCGCTTTTACTTATCTATATTGATGAACATATACAAGATTTCTTTTTGACTTTCTTCTGCTGATGTGAGTCATACACACATTCCTGTGTGCATACAATAGATTTAATATATTTTCAAAATATCATATATACCTATGTATATATGGCTAATTTCATTAAAATCTGCCCCATTATTTTGGAGATAATCATCCAAAAGTGAAAATTCTATTAATTTTAACACTGGAATTTTAGCATTAGCTATAGACAAAAAAAAAGCCTAGAAACTAAATCAAATATTAATCTATTATATATATATATATGTATGTATATATATTAGCATTTTCACCACTTAAATGATAGCATATATTAGTAAATATCCATCAATCTAGAAGTCTTTAAAAGAAACACCTGGTTACGTTTCCACACAATAACTAAAATGCAGGGAGGATCAAATGTAAATTAAACTTTTCTAAAATGTTACATCAATATTATTTTTCTGTAAATCATCTTGAAAGATCTACATATTTCTTCTGTTTTTTTTATTCCTGCATGATAAAAATGAAAGATGAGTACAAACCCAATTGACCACTAATTCTTCTACTTTTCATTTGATAAAAAATTTTCTGCTAATACTTAAGAGGCCCAAGCAAATGGTAATCCAAAGGTGCTAAGCCTGGATGACTGGAAGAGAGAGAATGTTCCAAGTGCTTTTCAATGAATTTTCCTTTCATTGCACCAATTCTTTGAGGTCTAAGAGAAGAACATTGTGAATTACATTGGAACCTTCATTTCTTACTGCTTTGTAGCAATTCAGGTACAGTCAGACCTTGATTTAACGAATTCATCAGGACCAAACATTTTGTTCGTTAATTTTGGGTCCAAAAAAATACGATTTTTTTTTTTGCCTTTACCTTTTGGAAATTCTATAATAAGCATCAACACAAAAAATATCCATTGTTGGAAAGTATACTTTTTAATCAGCAGCTAAAAGAGAGAGAGAGAGTACAATTAGAAAATTAATAAGCACCAGTTAATTTGAAATTTTAAAATACTGACTGAGTGATTTTGGGCAGTCTTTTCGATCCCAGGCTCGAAAGTTCTTTTTCGACATTTGCAGAGAAGAAAATATTGTCACTTACTTCCTGCTGCATAAGGTATGGTTTCACAGTTTACAAACAATGTAAAACATTAGAAAATGTAACAGTTTTTATAGCAAATTTCATTATCAAATTCTGTACTAGAATTACTATTCATTGGCACCAACAAATCACTTCAATTGCACAGGTAGGCAGTCTGTCATCAAATATAACCTAATTGTTAAAATCTTAAGATATATCTTGCATTTTGCAATGAGTTGATGATAAAAGAAATTTCCTGTTGTATTCAAAATTCACACAGTAGGTTATACTCATAATTCCCCATCTGCACCTGTAAATTCTAATATAAATTCATCTGTACCCTTTCCTGTCGAAATTTGCTGCTTTACAGAAAAGTCTGTTCAAGACAAAAAGCATACATCATTTTTAAGAAAAATCGAATTTTTCCTAATACAACTTTAAAAATATCAGCTGCCGAAATGATTCGATAATTCGGAGTTAATTATTCGCTAAATAGGTGTTTTTACCTTTTATTTAATCGGGTATAGAGAAAAATTCGTTAAACCAGGGTCTGACTGCATTTTGAAAAATTTGTTTTTGCCACTTTCTGAATTACATTCAAACTTTGAAGAATCCCCATGAGGTGATTTTTCAAAGTTTAAACTTCTGCTGAATAATGAATTGTATACTCCCATAATTCATGCCCATTTTCTCACTAGTTTAGTTAACTATTATATATCATTCATCAAGCATTCAGTCACAATTTTATCAAAGTTTCATTCAATAAATATGAATCAAATTTTTAACTTCTTCATTGCACTTTTTAAATACCTAAAAGCATTTTCATGCTAGAGAACTCAATAAACTGTCGTTACCAAACTGGATATTCACTTTTGCCATATTTCAATATATTTTATATGTTCATTCATTTAAAATTTTAATTATTATTGACTGTGCTGCAGTTGATATTTTGTGTGTACTCATCATTCTAAATAAACAAATGAAGAAGAAAATGAATATTTACTTATCATGGCCGCTAAGGAAAAAAAAAATATCTCAGCTACTATTTAAATAATTTGATTTTCACTTAAAAAGTTTTATTCCTCAGAAATCTTTCATAAATATAGGTTTAAGAAATGCATTACTCATTTTTGAAGTTTCAATGATGTGCAGTAGATTCACATTTATTTATTATCTAGAATAAAATATTCTTACTCAAAAGAAAAAAACAAAAAAAGACTAAGAAATTTCCCTTTTTTTTTAATATTAAAATAAGAAAATAATGTAATGCTAGTTTTATGAAAATTTATATATTTCTGTTTTTTAATAATAATTAAAGGATAACACATTTATTTTGAGAATACTATATCAAAATAAAAATAACTAATTGATTGAACACACAACAAATGAATACCAAATGATATTTGAAATAATTTATTAAATCTTTTTAAATAAACCATTTTATATAAATATTCTCATTATATAAACTAAAAATAACAGGAAATAGTACAGGCATTATAGTAAGTAGCACAATAATAGATTAAAAATAAAACAGGACACTAAATAATATACATAAAATCTACAGGAATGTCGAATAAAATCACATAAATATGAATAGAAATATGTAAATTGTTTACACTAGAAAATAATTTTATAGAATTTACATGACTAAAATATTTCTTCTTTTGAAAAGCATTGAGCATAAAGAAGTTTGCTTATAGCATGCGGACGAATATTGATGAATAATTCAGATTTCCCAAGCCTATAATGTGAAAAAAAGGGTGACACAAATATTTTTAAAAACATATATATACTTCACACAAATGATCTTAAGTTAGTTTAGTAAAATCTATACATTAATAATTTAATACTAAATAATATTCAGTTATATTACGAAACTACTGACTCAATAATATATTAAATTTTACTGAAATAGGATTATTACTGAAAGAAAATGAATCAACTTCACTAACACTCCCACAAAATGAATTCATGGAATATATCACTATTTTTAACCATCCTATTTTCAATGCCAGTTTCACTAAATTCGATGACTATCAATATTCTTGAAATTCATAAAACACATCCCCTTTAAAATTCTGTATACAAAATTGTAGTGTTAAAGGAAAAATGCAAACCAGATGTCTAAAATTAGGTATATTTAGATGATAAACATGAATTCAAAAAAATCCCCTTTAATTCTTTTATCCTTTTGTCCGCATTCAAGTATTTCCTTACAAATACATGATTGAAATCTGTTGAATTAATATTACATTACAGCCATTAATCCCACCTCTTTGAACTATATTCAAGGAACAAATACATAAAACTACACACTAAAATTCAAGACAGTATATCAAGGATTTAAATTTTAATAGAATTAATGAGTAACAATCTCTTATTATTCTATAATCCTAGGACAATTTAGAATCAAGACAAAAATCGATTTAGCTTGTATACCAAACTACCATGCCAGATTTAAATTTATCCTGTTCATTACAATGCATGATGTCGCTAATATGAAAACAATGGTTTAACTCTTTATTTTCTTTACATTAACTTCTGTAACAGCATTAAAAAAATTCTTGTAAGAGTTAAAACTTTATATTTAGAACAGACAACAAATAATTATTGACACCTGTGTTTAATAATTTAAGAAGTTTAAATAATCCCACCAGTTTAGTTTATAAAAGAGCTAATCTCTATTCTTACATATAATGCGCAATTTCAATTCAAATGGAAAATATGAATATAAAAACTAAATAGGATTTCTATATGTATCTAAATGCTGCTTATTAAAAAGACATACTTGATGGATATGAAAATTTTCATTTACAGATAACATGAAAAATTTATCACTTTGTTTTTTTCCCCTCAAAAAACTTAAACTATTTCTGGCCATAAATAGACCATATCAATTCAAAGTTGCTTTAATGTTTTCATGTACATTCCTTTTCATTCAATTTAAGGCAAGTAATTATACACACTTTTTTGTTACAATTCATCTATACTGGTAATTTTCTAGGACCCAGTTAATAATGCTTTCTTCAAGTATTGAAGATTTTGTTATTCTGTTGCAAAGCACATTTATTCCTTGGTACATTGATTTTTTTACTTCATTTTCTTCCACTGGCATATGGAACACTTCCCAGCATCCTTCCAGCAGCCCAACTTAAATTTTCTTTCACATATTAAATAATTTTTCATTTAAAAACAGTACTACATTTGCTTTGCTTGGTAGGACCCATATTTACTACTGTAAGGAACACTAGATCAACTATATTTCAACTAAAGCATAAATGATTTATGAAAGCTTTTGATGCTCACTTCAAAATTGCAACCTCAAATGACTGGAGAAAGAGAAAACATCCTAGTTCAGCAAATTCATTTGGGTCAGAAGTGCTTTCTTATCCCAAATTGTGTATATCTTCCCTTGAAAATCTAGAATAACACTCATATGCACATTTTCATTGAATACAATACACCTGTTTAAATAATTATTTGCCACTCCTTTAAGCATTTTCCCGACACATGTATTATTTTCCTTATCACTTGTCAAGCTAATATAAGCGGAGAAAATTCTCCGAGATAATGACTTCAAAAGTTAAGAGTATCACACATACACATTTCAGGTTTCTTTGTATAAAAAAGGGTGTATGTTACGTGGAGAATATACTTAAAAATGCAGTTTGAAATCATAGGTTTGCATTTCCCGCAAATGCTCATTATACACCCAAATACACGGTAAGGATATACCATCAAATATATATTTTAAATGTGAAAGTTTGTGAGGATGTTTGTGGGTCTTTCACGCAAAAACAACAGAATGGATTTTAATGAAACTTTACAGTAATATAGTTTATACACCAGAATAACACATAGGCTATAATTTATAACATAGGCTATAATTTATAAAAAGTGTCCAAAATATAACGATATTTGTCAAGTAAGTAGGAAAAAATTCTGGCATCTGCAAGCAAATCTGGCTTGCGCTGCAAAAAAGCCCACCCCAGCATATATCTATCTTTTGTTTGTGAAAAACTTTTTGTTTTGGCTACGCAAGGGGCTCGCTTCTAATTAAAGTGCCTGACTAGTATTCAATAATTTTGAAAAATGAAAGCCATTTCAAATAAAGCAAAGATAAAAAAAAGTAATTACATTTTCTAAACTTTTGTTAGAGAAGAAATCTTTGATGATCCTTTGACTGCACTGTTGGGAGTCTTCACAGTTGTACTGGGTACAGTAGATTTACTGGATTTTGATCCACACTGAAAGAAAAACAATTTTAAAATATGTTTCCTTTTCAAAAGAATTTTAATAAAACTATTTTACAATAACTTTATGTGCACACCAACTCTGTAACAAAAATTCAAGTCACAACCAAACTTTGTAAAGAAAGTATTTTAAGTATTAATCATTTACCATTATTATATAATCTCAGTGTTTTAGAAACTTATTCTTACACTATCTTTTTTTTTTCTTCCCATTCAACCCAGTTGTATAGGGAAACATATGGAAAGGATGGCTGGTCTTAAAACTGTTTAACCCTACAATCGTAGTTCCTAAGGCTAAAAATTTGCAATGGAAAGACTGGCTATCGTATTTTGACCTAAACTGTCTTGTTATGTTTCTAGTTATTGTTTTGCTTTATATATTAAACTTACGTCAACTTAGTAAATGATTAATTACATAATTATACAATTACTAATATGATTTATGGTCAACAAAATCAAAAGAATTTTAAGAAAATAGAATATCTTTTATAGTAATATATTTAAGTACTCAGCACTTATTATATCTTCCTTCATTAACATATTTTTTTAAAAAATTTAAGCCTATTTTGGTTTGAGTCCATAATCCCTAGTTTCTTTCCCTGCCCTCCATAAGAATGAAATATAGCACAAATTGATAATTTAAAAAAAAAAATGGATTAACATGGTTGAGAAATAAGCAATAAAAATTGTATATGTATGATTTTCTTTTTTAAAAAATGATTACCAGTCCCTGAGTTTTAAGATCAACCAATAATGTATTAATCGGATAGTTAAAGCATTAAATCAGCATAGCAGATAGTCATAATTTCCAAGTTAAATCAGTCATAATTTTCACAAGACAGAAATCAATCTTTTTATGAAAATTTTTATACCTTTCAATATTTAATTTAAGTTAGTTCAACAACAAAACTTTTCTTAACTATGCTTTTATGATAGAGGAAAATGATTAACATGCCCATCATTTTACTATAAAATCATTTTGTGGGTGAATTGAGGAATCATTCATATTTATGGAAGAAATAATCTTTAGCGCAATATATTCTATCCTATTAACGAATAATTTCAAAATTATCTCCACTGGAAACTTAACCACAGCTTCAAGTTTAATTGTTTCATTATATATTTAAATAAATAATTTCAATCTTAAAAAACTGAAATATTGAAAGAAAAATGTGTTTTAAGCTCTTAATATATTTATTTCCATTACATCTATAAAACTATGGCTTTGAATGTGATGTTTTGCCATAATTTTTACAACAAAATAATGAATTAAATTGCTTAAATAACACATAAATAAAATCTATAAAAATTAAAACCTTTTTGTATGAGGAACAGTCACACTTCCCTAAAGTTATACACAATCTGATATTTTTAAAGAATAAAATGCACAATAAGCCAAATGAATACATAAATATGAAAAAAAAAAATCCATGCATGAAATGAGATTATTTACCACACAAAGAAAAGCATACATTAAAATGATTACAATTTTGATATAAAATAAACTGAAGATAAAATAATACATGCAACAAATTTAAAGCAAAATATATCAGAGTAGCAGGAAAAAAACTTACACCACTAACTACATTTCCATCGTAACGATGAGTTCTTACAAGAGGTGCATGAATCTGTGCTTTTCCAATGTACTAAAATTTTTTAAAAAATCATAAGATTGAGCAAAGAATAAAATAAATAAATCATTAAAATTAAAAGAATGAGTCTTCAAGCATCAAATCAAAAAAGTAAAACATAAACAACAAAACCTATACCTTAGCAATTGGACTTTCAATGCACTGAAATTTCTTTGGTGTAGGCCTTTGTGCTGATTTCGGAACTCTGGATATAGAATTGCGCACAGTACAAAAATGGAGCTTCCTGGGAGTATTTTGTACCTTTACAGATGATAAAGAATCTGTTGCAGAAGCTGATTTCACTAATGGACTTTTTGGAGTACTTTTCCCTATTTTCTGATGAACAGGGGTCGTGAATGTGCTATCCACCTTACGAACAGGAATTTTTGTAACAGAATTAGCTTTGTTACCAGATTTTTTCACATCCACAACAGTATTAAAATGTTTTGGAGTTTTATCCATAGTTTGAGAAATGTCACTGTTCCTTTTGGAATTACCTGAAGTGGCCACTTCTTTTTTAAGGTTTTTAGAACAATTACAATTAACTGGGATATTTTCTTTACTTTCAGATTTTAATAACTGATAATCTTCTTGTGATTTATTTCTAATGCATAAATTTAAAGGCATTATAGAATCTCTTGATTGCAAATATTTATCATCAGAAACACTGCAAGATGTTTCATGCAAATCTAAAGCTTGCAGTAACTGAACATCACATTTATCTGACTCAATGTGAACATTAGCATAATTTTTATCTGGAAGCATTTGTATATGTTTAGAATCATTAGCAACATTACTGTTTGATTTAAATACATCTAAAGGTTTTTCACCTTTTTCAAGAATTCTCCCTGTTTGATTATTTTTACAAGTTACAGATGTATTAATATTTTCTCTACAATTATTAAAATTAGAATTTTGATTTATTCCAACAACCACTTTTTTAGCATTTAATTCACTAGTTAGATTTAATTCATTCTGGGTACATTGTTCAACTGTAGATATTGATATTATATTTAAACCTTGATTTTTATCAAATGCTACTTCAACTTGCAATTTCAGATTAGCCTCATTTAGTAAATCTTTAGTAGGTACAAAAGCATCCTCGGAAGGCTTGGTTTCCTTCTCAGGATTCTTAAATTGAGGAGAATCTTTTAGATTACATTTTATATATTCATTCAAAGGAGTATTAAGTGCACTGGCAATTGTAACTTTTTCCACCTTATTAGAAAATGGAGAAACAGACTCAGAATTTTGAACAAAAGTAGCACAATTTTTGTTAAACTGATTTATATCTGTTTTCAAATTATCTCCTTTGCAATTTTTATCATCATTACTCTGAAATTTTGATATTTTCTTAACAGGACTTTCTTTAAACACAGGTTTCATAGGTATAGTATAAGAATCATCAATACAAATAGTATCATTTAAATGAGAAGTTGTCTCATATTTTGCTCGATTTTCAGATTCTGTTTCTTTAATAGGAGATGGAATTTCCGTTTTGCAATGAATATCAGCTTCAGATCTTTCATTTATATGATTATTTATTTCCTCATTCATACAAGATTGGTTACAAACAACAAAGGAATCATCAATCCAAATTGTATCGTTTGATCCTGTTTCACTGATCTTTTTTTCTGAAATATTACACTGATTTTCCTCTGTAAATGAACTATTATTTATAACAGAATCTGCTGCATAATTAATAGAATCATCAATTAAAATTGTTTCATTCACTTGAAACAGCATATTTTCCTTAATATTTTCATTTACAGATAGTTTACTTTTTGCAGAATTATACTCTGTATTAGAAGAAGATAAGCTACAAGAATCTTCAATTAAGATTTCATCCTTAGAATTTAAAGCAGATGCAGATTCTTCACCATTCAAGTCAACAAGTCCATCCATCAAATTTGTAGCAATTTTTAAATTTAGTCCAGTTTCAATGTTTATGGTTGCATCAACACCTTCTGATTGATTAGTTTTTCCATCATGAATTTCACTAATTATGGTAGGTGAAACAATATTCTTCATCTTTTCAAGGGGTTGTTTATGAATTTGTTGTTCATCTAAGCTATCTTTCGATATATTTTCAGAAATTGATAATGAATCTCCAGTAGATTGTTTGAAAATCTCACAATTACTTTCCGAAATGTCAACATTTCTTACATTTTCATAAATTACTTCAACAGAAGTTTCAAAAAGATTCTTTGTTACACACACATTTTCTTTGCTCAAATTTTCAACTGAAATTTCAGCATCACTCATTCCATTTCTTAATAGTGGAAGAAGGTCAGCTTCTTCCAAACTGTCATCAAAAGTTTTCTCATACTCAAGAATTGCTAATGAATCATCATCAAAATTTTGCTCAACTGAATTTGTGTTTTTATTTTCAAAGCAAATATCATTCTTTAAAGAATCATCATATAAATTATTATTTTCCAAGATATTAATGTTTTCAATATCTTCTGAAATGCTCAATTTTTCTACATTTGACACAAGAGAATGTATATCTTCTAAACTGTCACAAAGAGGCCCTCTAAATGACTGTTTATTACGAGGTCTTCGAAAATTAACATTCATTTGTTCAGGATGAAGCTGGGAAACGTTAACTTCTTTCGGATTTATAATGTTCCCTTCATCCAAACTATCTTCAAAACTCTCATATTTAGTTTCATCAATAGAAAAACTTTCATAGAGAGATAAATCTTTTATAATTTCATTTTTATTCTCCTCACATGTATTCATTTTATATTCAGTGTGTTCTTTTGTCATTTTCTCTTTAAATGATGGCATCAATTGTAATTTTTCTTTTTGTCTTTTTTCAAATTTTTCTCTTATTAGCTTCTCTTTTGAAGTAACAGGTCCATAGAAAATAACATCATCTATACATATTGATTCCTCCAAACTAAAACAAAAAATTACATTTTTTTAATATTAAAACTTTATTTTAAAATTTTTTAATATGTTAAGACAAAAATATCTTTGAAAATAAAAATCAAAAAGAAAAAATATTTTTAAAACAATTTTTAAGAATATTAGCTGAATAATGCTAAATAACAGATAAATATTTCGTAATAATGAACAATGCTAAACCCCTTAAATTTTTTTCAAACAAGATAAATAAGATAGCACCCTTTGTACAAATATAAATGAAATTTTTATTAATGTACTACATGCTCAGTTTTAATTATCACATATGATCAATTAAACATTTTTGCCTTTTGTGAGGACAAATTATGTTGACAAATAAATAAGGAGGGTTGAGTAGCGATGGAATAGTTGGTTTAGCATTGGTCTTGTACACCCAAGTTTGAGGGCTTGACTACTGCCCAAGTCGGTACATTTTCATGATGCAAAAAATTGATAGTGTCCATGTATGATTATGCCACATGCTAAAAACTTTTAAGAGTGCCTGTTTGGTTTGGAATTGTTAGTTGGCAAATTTAAATTCCTCACACGGCTTCGTATTTTCAGAGCTCAGGAAATTGGGCATCAAAATTACTTGCCAACAATTAGTATACTACCTATATGGTGCGGCACTAAAAAGAGATACCAGTTCCAGGGGAATGAACGAGGGCTGCAATGGTAAAATACCAATTTGCAGCCCCATTAGAAATAAAAATAAATAAATAATGAGGTACCAAGCAAGAATCCATAGTATCTGTAATGAGTAATATATATATATATACATTGAATATTATATATTTGTATTTTGTACATATATGTGTGTGTATTCTCTTCAATAATTTATCCAATTAAAATAATAGCAAATTATTCAACATCCTAATCTTTGAAAATTTTAAGTTGATTATATATATAACTTAACCAGTTTAAGTTCTAATATTACTAACACACGTACAAATGCAGCGATTTATTTAAAACAAAAACAAGTACCGTATTTTCCTGTATATAATCCGCGGATTATGTGTTAAAAAAGTTTCAAATTTCGTTGTGCGGATTATACGCCGCCGTGGATTATCTGAGAAAAAACATTCTCCATCAGAAAAGTTAACAAAGTTTTGAAAGAAATGCTGTTTATGTTTTATAAAATAAATAATAGATGGCGCTTTCACGACTCGGCTGACGTATTACGGCCATAATTAGTGTTTGTCCAATTACTTTCAATAACGAATTCGGTTCCTCGGAAGGAAATAGCAGTTACAAGTCGCTGGCGTCATTTACAACTTTGTCTTGACTAGAGGTGTTGCATCCTTTGAAAGTTTTTTATCATGATGAAGAGTGTTAGCTATACTGCGCAGACTTCAAATTAAACGCTGTAGATAAGTCGGAATTGAGAAGCTGCAAGATTTTTCAACATTGACGAATCGAATATTCGTTTGTGGAGAAGGAACAAAACTTCGAAAATTGCGATAGACGTAAAAGGGCCGATCGTCGTGGTAAACCTCACTGGCCAGAATTAGAGGCAGAAATAAATAAATGGATTTTAAAAGAAAGGGACGATGGGAAAGATGTCTCGAAAGTTAGCATCAGAATGAAAGCCCGAGTTATTGCACGCGAAATGGTCGTTCAACGGTCGAACAGAAATTACCTGATGACTGGGAAAAACAATTGGACGACTTTTTGACATTTTGCAAGCAAATTATTGTTGAAAATAATTTTACAGAGGATTTGATTTTTATATATATATATATATAATATGGACTAAGTTCCATTATCATTTGATATTCCACCAACCAGACCGTCGACGTTCAAGGAGCAAGATTATTCGCCGACAAAACTGCCGCGGATTATACGATGTTTTTTTTTTTTACTCGAAAAAAAGGGCTCTGCGGATAATACGCCGCTGCGGATTATATACAGGAAAATACAGTAATATAAAAAAAATTTAAGTTAATTCCTACTTTGAATAGATGAATAGAAAGTATTTTATCAACGATTGAAAATTAGAACAAGACATATAGATATATCTAGGGAGAGAGTGAACAGTAGGAATTGAAAAAGAACATGATTTGCCTGCAATGTTGTAACAATGCACACCCGGTTTGGCTAGTTGGGCTAAAAAACTGGTTTTCGACGCCAACTTATGTCATTGTTTTAACAGTTACAACAATGGGGACCAATCTAAGTTGGCATTGAAAACTGGTAATTAATTAATATTTGAAAAAACTGAATTAACATCAAGTGCTCTCCACTACAAGCTTAAAAAATTTTATTTGAGCTTGAATGGAAAGAACGACTGAAAATTTGAACAATATACAGTCAGGTCTCGTTTTATGCGGTAGATACGTTCTACCGAAAAACGCATATAAAAAAATCGCATTAAAAAAGACATTATTTGAATGGAAAAAGTAGGGATATGTTCCTTAGTTTTCTAAAATCGCATAAAACCAAAACAACTAGTTAAAATTAACTTAAAACCACATTAAAAAAACTGCAGAAATGAAAAGAAATAGGCTGCATGATTAATTAGTTCGAATGTCTGAAAGAAATTCATACAAAAGCTAAAAAAAACTTGTATTCAAACCTTAATTCATTTTATTTTATGCAAAAGTAATACACATAGTTTTGCATTTTTATTCATTATCGCTATCTGATAATGGTTTGCACCATTTGCGAAGTGGATCCAAATCACCATCATCAGAAGAGACTGTCTCTGCAATAGATATTTGCGGTAAAAGCCACGGATTTTCACAAATTTCATTCTTGTTCTGTGTAGCTCTTCCTTTTCTGACAATGTAATCAGTAATTAAACTTTGCGACGAGGATACTTTTATTTTTTTATATGCAGTTCTGCAGCTCACATTGTAATTTAGAGGCTCGTTCAGAATTGGGGTCATTAATAAGAAAATTATTTTTTAATTTACTGCAAAGTTGAATACCTTCTTGAATTAATTTTCCAGTGAGGGGAGTTGATTTTTCTTCCTCATCATTATCACCTTCTAGACCTACGACGCCGTCTACAGTTAGATCTAAAGTTAAATCAATAATATCATTGTCACTTAATGCATCATCCACAAGCAATTCAACTATATCTTAGTGGCTGAAGGTATTAACACCATCTCCTTCAATTTCATGTGCCAAATTAATTATTTCATCTGATAGTGTCGATGTTTGAGTGGTTGTATTGTCTGTCACACATGCTGGCCAAATCTTTTTCCAACAGGCATTTAAAGTTCTAGGTCTTATTTGAGCGGAAGCAGATGCAACATGAATTAAACGATCAAAAATAGAAAATTGTTTCCACACATCTTTTACTGTTAAGGACTCATTTTCTAGTTTATTCAAGATGAATTTGTACGTTGTCTTAATATAATATTTTTTAAAAGTTGCAATTATGCCTTGATCTAACGGCTGAATAAGGCTTGTTGTATTGGGCGGAAGAAATACTAGTTGAACATTTGGATGTTCTAATTGTGGATGACTTTCTGCATTGTCAACAATTAATAAAACTTTAAAATCGAGAGATTTTTCCTTCATATAGGCTTCCACTTATGGTACGAAACAATTATTGAACCATTCTGTAAAAATAGCTGTTGTCATCCAGGATTTCGGGTTAGCCATCCAATGCAGGGGCAGTTGTTTTAAATCTTTATCTTTAAGGGCACATGGTCTAAGAGATTTATTTATTAAGAGAGGTTTCAACATCCGATCTCCTGATGCATTGCTACAAAGTAATAAGGTGACTCGATCTTTACTTGCTTTATGTCCACTTGCAGTTTTTTCATCCTTTGCGATGTAAGTACGGTTAGGCATTTTTTCCCAATAAAGTCCTGTTTCATCAGCGTTAAATACTTGATCGGCAGAATAGTCCCCATCTTCAATAATTTTCGCTAGCTCCTCTGGGAATATTTTCGTTGCTCCTTCATCTGCTGTCGCACTCTCTCTCCTGTTATCTTAATATTATGAAGTGCATTTCTTTTTAAGAACCCGGTTAGCCATCCTTTGCTAGCTGAAAATTCTTTTCCAGCTTGGGAAGTGGAAGTTGATGGTTCTGACTGTTTCATTGACTTATAAAACTGAAGAGCTTTTTCTTAAGATTAAATAACCACTTACAGGAATCCTTCTTTGAACTTGTTCCTCAATCCAAATTGCGATGGCTCTTTCCGTCTTTCTAATAATACATCCCTTGTGTACGATGCAAATTTGGTGCTTAATTTTGTACCAGAAATGACCGATTTTCTTATTGCAGCTTCATTCTTTTTAATTGTTCTGACAGTAGATTGGCCTAAATTAAAATGTTTTCCAATAGCTGTAGATCCTTCTCCTTTTCCTAAGTGATCTAAAATTTCAATTTTCGTTTCCAACGAAATTGACTGTCTTTGATGTTTTTTTTTCTCCATTGGGCCAAATAAAATCTTAGAAAAGAATTTTTTAAAAATTACACTTACCATTTTCTAATGAAAAATAAAACTTTACGACACTCACTTTAAATCCAAAAATGAAAATTTGTTGCTTATTATATTGCAACTTAAATTCGCCATTTATTAAAGTGAAACTTTTATAAAAATGAACCAGGCACCACTAAGAGAAAATATAATTTCGAAATAATGATATCGTATCGGTAAACTACTGAAATAACGAATGCGAATCTAAGACTGTCACAGCCGAGCTGCACACGTAAGCACCAAAAAGATACGGAAATTCTCGGAATACTACGATCTACGTCTCAGTATAAAAAAAAATAATAATAACAAAAATCTAGAAATGTGTGGAATACAAACCGCACAACTTCAAAATCGCATAAAAACAATCTGCATAAAAAGAGACCTGACTGTATATATATATAGGGAGAGAGTGAACTAATAGTAGGAATTGAATAAGTAATTCACAAATTAAAAACAGCTTTATTCTGCAAAATCTAAATTAAAATTAAAGATAAAATAATTTGAATATTTAAAGAAATTTTTAATTATGCACATGTAATATTATTAGGTATGGCACAAAAAAAAAAAAATTGCACTAAATTCATGCTAAAATTTGATCTATTCAATCTAATAGAAATATATAAATTTCAAGCAATGTGCATGCCTTCTTTTTATTCACAAGTTCATTTACAGTAATAGTGATGGTAATTATAAAAAATTTACTGATTATTTTATTAATGTTGCACTAAGAAACAATGCAAGAGTTATTGGTGAAAGACCTTGTAATTTGAATCATGATCAAGTGACAGGAACAATATTCTGTGCGCTGGCACCCTCTCTCAAAACTTCCACAGGTCAGGTTGAGAACTTTAAGAGTATTGACAGATTTATCATTCTTCAGCCTCACTACACAATGGATCTTTAATGACATCAGAATTCAATCCCAAAGAAACAAAAATTAGAAGAAAAACAACAAAATTTTTTAGAAAACTCCTAATTTAATTACTTTTTGATAATCAGACATTAAAATAAATTAATGAATAATCAACTAATTATTTAAATAAGTGATGATATTTCATGATTTGAATGATAATCAATAATATTTTATACATAAAGTTAGCCAGAATTCTGCTTAAAGAATAAAGTCTATTCAACTTTTATAATAATGTATAAACGATAAAGACCTTGAAAACAAAAATATTTGCTTTAGTTTGATTGATGGTGCATTCAAGTGATATAAAAATGTGTGTGTGGAACTGTTAAAAACTTCCTTAATATTGAACAAAAATTTAATGGATGTTCAAGGCTCCATCCGATAATGATTAAAAAACAAAAACTAAACCTCTGATTATTCCATATAACAATTTTTCCTTCGATCAAATTCAAACCTACAATTCAACCTTGCAACAATATTATCAATTATATATATATAATGAACATAGAATAATTTTTTAAAAACTATCAAATGTAAACAATATATACACACCCAGCATCTATAGAATCTTCTAGGGAAATGTCCTCCATTTATATCTTCATTAAATACTTAACTGAAATAAATCATTTTACTTAAGATTTCAGAATTGACAAATCAGCAACAAGCAAGTACAGAAGACTTTAAAAAATATATATTTCAGTATATAATAATACTATCAACTACTCAAAAAATGAATACATTTTAATTAATTTTAAAAATAATACATCATTACAAATAAGTGATTGGTAATACGGAACTGGAATTTACATAAAATTCATGTAATGTTTAATAACTTCATTTACTCCAAAATTAATAATTACAATATAATACTTTTCTCTTTCTTTATGAGTAGTCCAGATTGCAGAAGCTGTCTATTGGACCTTTGGTCCTATTTAATTATTGTCCATGACAAGACACTAAATAATCAATTAAGATTTCAATGTAGCCTAATGCCTCCCCAAACACCATCACAACAGCAATGTTACCCATCTCTTGCTTGACATTTTGAGATTGGCAGATTGTTTAGCAAATGTTTTTCCAAGATTTTACAACTGTAGAATTGTTTTATTTAACTCAAGGTGTACTCCATATTCTCCACATTAAGCACAGCATCCTAAATATTTTCAAAATGTTAGATATGTCACTAACTGGTTGGTTCACACTATCTACGAAAAGACATTTTTTTTATATTGTACCTTCATTTTAATGGCATTTTTTGGTGAACACATAATGGTTATCATGCAATCTTGTTTTGACACTCAATATTTCTTCAAAATGCCTTGAAATAATACCCAAGAAAAAAAGTTCCTTTGTGACAAGTTTTTTATTTTAAAAATTCCTCAGCTACAGACAACACTTATTGGACCAGTAACGAAAAATTTCTAGTGCAACTCCAACTCGGGATTTGGGTAGCAAATGAGCAAACTTTCATTTTAACACTGTTGGGTTTTTTTTATTTTTCCCTCACAAAAAAACTTCTTCTATAGAAAATTATTTAATGCATTGGAATAAACTGCGACAGAAAAATGTTTGAATAGTTTCAGGTAATTATTTTTTCATTTTTTGACAAACTGTCATCAATAAATTTTATCAGCATTGAAAACCTAATAAGTGATAGTAACTCTCAATTTTGTTTTAGAATCAGATATGCCATAATTACTCACATGTCTGCACATTTTTTTGTTTATTCGAAGAAATTTAATACCCTAACTTTTTGTTTAATTTATCCAACTTTCAATGACATTAAAATTATCTTTTTTTAATAACAATTTGGTAGTAAAAATGGTTGGCTTTTTCTTTTAAAATGTCATCACAAATTGGAGCATGCCTTAATCTCAACTATTGGAATCAAGAAAAACATTTTTCTTATCAGAATAACTGTGGGAATATATTCAGGAAACTGCATTCCTCAGAGTGTTGCAATTGTCTGGTTTATTAACAACAGATTTCATGATGGCTTTAATTCTTTTTTAATGACTTCTTAACAGGGCATAAATTTATGATTTGCTAATTTGATTGGTTTCAGATATAAGAGTTGGAATTCCTCCATTATTATTTTTTTTAATGTCTTACTTGTTAGATAAGGATGGTAGTATATGAGTTATTCTTTATTTCAAAATCTGGTTCAAAAAACAGAAAGAAAAATAAAAACTTTTTTGCAAAAAATAATTTTAATATAACAATTGATTTGAATACTAAACTTCAATATTACTTTATTAATAGTTTTTTTAAACACTGAAAATTTCTCTATAAAAGGATTAAATTAATTTGCAAGGGAATGAACTACAAGTGTGTAAAATAAGTACTTAAGTGAATGTATGCATGCATAATAATAATTGAATAGAATTTTTTTAATCCAAAGGATTTGGAGGGATGGAGAATAAGTAGATATATTTGTATTAAAAACTTGCATTTTAAAATTATATGCATAGGACATAAGCAAAAATGATTCATATACAATTTAAACATGCTTTAATCCTCTTGCTGCCCATTCCGCGATTTCCACGGGTAAAGTACACATAGCAGACATAGCATTACGTAGCAAGAGAGTTAAGAACTCCAATTCTTTAACTGTAATCAGTTAAGTTTTATTTTTATAAATTAGCTACAATAACAACCATTAGCATGACATTTATGAATTTAAATTATGCCTTGTTTTTTATCTATTTCTCTAATTCCCAGAGATAAAATTATAAAGAAAAAAAACTGATTTTATCTTTATTCACATCTTATTCTGAAGGATAGCGAAAGCTACTGAAGACAGATCTATTAATTTTGAACCATGATCAAGTGACAAAGACAATGCCTGAGCTGGCATCTCTCCAAACTTCCACTTCTCACCAATGAGAAAGACTGAGCCTCAACAAATTTAAAGTGCATCAACCCCTCTACATGGCAGGTCTTCAGGTACACTCAGTTTTGAACACACAACTTAACAATGCCAGTCCATGATCATATATAACTGTGTAAAGTGGGGAACTTTTGGTTCCATCTTTTCTTCAACTTCCATATTTCTCTAATACAAATAATCAAATTACTGAATATATTAAAAACAATATACATTAAATTATTAGAAGGCATACTCTCCTCTGTGATTAATAGCTTATTAACATCATACTTAGGTTGTAATTTTAAACCATCGACAAGCACCAAAACCTGAGCATATTTGTCTCTAACTTACATATCACACCAAAGGTGAGGATTTTAAGTTGATAGTTTTAAAAGCACACATCAACCACACTAAATCAAGGATCTTTGATGAAATCAGAATTCCCTATCCTTTTCTTTTCTTTTTACTCAACTGAAAAACATTGGTCATGAGCTTCGTACCATAACCACGCAACAAGCACGGAAAAATGAAGCCAGAAAAGGAGGAAAAAAGAAGACAGATTTTCAGATTGAAAAAGATACAAAACAATTAAAATAAAACATAAAAAATATCATGTAGTTCTGGAAAGAATTAAAACTGACAAATAAATGACTAAACTGATCAATATAGTGTTATCAATATATTCAATGACAATAACAATTTTTTAAAAAATGACAACACACCATCAATGGACTGCTTTTAAAACTTCAATCATCAAAAAGGTGTGTATACTTTTGCACATTGCTCATGAACTATTCATTGAAATTACTTTTATAATGAACTTTCAGCAATCAATGGGAAAAGTAACCAATAGAAACTAACTGTATGAAGCTTATAATAAATAGTATTGAAGATAATGAAAAGATTACTATAAAAGAATTTCACAAAAATGTCATTTATCGATTTTGAGAACACGAAATTGAAGCCCATATTTCAAAACAAGAAACAACTCAGTAAATTTTAATGTAATATAAATTTTAATACTATATTTTATTACTCATCAACAATTCACAGAGATAACTGAATTGCTATTAAAAAGAAATACAGTTGAAGTGTGTAAAATAAGGGTCTCTTTGGCAAAGTCAATTTTTTGGCGACCAGAATCGGTCACCAAGCAACTTAATTTAGTGATAGGTGTTCTGAGAATTGACACAGTGGAATTTTGCTATGAAAATAAAAATATCAATAAAAAATATTTTTTTTAATTTGCCCATTTTTTTGTGATTGATTTTAGTTGCTAAAAACTTTACTTCACCAAAGGGCCTCCAATTCTACACTTAAACCAAGAAATACTATACTGCCAAAAGTATTTTTTACAAATTAGTTTGTTAATTCAAGTATTTTAATCTATATTAAAAATTGAAGTTAAATTTACATTAGCTCCATAACATAACACAAAACCTGTAAGTTTCAGAACAAAACCTATGCTAAAATAACTCATAATCAAGCAGAATTACAATATGATTTCTAACTTTAACACTACAAAATGAAATAATTATTTGAATTCATAAAACCAAAACAAAAAAGCAAATAATTTAATATTAACTCAGAATACAATTTATGCTTCGTATTTAAATAATAAAAAAGGTATTATAAATCTCACTATTCCAGAGAAACTCGAAAAGTAATAGAATAAAGTGAAAAACACTTGAACGAAATGTTAAGTTGGTTTTTCCTAAATTACATATAATATCAAGCTGGCACTACTGTAAATAAAATCTTGCAATTTAAAATTTTATTTCAGTTACATAAAAGTTCTATTTTTTCCCCTTGTTTTAGAATTGATGCAACGAATGTATTCAGTTAAATTATCGGTAGCGAAACATTTTCAAAATTGTTTTTTCTTGAACTAATAACTACGTAGAATTACTTACAATCTTTACAAAAATTCGTATTTTTACTTAACTCACCAGTATTTTAACAATATTTGGATATTCTTGACAATCTATTAACTGGGAATTATATTGACGTCTCACTAGAGAACCCAGACAGTAACAGCTGCCGCTCTTTTTACCATTTGTTTTTAAACATTGGTTTGAATGGAAAAAATAGTTGCCAGTAGAACTAAAGTAATTATTATCAACAGAGAAAACGTTATTGCTATTTAGAATGTACAATTTCTAAGGGCTTAAAAAACATTTTGACCAAATGCAATCCTCAAAAACCTTCAGATTTGCCCATTTAAAGTATTAATTTATTTGTATAGCCATATTTGCCCTTAAGACTTTACGTCATTCAATCGTAGATAAGAATTATTTAAAGTCCTCGCACGTCGGCCTTTTGTGACATTTCTTTCCCAAATCACTGTAGTTTTTGAAAAATTTTAATCAACATATAGTAAAAATATTTTTAAAGGATTCTTTTATTTATATCAAAATTCTGATCAATTTTAATCACGAACATCGATAAAAAAATGAAATGAAATGAATGAATGAGATTCGTCGGCATTTCAAAACTCAAAATATTTGTTGAACTTCAATTTTTCACTATTCTTTCCTATCTTCTGGAATTGATTTCTTTATCAGTTTTATTTGGATATTAATTTCAATTATTTTTTTTACATTGTTAAGGAAACAAAAATTAAATGTTTTGTATTCAAATGAATGACATCTCATTTTAAAATGCATAGTGACTAGACAGATGGTAAGTTTCAAAGTATAGAACTCGGTTTAAATTATAATCATAACATTAAATTTTAATTCATTAAGGTAAAAAAAATTATAATTTACTTAATTACTGTGCGAAATTTTTCATGTTTAAAATAGATTGTAATTGGATATTAATCATTGTGTGTGTTTAGGTTTCGTTTTTTGTGTTATATTTGTGTAATTATTGCTTCTTTTTTGTAAAATTGCATGCTGTTCTAGGATTTTACCCATATAAAGTTTAAAACTTAATGAATGCAAGGAATGTAAACATTTTAGTTGAATGTGGTGCAATATGAATCTGTAATTGCTGTAAAATATATTTTTATCCAGAATTATATTATGAAAATTAAATTTTGCAGTGTATTATTCTATGCATGTATAAAATAAAGTGTAGTATAGGGCAGCCACTTGGCGCAGTCCTTTTTTGGCGACTATAAGCGGTCGCCAATGTACTTTTTTCGGGATTATTTATTAATTATTTTAGAATGAATTCGATATCTCACCATGACGTTTAAATAAAAATTCCCTGTGAAATAAATACTACAGACATTAAAATGCATAATATATATGTATTAACTTATACTAATAACATGTGTATATTTTTTATAATCTCAATGCTGCATTTTTAAAGAAATTTGTTCTCCAACCGATGTGTTCCTTAAATAAAAATATTTATTACATAATAACTTAACTCAGTGGCATAACAGAACATGAGGGCCAAGGTCTACTGTGCCCAACTCAGTATATGTGACCTTGGGCCCTTAAGTGCATGAGCAGATGTTCCGGTCAGTCTGATGTGAAACCCCCAGTATTAAGTTCCCAAGCAAGATTGGTACTCATTTATCAACCCACTGAAGGGATGAAAGGCTGAGTCAACCTTGCCCAACCCAGGGTTTGAACCTCGAACCTGTGATGCGGAAGTGTGATGTGCTAATCACTCAGCTACTGGGCTTCTATTACATAATATTACAATTAATATTTGAAAATATTTTAAGTATATTGTTCACAATATCATATTAATAATATAAGATTAGTTTCCATAATCTGGTACTCCATAATTATAATTATTAAAATGCAAAGACTCTTTAAAAACAGATATTTGATTATTAAACCAACCTGATAGATATCATAAATGTTGGCTCCTAGTTGTTTCTAAACAATTTATTTGATTTCAGTCTTGATTTTATAAAACCATATATTGATAACTAAGGAGTTGGTGCCCATTCACTAATTTTTTTTTAGTCATTCTTTGATCTAATCTAGCATGGCCACTGTAGCTTAGTGGTTATGATCACAAGCTCATGGCCGGCGTGTAATGAGTTCCAGCTTAGTGCAACTGAAGACCCACCAATGCAGGTTAAAATTGTTGAGGCTCAATGTCCTCCCATTGGTGAGGTGTGGTAGTTAGGAGAGTAAGATCCCAGCTAAGGTGTCGTCCATGTCACTTGACCAAGATTCAAATTTACAAGAAGCATTGCTGATAGTCCTTTAGTCATCCTTTATAGTCATCTTGTCTTGTCTAAGAATTAAGTGCATTTCTATATTGTTCCAAAAGCCCCAATAACAAGCGAGGCCAGGTCTGGAGCTTAAGGACAGTAAAAAATTACCTGTAGGGATGCATAAAATTCAAATAGAAATGCAAGAATGGCCTTGCAATCTAAAATATGATCTGGTGTTAATTGGGCTTGTGGGCAGTTTCTACAGACGGTGTAAGACCGTGAATTATCTGGAAATATTTTCATACTTTTAAAAGGACCTGTGCAAAGTCTTGCTACTGTACAGGACAAATTTTCTAGTCCAATGGAGCTATGGGTTAGTTGGTTGGCAAAGTCGAATCAGGAGACATTCGAAGCATATAAGGTAAGCGTTAAAATCCCTCCTTTTTGGGAAGAAAAACCCGAAATATGGTTTTTTCAAGTTGAAGCTGAGTTTTCCATTGCTAATATTAAACAAGAAGAAACTAAGTTTAATTACCTTGTTGCGCAGTTAGATACAAAATTCATAGAAAATATATAGGATATATCATTCAGAGTGATGAAAAAAATAAATATAGACTTTAAAGTACTTTCAAAGATAGTGAAGAAAAATGCATTAAAAAATTGCTTACTGGAATCTCATTAGGTGACATGAAACCAGTCAACTTTTGAGAAAAATGAAATTGTTGGCTGTGTGGAGTTAATATCTCCGAAAAAGTTTTAAGAACATTATGGCTAGATAAATTACCAGACTCCATCAAAAATATTTTAGTTATTAGTTCGGAAAATTTAGAAAATTTGTCAGTTATGGCAGATAAAATTTTTGAAATAAATTAATCACCAGAAATTTGTTCTGTTACTGCAGATAATTCTGCTATGAAAAATATCCTGGATAAAGTCAGTCTTTTGGAGCAACGGATCTCAGAATTATCCATCAACATAAGAAATTCAAGAAGTGAATTTAAGAATTCCAATCAAACTCGAAATAAAAGTCGAAGTCCTTCTTGTAAGCGTTTCAACCCAAATGGAAAATACTGTTATTTCCACTTCATGTTTGGTAATAAGTGTTATCCTGATAAATGTAAAAGTCCAGGTTCCTGGAACAAGGCATCGGGAAATTTAGAAGAGCAGTAGATTTAGTGGCAAGCTCTCCTGCTACAGAATATAAAGATTGCCGTAATTACCATTTATTTGTAACTGACAAAAACACCGGTTTACGCTTTCTTGTTGATAGTGGTGCTGATTTATCAATAATTCCTGCCTCATGTAAAAATAAAATTTGTGATTCTTTTAAGCTTTATGCAGCAAACTGCTCAGAAATACCAACTTTTGGACATAAAATTTTAACTTTAAATCTAGGGCTGTGTCGTGAGTTCCAGTTTCCTTTCATTATTGCTAAAGTAGATAAAGGAATAATTGGTGCTGATTTTTTAAATAAGTTTAACTTGTTAATTGACATCCGAAATAAACAGTTAATAGATGGAATAACTAAGCTTCATGTTAAAGGTGAAATTTCTTCTATTTTGCAAGAAAATAAAATTAACATAATGGATAAAACATCAAAATTTTCTAATATATTATTACAATATTCAGATTTAATGAAACCAAATTTGTTAGTTACTAATACCAAACATGATGTTAAACACTATATTGCTACTAAAGGCCCACCAGTTTACTCAAAAACTCGTCAATTGAATTCTAAAAAATTAGAAATAGCCAAGCAAGAATTTAAATTTATGTTAGATAACGATATCATTCGACCTTCTAAATCTCCATGGGCAAGCCCAATTCATCTTGTGAATAAAAAAGATGGAAGTGTTAGACCATGTGGTGATTATAGACGTTTAAATGCCCAAACCATTCCTGACCGTTACCCAATTCCACGTATTGAAGATTTTCTTCATATTTTAAAAGGGAATAGAATATTTTCTAAGATTGACCTATTCAAAGCATATTTTCAAATTCCAATTGCTGAGGAAGATAAGGAAAAGACAGCCATAATAACACCATTTGGCTTAGTTGAGTTTAATGTTATGAGCTTTGGGTTAAGAAATGCACCCTCTACTTTTCAGTGCTTTATCAATGAAGTATTATTTGGACTAGAATTTGTTTTTCCATACCTGGAGGAAATTCTAGTAGCCTCTGAAAATGAAGAACAACATAAAACTCATTTGAAACTTGTGTTTGTTCGCTTGCAAAAATATGGTCTTCGAGTGAATATCTCAAAATCAACTTTGAGAGCAATTCATCTAGAATTTCTGGGATACTTGATACCACCCAAAGGATCTAAGCTACTTCCAGAGAAAGTAGATGCAATTTTGTCATACAAATTACCCGAAACAATTCATGATTTGAGAACCTTCCTTGGACTCCTTAATTTTTATAGAAGATATTTAAAAAATGCTACTAAACATCAAGGTATTCTTCACGAGTATTTAAAAGGTTCGAAAAAGAATGACAAAGCAAAGATTGTTTGGACAGAGGAAGCTAAAGAAAATTTTGAAAAATGTAAACAAGATCTTGCACATGCTACTTTATTAAGCTTTCCTGATCCTAATTTACAATTGGCTTTATTTACTGATGCTTCCAATTTTGCAATCGGATCGCTATTACAGCAGTTTGAAGCTGGAAGTTGGAAACCAATTTCATTTTTTTCTAAAAAATTAACTGAAGCACAGAAAAATTACAGTACCTATGATAGGGAATTATTAGGAATATATCTTTCCGTCGAACAGTTTAAACATCTTGAAGGACGAAATTTTGTTATTTATACTGATTACAAGCCAATTACATATGCTTTTCATCAAAAGAATGAAAAAGCTTCACTGAGACAGTTATGTCATTTACAATATGTATCACAATTTTCAACAAATATTTGCCACATTAGTGGAGGAGAAAATATAGTTGCAGATTCATTATCTATGATTGAATCTATCTCTGAAATAGATTATGACAAAATTGCTGATGCACAAGTTGATAATGAAGAACTTAATAAACTGCGCTTGAAACCATCCTTAAATTTTAAACAATATCCCCTCGACTCTAGTAAATTACTTTGGTGTGATATTTCAATTGCAAACATTCGTCCATTTATACCTCAGCCTCTTCGAATGCACATGTTTCAAAAAATTCACAACTTGGCTCATCCTGGTGTGAAATCTACTGTCAAACAAATAGCTTCTAGATTTATTTGGCTTAACATTCGAAAAGATGTCAATCAATGGGCAAAATCTTGTATCCAGTGTCAAAAGAACAAAATTAATAAACATACACATTCACAAATTGGCACCTTCCAAGAAGTAGATGACCGATTCAGTGTTATTCATGTTGACATCATAGGTCCATTTCCTGTATCAGAAGGAAAAATAAATTGCCTTACTTGCATTGACCGCTTCACATGTTGATAGAGGTTATTCCTTTATCAAATATCACGGCAGAAACGGTTGCTCGAGAATTTTATAATCACTGGATGCCATACTGTGTGATAACTGATCAAGGTACTCAATTTAGACCTGAGCTCTTTAAAAACATTGGTGTTATTTATGGTTTTAAAGTATGCACAACAACATCCTATCATCCACAATGTAATGGAAAAATTGAAAGAATCCATCGCACTTTAAAAGCAGCCATCAGAGCGCATAACTCGGTTAAATGGACACAGACCTTACCAACGGTATTGTTAGGATTACGATCGGCTCTACATAGTGACACAAATTACACCATCGCACAAATGGTTTACGGACAAACTATCCGATTACCAGGAGAGAGAATTTTTTGAGAAACCGAAAAATGTCCTGGATCTAGATACGTTTGCGGAAGAATTACGGAAACAAATGGATCAGTTACAGCCACTAAAAACTCACCGATAACCTTCTCAAAAACACTTTGTCCATAAAGACTTGCATAACAGTTCACATGTGTTCATACGTGTCGACAGAGTGAAAAAAGCACTCGAACCTCCGTACGATGGACCGTTCCCAGTGGCAAAAAGATACGATAAATATTTTACTGTGAAAATTAAAGGCAAGGACATCAATATATCTGTAGACAGATTAAAACCTGTATATTTGTTGTCAACTGATGGTGATAATCATGCTCATTTCAAACAATTAGAACATGCACCAACTCTGCCTGAAAAAGAACTGATAGTGCAAAGAAAAATTGAAAAACAGCCACCAGATTTGTTGGAAAAAAATGTCCAAAAAACAACTACATGCTCTGGTAGACATGTAACGTTTCCAGCATGTTACAGAGATTACTTATATATTATTTTATGACTCATTTGTTGTATTTTTACTTTTATTTGTATGTAATGCATATTGTATCATAACTATGTTACTGGGGAAGGAGTAATGTTTCATCTCTATATTTATATAATATCTTTGTTTTTATAAATTTAGTTTTCATGATCTGGCAACAAAAAAAGTTGTTGACATACTGTAGTGCAATGTAAGAACGAGAATAAAAAGTTCTAACAATCTAAAAGTTTTCTTCTTAAAAAGGATGAACTAAATCTAAATAATTATTTTGCTTATCTCATGTATTATTTGTGACTAAATCGTCTACATTGCAATAAATAAAAGTACAACACTCATTCTTTTAAAAAAAAGTATCTTAGCACTCACCCATTTTATAAATATTCAAAATCGAAAATAGCACAAAATAAAACAGAAGACGGAAATAATGGAAGAATTACACTGGAAATGGTTAAATTTTAAAAGAAATCAGGTAAACTCCTAGGAGAGCCCCCACCCTTGGCGCCAAACCGGAAAAAGCGAAAACGAAATGGCGCCAAGCAAACCCGACAACGGTGACAAGTAAATATAGCAGTATAAGATGGATGCACAATGAAAATATATGTAAACAATACAGAAATTTAACATTTAAGATAAAAAATATAACAACAGCACTTACTTTCTTATTGTTGATCCTTCCCAAGTGGAGGGTAAAGTGTAACAAATGCTTTTAAAAAATTCTGGAAAGTCTCGTCGCTGAGTGAGTGATCGCGAGAGCGCCGCCATAAATACTCAGCGAGGTAATGGTCGAACATGCCTTTGCGTGGCTGGTGTGATTACGGAGAAAACGTTTTTATTGCCGATTAACTTACTATTGGAAAACCACGAATTCTTTCTTATACTTCTGCAAACATAATGCGTATTCACACCTTTTTTCGACATCTCCATTCAAATCCATCCAAAAGAACACTCTTTCAACAGCAAACAAAACTCTACAAACAGCATTCAATAACGTAAAATTCTAACGTGTATTCACTTACAAGCGCGGCCATACTTTCACCCCGGTGCCCAACAACAAAAAATGAAATTTGAAATGCGTGCCCACAAATGACGAAAATTTTAGAAAAAGTTAGGTTGCCATATGTTGTATTTAAAAGCAAGGTTACCATGACGGCCCAATTATCGCCAACCAAAGTAATTCGCGCCAAGGGTGGGGGCTCTCCTAGGTGTGAACCATGTTCATTATTCCCATGGAAACCACTTCCCCAGACGATAAAAATATCAAGGTAACCATACTGTAATGTTATTGCTCATCTTGGCGAACATAACAACAACTTGGCGCTTGCCCCCCAGATATCAAACTAGCATCACTTTTTCTTATTTGCTATGTCTTTTTAGAAAATATATTAAAGTAGTAAAATATTTTGTTGGGTTGTAAATATTTTTATTCAGAAAGCAATTTATATCATTTTTTGTATTTGCTCAGATTTTGCAAGATATTTATAACAAAAAAAAAATTGTGTTATGAATCAAGTCAAAAATAAAAAAATATATTCAATGTTAATTTTTAAAAACTTAGAGAAATTTAAAAATATAACTAAGAAATGTATCTGTGAATAATAAAAGTGTAACTAAACTCATACATCTATTTTTTACCCTTCTCCAGAATTAGAGAATGAGACGCTTAGGAAAATTAAAAAATGTTGAAAAATTGGATATTTTTCCTAAAGTCCAAGAAGAATACACACAACCAACAATTTCTGGTGGAACAGGTATGTTGTAAAATATGTATACTTCCTGGTATAGAGTTAACTAAATTTTATAAAAAATTATTAAAAATTTCTATTTATTATTGCATGTATGTTCATTTTAACCAAGCTAAAAATATAATTATTGTATTTTTTTAAGTAGAAAAATTCATTGTTTACTCTAATGGAAAAGCAATGCAAAATTATTATACTTGTTCTTAAAAAAATTGTTTGTATTCGTGATCTGATATTTTTCTAGAATTTTAGGAAGATTTATTTTTATCTTTATTTTTAAAAAATGCTAGAAAATCATAAGTAAAATAATATTTGATCGCTTCTTAGACATCTTATAGATCAGTTAAAAAATTACATGGTTAGTATTGCAATTTTAAAATGTGTTTTAACACTGCACAAAGTTAATTAAACCATTTTTAATTTGAACAGTATTTAATAGACTGAATGGGTATTAACTGTGCAATTTTTATTTCATATTTTTTGAAAACTTTGTAATTTAAAAAGAACATCATTACATGGAAGATAAACTATTTAATATATGCTTTAAAACCTCATGTGTACTTTAAAATAATCTGAATTTCTTACTTTGATATTTATTTCTACTTTTCAGTTTCAATTTTGAGCTTCATCATTATCATAATGCTTGTGTATACTGAAATTCGTTATTATAGCTCAAGCCAACTGAGATTTGAATATAATGTGGATCACGACATTGATAGGTGAAATATGTATTTCTTAATTCTGGTTTTTATGCTAAATATCTTCCATTTTTTATATTAAGTGCATGTTTCTTTTTCTTTTTATTTATACAGTAAATTGAAGATAAATGTAGATCTTACAGTTGCTATGCCATGTTCTAGTAAGTAATTTTTTCGAATTTATTTATAAATGAGAAACATTAATTTCTTTTAAATTATTTATTAGTAAAGTTACATATTTTCACATGTTAGTAATGTAGAAGTAAAAAAAAATTCATTGAATCTCTGTAGCTTCCCACAAATGATTTTAATTCTTTAATACACTGTTTAAGTTGTAAGTATTCAGTAAGTAAAAAACTAAATTATCCCTTTCCATGCCATTGATATGCATTTATTTATAATTGAATATTCTAATTTTAAAGGGTTTTTGTTATGATTATTATGAGTTGAAATATTTTTATTACAATTAGTTTTACAGTTAAATATAACTAGAATCAATATAGTGATATAATTTGTGTTTTTGTATAACTTTTCTCTGTGCTAGTATTTTTTAATATTTTAAATGTACTGTCATTAATTTTATACATCTGAATGTAAAAGAAAAAGAAAACCTTCAGATAATATAAGATTACCCAGATTGATTTTTTCTAAGAGTTATGGAATTGCATCCCTTGTAGTGAAAATATCATAATCATATTAGGAAAGTATTAATTTTTAGTTTGCATATATGAATAATAAAATGGACATTGTTTTTATTTTCAAAAGAGAATCTATTTTCATAAAATAACTTAAAATCAGTTATACTTAATGTGAGTATTATGCAGTGTATTCAATTGTAGTTGAATGTGTATTACATGATAATATATTATACAATAAAAAAATGAAACATTTTTTCAATTACTTTTGAAACTATTCAAATGCTATCTTTAGTTGGACATGTGATTAGACGTCAGACATTTTTAGCTTTTTAAGCACAATCTAATGTGCATAACTGAACTTATGAATTTTTTGGAGAGGGGTGAAGTGTTCTAAATCAAAGAACATAATGAAAGTTTTCTTTTACTGAACCATTGTTATTACTAGAAGTCTTTTTTTCAATTCCTACTATTAACTCACACTCTTTGTATATTTATTTATCTTGGTGAAATTTTCAATCATTAATAAAATACATTTTAAAGCACTCAATTGAGCTGAAATTTTATATACATGATTATTTTACATGACAATACAATAATTTAATTATAATTAATAAAAATTAATTGATTAAAACTTGAAGAATTACAAATACAGCCCCGTTGGCATCATTTTTGGCGACTTGTGTCAAAACTTGAAAAGGTTGTTTTCTCACGTTTTAAAGCATTCAGTTGAACTGAAATTTTATATACACGATTGTTTTGGATGACAGTACAATACTTTAATGATAATTACTAAGAATTAATTACCACTTAATGTTGTGATTCTGTCACTTGTATATACATATTTATATTAATTGTAACTATTTTATAAAAAGTAGCTAAAATAAAAATTTTCTTTGTTGATCTAAGTAGGAATTGACTTTAAAAAAATTTTTATATTACTTGTTTTCCAGCTTTTACTAAAATTTTAAGAAAAATTTATATTTTTGATGAAGACATTATTCATAATACTCAATTGTCTTTTCTTAATATACTCAGAGAAAAATTTGTTTTAAGCATTTTATATATGAAGAGTTAATATTGTTTTTATATTTAATGTAGAAATAGGAGCAGATATACTTGATGTTACAAATCAAAATACGCAATCATTTGGAAAACTTGAAGAAGAGGTCACTCATTTTGAATTAACCGAACCTCAAAGAGCTCAATGGGACACAATGCAAAAAATAAATTTATATATAAGAGAAGAGTATCATGCCATTCAAGATCTTATATGGAGGGATGGCTATTCAAATATTTTAAAAGGATTCCCTACAGGGTATGTATTGGAAATTCTTTTTGTAATCGAAATTTTATCTGAAATTAAAATTTTATTCTTTTGAGTAATACTCGGTATATTTTAAATGTAATAGTTTTTTGCTGTTGTATTTATTTACAAACAAGCATATATTTTAAAACACTAGGTTCACAGAAATTATTTATTTCAAAATCTCAGTGAAATGTTGTGTAATAGACTAACTGCAAACAATGTGTTTCACAAACTGTTTTCAAATTTTATCATTTTTACTGTGTCAATCCAATGTTCATCTGTAAAAAGCATTTTCTGAAGAAACATTAAGATGTTAAATTTTTTCTGGCAAAAGTAATTTTTAAAGCTAAGTATTCAGTTTCTGTTATTCAACTTAAAATTTCATTAATTTTTATTCTTGTTGGATAATGTTTTCAAAAAAATTTGACTATTTTAATTTTATTTATTGATATACTAGTCAGTTTATCGAATATTTATTTTATGCAAGCTTCTTTTTTACTTCATTGAAAAAAATTACTTCTTAAAAATCAAAAATTTATTTTATTCATATATTTCTCTTTATTGCTCTAGAGATAATAAGCCTGTTGAAAAACCTGATGCATGTCGCCTACGAGGATCTTTAGTGGTGAATAAAGTTTCTGGAAATTTTCATATAACTGCTGGAAAGTAATTGAATTTTCATTCTGTTTTTTTATGCTCTTTCAAAGAAAAATGTTCAATAAATTTTCTAAATTTCTTAAGAGTAAAGTTTGAATAATAAATTTTATGATTTTCTAAATTTAAATTTGTTACATTGATTTTTTTAAAATTTTATTTAGAATTAATACTAGAATGTCTTTCAGTACTTAAAACAAATTATTTTTTAAAAAATATATTCATACTTTCCTACCTTATCATAACTGAATAATTTCTGAAGTAAAACTGTATTTTAGGGTTGTATTATTTTATTATTAATACAATCTTAGTATTTAATCTGCTATGTGCTTTATAATTTTTATGTCCTTAGCTGTTAAAATTTAAAAAATTTATTGAACTATAATATGTATTACTTATGTTGTGTCATGTAAAGAAAACTCTGTTGAAGTTAAATCTAAAAGTTCTTTCAATTCAGTTCATAATTTTCAAATACATAACCTAATCTTTTTAAAAAAGAAGTCACTTTTGAAAAAAAGATTTATTTTTTTAATATCATGCAATTCTACATTTTATAGCTGGTAATAATAATTGCACTTTATGAAATTCAAAATTATATCCTAGATGGAATACAGGAATGTAGATTAAAGATGAAAAAATTAATCAAAATATTTTCTATTCAGAAGCTTGCTAAGTCGCAGCTCAAATATATGACGCAAGTGCTAAATTTTCAACTGTTTCCACCCTCATACAAAAAACAATCAAAATATTAAAAAATGATCTGCTTGGTATTTTTATGCATGAATCCATTGCCCGAAGAATCAATATCTACTGTTATTGGTTTGGCAAGTTCTATTTCATCAAGTTTCATCTGATAAACTTTAAGCTTTTCAGAACAGAATGGAATAAATAGCAAAATGAAAGTAAAGCAAACTTTTGAATATGCCTCTGATCATGTTCATCAAAAATCAACCTATTGGGATAAAATAGACATTCTACAAAGCAGAAAAGTACCCAGGCACCAAACTGTTAAGATAATGAATTTTGACTGTATGTGATGTGAGTGAATCCATGAAGAAATCACTGTGGATAGAATATTCTCAATTACTAGAATAGGAATGAAAAAGGATAATTTTGTTTTTATTTTCGTATTTCTTTCTTTCTTTTCCTTGTTATTCACCTTACGTTTAGATTTCTGTATAACTTGCTGTTCTCTTGAACATGTGTTTGACACAAATTGTCTCATCAAAATTCAGTACCAAGAAAATTTCAGTGTTTTTATATTATATCTTTTCTCAGTAAAAAAAGGTTGATACAATGGAATTTATAGTATGTATACTATACTAATGTATAGTTTTTGAGTCATTTGAACTAGTGTCATTTGAATCAGAGAAAGGGTGAAAAGGGTAAATTTGAATTAAATATTAAACATGTTTCTAATCTTTAAAGTCAAAGAACTGTACCAAATTCAGAACACATTTTACAACAGAAAATTGTTCCAGATTTCATATTAGTTTGTGATGTAACAATTCTGTATGTTTATAAAACTGCATCGTTTAATTTTTAGAAAATGTTCATAAATATTCAATTTTTCACTGCAACATGTAAAGCTTAAGTTCATTTAGCATTACATTATAGAGGACAAAATGTAGAAAATGTTATGTGTGAAAAAATGGATTTAATCTGTTAGCATTTTTTTAAAAAATACCATAGAATATGCTGTTCTCAATAGGATAGCGAGTTGAAGTAAATGTTGGAGAGCAATTTTCAATCTGGAAAAATGTTCCAAATTTAGATCCTATTCTTGAACATTAGGTGAAAACAGACTTAAATGCCTTTAAATAAAACTTTTGTCAAGAAACTGAAGGAAAATATTTCGAAAAAAGTTACCTCATAATAAAAAATAATCAAGAAAATGTACAGTCATATTTTCTTTATTTACAAATTTTCATTTTGAATTTATGTAATGTATTTTTTTTAAAATTATTTCTCATCATATTCTTTAAAGAAATAAAATATTTGTAGGCATATTCCTCATCCTGCTGGTCATGCTCATATTTCAGCATTCTTGAAGGATTCTGGTAAGTACTTTATGCTTTTAAGTCTGTAATGGTCCCCCACGTCGACCATTAGTGTGTGAGGGTTGGAAGGAAGATTAGCCATATTCAAAATAATTTCTATTTATTCGCTACTCTGAACAACAACACAAATTCTGTAACCGAAGTTAAGAAATGCATCAATTACTAAATATGAAAAGCAATAGCGAGGTAGACGCGAAACTAGAAGACTTAATAAATCCGGATCACTTAGGTCCAGACAATACACCTTTTAATTCCAAGCAACCTAATCCAATTTAATTCTTAATTGACCAAATCGTCAATCTTAAGCTACAAAGTACTCATGCTTAACTTCACATTAAATCAAACACTGCTATCTATTAGCATTCTAACCTCTCCCTCAAACGTGAATGTTTAATCTTTATATACAAGTCGAAATTTACATAATCACATCTTCTTTGGAGGAAGGATTATAATAGAATAATTTTTAAAGACCCAATATTCTCCAAGAGGATTATTATTGGAAGCAACGCAGATAGACCCGTTACAAGTCTTATATCATCCAAAATTTTACTTCATGTGTTAAAATTCATAATCCCATTTAATAACATTGTTTTTGTGTATCTTTACTAAATACCAACAATTGATAAAATATTTCAATATAAAATTTACCCTTTTAAATTAAAAAATACTATCACATATTTAGCTAAAAAAATAAATTTTTTAAATGTATTACTGTAATATTTTATTTCAATGTAAAATGAAAGGTAATTAACAATTACATAAACCAGAGGAGCATAACTTTACAAAATCTTTATATACTTTTAAAATTGCAAACCAAATTTACAAAACATTTATCTGTGTTTTTAAGGTAATATTTTTATATCAAATCTTGTAATTTTGGTGAAACTGATATAATAGCAAAGAAATCAGTTTACTAATTACAAATATTCTATGTGATCAAAAGTATCCAGACAACATATAGATAAGTCAAAAATTAACAGCATGAGGTTGGGCTACCTTTTGTCACAATAACTATTGTAACTCTATGGGGAAGGATATCTACTGGTTTTTAAAAGGTTGCAGCTAGAGAATTTCCTGTCATTCTTTTCAAAGAACACTGGTCAGCTCTATGATTGATATGAAGCATCTTAGTCTAGCTTGCAGTCAACATTCTAATTCATCTCTCAAGTTTACTACAGGATTCAAGTCTCTTCTTTGAGCAGACCAGTATAATTCCTGAACATCCATATAAGCAAACCACATCTGTACAGGGCCATGAAGTATGAATAAGAGAATGATCCTGTAGAAATCAGAAGGGATTCTCTGTTGCCACAATGTAGACAACATAAATTTTCCAAAATGTTGAGATAGCCTTTTGTCTCAAGATTTTCTTGTACAGGAACAAAAAAGTCAGACCATGAGAAACAATCTTAAAGTATTATGTCTACATCTCTAAATTCCTCTTGTGGTGTAGTATGGTCAGTTTCATGGCATTCATCAAGCAATGTCTACTTTCAGATTCTAGTACTGGAGGGCCAAATAATAACCTGGATTCCAGAACTGATCCTATGGTGTCGGCCACGTGCATGCAAAGATATAATGTGCCATCCTTCCAGATATTTTTTCTTATTTCAACTTTCATATTTTTTTTCATATATAATGTTATAAACTCATCTACAAGAGTAAGAAGTAAAACATTTATAAATGCAAATAGATACAAAAATCATTTTTTTCCTCAATTTTGTTTTTCTGAATTATGAGACTATTATAAAAAAAAAACCTTTTGATTTCCCCAATTTCATATTGAATTTAAGCACTTCTATGTGTTAGGTAATATTAACCATATTGGATGTTTTTGCTCAGCAACTTTCTCAAAAATCATTTTTGAGAGGCTTTCTTTAAAGATTGATCCACAGTGCCCCACCTTTTATCGCTGATAAGCAAGAAAACTTTTTCTATTGCTGTATTGCCAGCTTCGCCCCGAATTTTATAATCAAATGAGGGATGTGCGTAAAGAGTTTACATTAAAGGATAATTGACTATCTTACTGTGCACTAACATTCTAATTTTTATTAAAATTTTTCATGCTATCCTATAATTGGGACTTTTATTTTGATTTTTCTCTCAATAACTTTTTTAAATTAATCATTTGTATTCAATTTATTATAAGTTTTATTTTGAGAAGTTCGTCAAAAAAAAAAATTTTTGCTCGATCGACTGTGGCCGCCTGTGCACAGTGCAGACCTGCTAGGATCAGCCCTGCTTGATTCATTACTCCATAACACATGCTGCCAGTACTCAAGTCTCCAGAGTTGTTGACTTTTGCACCACTGTAAGTGATAGCTCATCTGGTTATGTTTGGTTTATTAGCAGAAGCTCTGCCATGTGTGAAAATCAAAATTTGCAACAAATTGTCATTGTAATGATGTTGCATCCAGAGGCTTCATGGAATTCATGATTAATTCTTTCAACCAGATCCATAAAATTAAATCTCTTCAATGCTCTGTGGCTCCTGTCTAATAGATGTTATGGCTTACCAGATCATGGTTATGCGGTTATAGTTCCTGCATGTTTCCACTTCATGATAACATTATGTACAGTAGAAAGGAACATTCTTAATAAAGCAGAAATGTTAGACATTGCACAGGAGTGACGACCAATCTCTTCTCCATGTTCAAAATCATTTAGCTAGCCTTTTACTTCCATTTTACTTTTCTAGTTGTGAAATTTTGATTACAAACTCCTCTTGCTTTCTTTTATACTTGCCAACATCACTAGTCAAATCTACTATTTATAGGGTTGTCAAGTTACTTTTGATCATATAATGTACATTTCATAGTAAGAAGAAATCGTGCTGAATTATGTGTTAGATTCTATGTATTAGATTTGAATCATCATTTCTTGTATTAACTTATGTTATTAATATATTTGTTATATGAAGAGTGAAAATAGTTTGCTGTGTTTTTAAGAAAGATTTTTTTAAAAATAATGTAGAATACCGCTTTAATTTTAATTAAAGGAAATATTGTTTTGAGAAATAGCATTTAATGATTATATACAAGATAACTAAATTTTTCAAATTAATTTAATGAATATAAATTTATATTTAGTTTCAATTTTTGTTTATTCTCTAATAAAAAAGTTGTTTTATAGTGTTATGTAGAGCTTTGTTGTACTAAAATTTTCTAACATACTCACCAATGTATTTTCAGATTATAACTTTTCTCATAGAATTGAAAGATTTTCTTTTGGTGAACCAACAGCTGGAGTGTTTGATCCCCTAGAAGGAGATGAAAAAATTGCTTCTAGTAGTAAGTAATAAATCAATTTTAAATTTCTTTGAAATATTTAAATTTTTGTGCTTTGTTGCTGAAGTATTGGTATACAAATGCAAAATTTATTTACTTTTATAATCCTCATCTGCTAAATTTGAAACTTTTAATGCATATTGATATAGTTACCTTGCATGTGCTTTGCAACAATGGTGTTATGTTTGATCATATTTAAATAATGATACAATTAAATTTTGTTTCTGTTTTCAATGTTTCATAACAGTTTAATTTTTTTTCTCCTTTACTATAATTATCATAAAGAATTTACTACATTTAGATATCTAAGTAAAAAAATATCAATATTTAAAGTAAAACTGTGAATAAATTTCATATACAAGAATTTTCACCCCTCCAACTTTAAATTACACTCATGTCCATAAATTAAGGATAATGAAGTTCAGGCAAAGAAAGAGACAAAAGCAAAACAAATTTGACTTATTTGTAAAGTATATTTATTAAACAAAAGGTAAAGAGCAAAAAAGATGCTATGTGTTTGACATAATTAATAAAAATTGCGCTTTTTACTCCCTGGAGCAAATTTCAAAAAAGAACCTATTTACAAAAAAAAAACAGTATAACATTGTTAGTATGATGGTTAATACGGAGTATGTCTCCCGGAAGCTGCAATAGAAGCCTTACAATGCCTAGACATGCTGAGTATATCAAATTATCAATCTGATCTTGGGGAATATTACACCACTCATCAAGCAATGCCCTCCGGTAGACAGGTGGGAGGGGGTTGACGGGCTGCAATTCGTCGGCCGAGTATATCCCACACATGCTCTATTGGATTCAAGTCTGGTGAGTATGCTGGCCAATCCATACGGGTGATATTGTCCGATTGAAGGCATTCATCTACAATGTTTGCACAGTGAGGGCGGGCGTTGTCATCCATAAACAGAAATTCATCACCCATGGCGCCCCGAAACAAACGTACATGTTGTTCCAGAATGACATCCTGATAGATGTGGCCTGTCATCGTTACACTCTAAACATGCTGATCAGTTCTGGAACCAAGAATAATTCCTCCCCAAACGAGCCATCCTGCACCATCGTAACGGTGTCGTTCAATTGTGTTCTCTTGGTGGTAACGGGTACCTGGCGCTCTCCATATTAAAGTCCGGCGAGAATCAGACTGCAAACTAAACCTGGACTTGTCAGAAAACATCACACAAGACCACTGTTGTAGTGTCCACAATGCATGCTCTCTACTCCAGGTTAATGGCAGGCGACAGTGAGTTGCGGTAAGTGGAACACATCTGACAGGCCTATGAGCATATAGACCAATGTACCCTAAGTGTCTGTACACAGTCTGCCTTGAAACTGTCGTACCGGTAGCTGAAGAAAAGCTGATGAGACAGGTCTGATGCTGTGCTCCGTCTATTTCTTTTGGCAGTAACTGCCAAATACCGGTCCTCATTCGGCATTGTAACTCGGGGGCGACCTGTGCTGTAACATCTACTCACATTACCATCATCCTGGAATCGTTGCCAAAGCCTGGAGATGACACTCTGAGCAGTTCCAAGTTCCTCGGATACTTCCAGCTGGGTACGTCCAATAATTCTACCACGTAAAAAATCATCCAAATGCTTCCTTTGTGCCATAACTATGCCGTTATTACACTGAAAGGCTTTTAAAGCGCTTGTGAACAATTTGACTTCTTTGCCACTATTCCTTATATACCCCTCTCTTACACTCTCGTCATTGTGACGTACTATCCGCGCCATCTGGTGGTTTCCTGTAATTTGCATATTTTTCTTCAAGATGTGTGTGATAATTCTACAGGTGAAATTTTTATTTTAGAATTCAATTTCTGTGGTATTCTGAATTATCCTTAATTTATGGACATGAGTGTACATATCTTTAAGGTCTGTATCAAAAAGCAATAGTTATGTTATATTCAAAATATTCTAATGAACTTAAAAATGTAAGTATGTTTTGAAATAATCTTGGAAATATTGCTTTTGAAGTGTTTTTTTTTCTTTTTTGGTTAAACAGTTCTGTAAAAAAACTTCTAATCTTAACTATTCCTAATCTGAAAAAGTTGATTCCTAATCTAAGTCCTTATTTTTAATGAAAGAAATGTTTGTTTTAAGGCTGTCTTCACTTAAGGTTAAAGAATAGGATTCGAATTTGGAGTATTTCTTCAGACATTAAAGAACTCCAACATTAATATTATATTGTTGCTTTGTTATATTATACAGGCTGCATATTTTATCATACTACTCATTTTTATCAACTTTTTCTATAATATAAAATGTTTCTCCTTCACCATAATGCTAAATGAGCTATTCCTTTACACATTAAAATAAAAATATATTTATTTGTGGAATATTTTTAAATTTGAAAAACTATAGGAACAAGTGTATGAATTTCAATGTTTTAAATTTTCATGAAAATTGAGACCTTTTTGTGTCTGAATGAGTGAGTGAGTGAATATTAATGTCGCACTGTTCAGCTACACGAGAGCTTTTGGCGACGGACCACATAATTTTGAACCATGGTCAAGTGACATGGACGACTCCTGAGCCGGTACCCCCCTCTCCTAACTACCACACCAATGGGAGGACGTTTCAGCTCTCGACAGATTTAGCGTGCATTGCTGCCCTTCAGGGCGGGTCTTCAGTGGTACTGGGCTCAAACTCGTGACAAAGCCAGCCATGATCCAATACCTATACCACTCGGCTACTGCAGCATTTTTGTGTCTGAAAATGGGCTCCATGTTTAATTCAGGGGAAATATATCCTTAACTACTATGTACTTTTTATTGATTTAGATGCACTAAAAACAATTTTAAAGATATTTCTACTGTATTTTTATTTTTTTTGCATAATATTCTAGGTAGTTCTAATTATGAACATTTTAAATACAAATTTGAGTTCAGAGGTATTTTAATATATTTTCTAATTATGCTGATGTTTATTTTTTTAGATTTTTATATGTACCAATACTACTTAAAAGTAGTACCAACAGAAATCGTCCATAATAACAGAAGGCAAAGTACTTTTCAATATTCAGTCACAGAACAGGTATTGATAAGTCAGAAGTTAAGAATTTCTGATGTTTTATAGATAAATTTTTGTGTCAAATCATTGTTAATCATGTACTTGTGTTCAATTATGAGTTTTTTTTAATGAAAATATTTCATTGCTTTGTCTTTCAAGGAAATGAACAAATCCATTTTTTGTGGTTTTTTTATGTACTGTGTGTTATATAGAGACTTTTTCTTTCTGCTATGTAACAAGATTGCTACTTTCTTAAAAAAATGCCACATTATGAGAATCTGCTCTTTATGAAACAAAAAATGAATGAATAAAAGTCCAAAAATTAAAAAGTCATAGTATTGTATTTTTATAATTAGGAGAAAAAAATGTATGGAAGCATTTTAATCAAAAGTGTTAGATATTATGCATTAATTGTTTTCTTCATCTTCACTACTAAGTGTCATAAACCAATGGGTTTTTTTTTTTTTGACAAGATATCCTCATCTTCAGGACTTTCTTGAGCATTATCTGAAATTCCATGCCCTACTTTTTGTAAAAATTTATTTTAGTTTACTTACTTTATCTAGAAGACCTTTATAATACTAAATATTTGTTTTATACTTTCAATTGGAGGATCTTCTGTTATGAAATATAGCTTTTATTTGTTCAGCTAAATTGAGGTATTTTTGTACGTGGTGTAATTTATTCATTATCTATGTTTTCATCCCCTGAATATCTTAGCAAGGTCCAGATGTCATTTCCATCACATATATCTCATTAGTTTCTTCTTCCATCAGTGATTTTTTTAGGTATCTATGAATCATTTAGAAATTTTCTACAGATAGAAATATAGCCGGTTCTATTGCATGAATTCTGTTTTCTGCCAGGTCATTTACATTTTCATTTTATATACTTACTCCAGCCACATATTTTTTCCCCAAAAAAACAAGTAATGATGTATATTATATCTCAATAATAGAGGAATTTATAAGATTAATATAATTAAAAATTGTGAAAAAATTTCATAATTCCATAGATTCATCTTTGAATCAAATACATTGTAATGATTTCCTAATGTAATTAATCATAAAGAAATTGTATTTGGTGATATAGAAATTATTTGAACACTTTTTGATTATTCAAATCTCAAGTAGCTAGGCACATTATCCAATATAATTGTGTTTCTCAAAAAGAAAAAAGACTGAATCGAACTTAACATGATTTTTCAACATACTTGCAATGGCATAATTCATTACTACACAAAACAACTGTTTTAAAGTATAAGATCTAATATAACTTTTCCATTTTTATTTCATATAAGTGTTCTTTAGGGCTTTATTTTTTTCTACCAATGAACATTTTGGTGGCCTTAAAAATCTGATGTATTGATTGATTAATCAGCTCACTAATTTTTTGTAATTGTTTCATGTGAGCTTTGGCAGCTTCTTTATCAGCTGGATGTGCTTTTTCCTTGTATTTTTGTATATTTTTTTTAATACAAGGTTTTCTATATTGACCAAACTATTTTTTTACTTGCAATCAAGTCAAAGTTGATAGCAGATTCTCAATTTTTCTTTGAAGAAATGTAGCTTTTTAAAGGCTCATACTTAATAATATTGGCATCCAGGAAATTATGTTTTGTTAATGTTTATCAATCTAGGTAGAAAAGTCTTTTCCATCCCCTCAATTATTTCTCTGAATTGAGAAGTCATTTATGGAAACAGAGCAACCAACTGCTTTGTAGGCTTTTATTTTAGGTTCATTTTTTCATGTACGGTTTTATTGTTTCATGTAAATAATTATCTGTAGTTTCATTTGCATATATTTTACTTGGTGATTTTATTTTTTTTATTGATGTACTATTTTCATAAGAGAAATGGAGAGGTAGGTATTTATGTACTATCACAGCTATATTGGCAACATTAAATAAAATTGCACAAATTCTAAAAATGGATTATGCTGACAGGAATATGGAGGAGCACGTAGTTGAAGGGTTCTATGTGAAAAATAATAGTTATAAGTAAATACTAATCAAAAGGAAAAGAAGAACTAATTTTCATTATTAATTTTTGTATTATATCATTATTATTTTAGTTTTTTATATAATAAAAATAGTATTATATTATTATTAATTACTATATAAGAATTTGTAAAACCCAGATTCACATTTAGTATTAGATTTTGTCATATCAATGAATGGTTAGACTTAGAATTGCAACAAATGGAGAAATACGAAACAAAGCATATATTTGCTAATTCAGCGCCTATGGCTGTTATGAAATCAGGGTTACCAATTTGGTGAATTATCTGGAAAATTGGCTTAGTTGCAATAGTACCATGAAGTTCTATATTTTCTTTTCTATGGTGCAATATAGTGAATATTGTTGTTGCTCCATTAGCAAAATATTAAAATTTCTCTTCTACTTGTTTGCGTTGAATTCCAATATTAATTCCTTGTACAAGAAAAAATATCAAGAATAAGGAAACTTTTATTTTAAAAAATATTTTCATATTTGATAAAATTACAATTCTGTTGTATTTCCCATCATTTAGATTTAAGAATATTTGTGTGTATGTTTTTCTTCTGTTTAGTGAACCATTTTTGTTTTATATTTTACTTGCATCTATATACATGTACAACCTTTGTTTTTAATGCATAGGCTCGTCCTATAAATCACCAATCTGGAAGTCATGGTGTACCTGGTATTTATTTCAAATATGACATGTCATTTGTCAAAGTAAAAGTCACTGTTGAAAGGCATTCCATTTGGAGATTTCTTGTTCGTTTGTGTGGTATTGTTGGAGGAGTATTTGCAACTTCTGGTAAGTATGGTAACATATATAGATATACATGTTCACACACATATTTATATCCATAGATTGTTGAATTCTTTAATGGGTTAATAGAACCAATAGCTATTTTACATTAAAATGAGTTTTGTAGTTTGATATAACTCTTTAACTAGTTAGTCATAATTTATGCTATGAATATATATATAAGAAAAATCATTTGTTTAAATACATATATAAGTGGAATCTCTAAACAGATAACAAATTAGCCAGTCACTGACACATTTACCATTCATATATTTTTCCTTTTGAATTTTTCTTGTGAAGTTACATTAAATATATATATATATACACACAATACACTTTTGTTGAATTTCAACGGTATATGGATACTATTGTTGCATTTAAAAATCTGAAAATAAACTGAATTACTATCTGAATATTTCATTTATTACAAAGGAAAGTTGTTTAAATTTAATTTGTAAAATCATTTAAGTAATTAAATATATTTGTCATATCTTGTATGGACTTTTGTTGCATAACATTAAAATGGGTCCTATAATTTATGTATACCCTTTATATTTATATATATATATACACTCACATAATAAAGTTATCTTTTCTTTGCTATTTTTACATTAATTTTAAAATTTGTATTTACTTTTATGTATTCTAAACTAAGACATGTTAGATTTTTAAAATTGTAATAAATCTTACTGTTAATTTTATTATATTCTATTTTGATGCCTAATGAAGAATAATTTGTAAATGTGGAATTTTCTATTTATTTCATTTGTGAAATGTACTGCTAATTAGGTATTTGTGTTTTGTAGAAATGTTGTAGAAAGAATTTGTAGAAATATGAATTTTTATTAAATTTTCTTGTTGCATGATAAGGGATTTTTATGCAGTATTCTTTTTGTGAAAATTTATGTATGTTGAAAATCCATTTCAAGCATTAATTTTGCTACTGAAAGTTCATTATATTCTTAACTAGCTGGTATACCCGTTCTTCGCACGGGTGAACTGAAAAATTAAGCAACACAGATTGAAGGATAAAGAAGTTTTTAATGGGTTAATTTTACGTTAATTTCAAATTAAACAACAAAAGCTTTTTGCATATCTTAGCTAAACAAAAAAAAAGGAAAGAAAAAACACCTTTGTTAAACTTTAAGTCTGTAGATCTAATAGCTGATAAAAAGGATTTTTTTTTATTTATAACTCCCCGTAACACTATTTTTGAAAATACCTCCCTAAGCTGATCTCTGCTCAGCAACAGTAACACATTGTTAAAAGTTTAGTGTAATGAATGCTTAAAATAGTGTAAATAATTTATATCTGAAAGTGTAATACATTAATATTACTTTCTGTTGTATTTATTTTATGTTAAAATTGTAATATTCACAAGCAACGCCGTTTCATTAATTATAATGATGATTCAATGAAAAACATAGCGACATGCTAATGATAGAGTCATGTCTAACTACTTTCATAGTTCGAGCTTTATTAGAGCTTTGTAAGACCCGCCATGTAGGGGAGTGATGCACGTTAATACTTTATCCACTGCATTATGATTTACTGCAGTTTTTTTTCATACAATATTTTTTTTGGATCACTACATTGAAAACTAAGGGATATATACATAAACAAAACACTCCAGTTTGAGAAATTTAATCCGTTAGAGCTAATAAATTAAAGATATTCCACTGTAAAATTAATTATATACACCGTTCACTTAAAATAAGTAGTCAAATCATTTTCTAAGGTCTTCATTAACATACAAAAACATAAGACTCTTAAATTTTGACATAAACTATTTTTTCAGAACAAAAATAATAATCTTTGCAATCTGCTGAAAATGCCGTCAGCTGAAAATGCAGTATCTGCTACAAAACTATTCGTCTTCCCCGCTAAAATGCTCATCATAGAACCCGTGCTGCCATATATCTTGGAAGAGTAGATTTCAAAAAATATTCCTGCTAAGTATTGGTGAATATTCCTTATTCCTTCTAAGTAGGTGTGGTAGTTAGGAGAAGGGGGTGCCAGCTCAGGTGTCGTCCACGTCACTTGACCATAGTTCAAAATCACATGGTCCGTTGCCAAAAGCCCTCGTGTAGCTGAACAGTGTGACGTTAATATTCACTCACTCCAAAAAATACAGTACAGTAGTTATAATTATTTTTATACTTAAAAACGTAATATTTGGCCTATTCAATTAAAATTATAGCATTATAATTAACTACTAACCACAAAAAAAATTTTGAAAATTTGTCCAAATGATGTAGTGTGAAAGAGAAAGTTTATTTAAGTACCAGAACCGATAAAAGCATTTCTTTTTAAAAAAGATCAATTTCTTACTACGAAATGCGCATAATAAAATAAAAAAACAACATTCAAATAAAGAGAGATTTATAACAACCTTTCCCTTCAAAACATAGTTTTATTCTGAAATAAAAAAAATTAGGGATTATGCTGATCACAGGAATTAATTAGAAGCGAGCGCCTTGCATAGCCAAAACAAAAACGGTTTCTTCACAAACAAAAGATAGATACATGCTGTCGTGGGCTTTTTCACACCAGAATTGCTTGCAGGATTTTTTCCTACTTATTTGACAAATATTGTTATATTTTGGGACGCTTCACACAATATCTTTACAAATTATAGCCTATGTGTTATTCTGATGTATGAGCTATATTACTGTAAAGTTTCATTAAAATCCAATCAGTTGTTTTTGCGTGAAAGACGGCCAAACATCCTCACAAACTTTCACATTTATAATATATATCTAGATTACTTTTAGGTGAAGATAAAAATCTAAAAGTACTATTTTCATTATATAAGCCACTGTAACCATGCGATTCAAGCTTGTAATTAGCGATGTTCCAGTCATTTTGTTTGAGTTTTGATTCCATTGAAAATTGTGATGTAGCCAGAGTTGATGTATATTAAATTTGTTGTTGCTGAAAATTTCTCATATTGACAGGGTATAAAATGTTAGGAGAGTAAGGTGCCAGCTCAGGTGACATCCTCATCAATTGACCATGATTCAAAATTTGAGATTAATTGCCAATAGTCCTCAAGCTGCTTCTAAATTTGACATTATTAATATTCAATCAACTATCATTTCATAATTATGTAATGGATTTATTCCTTTAAATAATTCACATAAATGAATATAACTTTCATCGATTTTATATACATGTAGATCAATCAGCATTTCAGAAATATGCTGCATGTTTTAAGTAATTTTTGAAAGGAAAACATGAAATTAATTTTAGTTTTGTGTAGGTATATTTGTTTCGTATTTAATGATTAGACCTGTAATATATAGCAATAAAGGCCACTTTCACACGACAGCTTTTTCTAAAATTGTGTAATGATGAAAAATAAGGTGAAAGGGAAATAGAAGTAAGTCAATTAGCTGCAAACAAAATTAAATAGTGGTAAAAGGGTGTAGCATTTCCTTCCTTAAAGAAAGGTGAAGACAACACAGAGAATATGATGATGACTGCTGTGTCATAGGGCTTGGGTTTGATTCTCAGAGAAGGCATGGATGTTTGTAAATATATAGTGCATGTGCAGCGTGAGTGCACTCTAAATATTCATTGAGCTGAAAGTCCTCATGAGAGGTTGGTGGAAGGGAAAAGAAGCGTTGGGAAACCCCTTCTGAACACCTACCCTCAAGATGTCTTCTCTCAAATTTGAAGTGGAACAGAGCCAAAAACATTCTGTCACCTACATGGGCTGTTGCTTTTAGGTAATGGTTGCATACTCACAGTTCAAGTATCAGTCCTTATTTCAGTTTTGAAATATTTATAATTACAACATGAACACACACATTAAATATTCCTTTAAACATTTCTTATTTTTTGGATAGGCACAACAGTGATTTTGGGGCCCCTCAGACTGATTAATTCCCAATTGGTTCGGGAAGATTCATTGTAAATTTCCCTTTATTGATTACTGTGGAGCAAGTCGCTGCATGGCTAATGACATTTAAAACCACTCCCTTGCTACAATGAATTTTGTGGGCTTCAATCTGACACTCTCAATAGGAGGGCATTAGCAATAATACAACAACGGAATGGTGAAAAATGAGAAATTATATACAGGAATTTGTTAAAATAGGGATATATATTTGAATGATTGAGTGCTGAACTCATTCTAGTTGTAAATAGTCGGAATTTCATGGCGGAATGAAATCCTTTATCTAGTATAATTCTCAGAAGAAAACGTTGTGCTTTGGCTACTTTTTCTAAGCATTTTGTTTTAGATGAGCTTGATTCTGTTTGTGGTTTTTGTTGGAGTGGGGAACTATTGTCAGGCCGGACTTTTGTAGAAAAGGATGGAGTAAAGTAGGGGTACTGAAACTTTTTTTCCTGCTAAGCTACATTGCCATGACCAGACCACCCAGAAAAGCCTGGTGGGTTGCATTGAGTATTGCTGGAGTTAAGAATTTGGAATGGGGAAGCTTGTTATAATTTTTTTTTCTGCTGATAATTTGATGATTAAGTATTTTTTCCGATATTTCTTTAATATGGGCTTTATATGTAAGTTTATCATCAAGGGTAACCCCAAAGTATTTTTCATGCTTTTTGAACAAAAGAATTACAAATTTTGGAATATTTTTCTTTAAATAACTAATGCAATTTTTTTCTTTTTTAAATCTAGCTATAATAAATAGTCTTGTAAAGTTGCCGATTGATTTTATGAACAGAAAAAGAAAAGCAGTATCTAGTCAGAAATATCCACCTCTGAATTTGACTACAGTTCATATTCTACCTGATGAAGATATAAAAAAACCTAATCCAACTTTGAATATATAAAGATCTGTTCTTGTTATGTGTTTTTATAAATTATTTTATGTATGTTGGTTCATTTGTGTCTAAATGTGCAGGAAGTATGCCTATTTTTGTACAAAAAATATTAAAAGTAATTTTGTATGAAAATCTTAGGGTTATTTTTATATTCAGAAATTTTCTGTTTTCAAATATTTTTCATGAATAAAGTTGATGCAATCAAAGTACCACACACATAATATTTACAATATATTAAGATCTGATAATAGCATAATGTTAAAAATAAAGTTAACTTTTTATTTTATCATATTCACACAAGTATTTTTTTCTTATTAGAGTATGCATTCAAATCTTAAGCTGCTATCGATTCTTAGTCACACCCCAAATTCTTAACACATTTTTGTGAAAAAATAAACAGTGTAAAAAAAATATCAATATCTGATATTTATACAAAATTTCTAAAAAAAATTAAAAGAACTATAAGTGAAAATTTTATTTTATAGTGTTAAAAACTTAAATTCACACATGAACCTGTATCACGTTCAATTTCCCTATCCAAAAAATTTTTATGCCTTTGATTCTAAGCCCACTTGATTTTCAAAATAGCATTAACATTGGGAAAAAAACCCATAATATCATGTCCCTTAATGGCTCAAAGAGAACAAAAATATGGTGTTACAGAATTAATATTAAAAAAAAATACTGTTCAAATATATTTATACTGAAGTATAGATAATTTTCTAATTTAAAACAATAAGAACTACAAAACACAGTTCTGAAGAATGAATTGTACTAACAAGTAATATAAAAAAAAATTTAACATCAATCCCTACTTTGTTAGAAGAAACATACTGTGTGTGTCGCCATCTGTTGCAGCTTATTGTAACAAGAGAAATAATGCAGAATAAATTTAAAATTTAACAAATGAATTCATATATGAAAAACATAAACATTAAGTGTCATCCAGTACAAGTTTTAAAAAAAATTATTTGAACTTGATTGGATGAATAGAAATTGTTTTACCAATGATTGAAAATTCCAACAAGATAAATATATAGTGTGAGCTAATTGTAGGAATTGAAAATTTGGGTTTAGGGGTCTGTATTTTCTAGTTTATATTTCATTAACAATTCATTTATCAGGAAAAGTTTGAATCAAGTTTATGTTTTATGTGAGCCTTAATGTTGTCTTGGAATATTTATGTAACTAATGATCTGATTTGAGTAAAATTCAGAGCAAAATATTTCAACCATTCTTTACTGCTAATGCAGAAAAAATCAGAATAGCATTACTAAAAAAAGTTAAGCTGTTAATTTCATATGAAACATTAAAAATGACCAATTCTACCTGGACGCAAAAAGTATTAAAGATGCATTAAGATTGTATGTTATAATGTAATCAAAACTTTTTAATTGTACAATGAATTTTTTTTCAAAAAAAATTAGTGTTGACAGAAACTATATTAACTATAAATATCTGATAATCAATCAAGTGTTCATATGGATGTATTGTAATTTTTTAACAGGCAATTTATCCTTTCTGCTGATTTAAAGAAAGTACCCATCAATGCTTTAATTATATTAATTATGGGATAATATAACTTTTCTTATAAGCTCCAATATTTTGCTTTTTTATAAGCACACCCTCTACATTTTTCATTCTTACAATAAAAACTAAATTAACATATGTATTCTGAAATTTTACTGAGATAATTTTTCACATTAAAATTCCTTTCTTGCTTTTAAGTACTGATTTTCAAAGCTAATAATTATGAAAAAGTATTACAATTTTTTAGAATACACTTTGATGTTGACATGTAAACTTTTTAAAACTTTCAATAATCTATTCACAAAACCCTTAACATGATAGGGAATAATACCCTTATATAATACTAAAGAAAACATCGCATTTTTAACTATTGAAACTAATGGAAAAGAACACCTTGTATTTTTTTTTTTCATCTTTAAACTGTGTTCTGACAAAAGAAAAAAGTGTTTTCACATGAGACATTCAAGAAATTGACTTTGTGTATAAGATTAAAAGTTTATATAAGAGTTCATGAGGAATAAAGAATTTTGGAAATATACATCGAAAATTCATTTACGTACGAACAGACATAAAAATTGTTATAACTTTAATGGGATCAATGTATTTAAATAAAAATTGCAATTTAAGTATGTGTGTGTTTGTAATGTCAACAAAATTTTCCCAAAATAAAAAATTTAACTACATTAATAAAAATATTTATTCACTTTGCACAACAATGCGAACTATAAAGCTCACAACTTACTTCAAAGTAATGAACAATCAGTTACGTGAACAATGTGAAATTCAAAATCCATGAAACACATTTATTTTAGGCATATTATGAAGAAAATATTTAGAAAATTTTAAATTTGAATCAACAAGCAAAACTTCACTCTATGGATCAGTTTGATTAGAAAAGCATGGTTGTGTTGATGATACAAATCTTTACATCCCTCATATTTACAAATTCTGATTCAGAAAAATTTGCTACCTTAGAAAAAAAGCATGCATACATTTAAAAATTTAGATCATAATTTTATACAGTTATGGCAGTTTAATATATAGGTGCAGATATTAATTAATTTTACATAAATATTCTATTCATCTAATCATCATATGAAGAATTTGGTTTACAATTGTGTATCTATGTACATTTCTTCCATGAAAATACACAGTTTTAAAATACTGTGATGATTTTGTAATATTAAAAAAAAATCCTAACATCTCATAATTTCACTGATTTATTAAAATCATGAACAGAAAACATGATACTTAGCATATTTGATTTTAAAAACCTATTCTAATGAACGGATATTTTAGATGTTATAGTACAAATAAATCAATGGAGGTCATTTAAAATATTCTGACTGAAGTTACTAATTCTAAGCAATAAAAATAGTGCATAATGAATATTTTTTTTAAAGAAATTTCTCTTAATGCTAAATTACACATTTTAGAAAACTATATTATAAAAACTTGCAGTAAAATTATACTTAATAAAAATTTTATTTAAGATATTTTTTTAAGAAATTAATATAATCTGCAAATAAAAACGCTTAGTTTCATCCTAAGCAAAATATAATGCATTGAAACAGTAGAAATACAGTGATTTAATATATCTATTCTTAATCTTTGGTATCTTACATAACTTTTCAAGGACTTCCAAATATTATCAGAAGCCTACAAATCATCTTTCATATTAATAATCTGGTTTATGTAGCAATAACAAAATAAATCAATATAAAAATTGTACGTTTAAAAACATAAGATAAATACAAATTCATAAATAATTCATCCTGAGTAAAGTAAAATGATATATAGAAAAATAAGATTCAGTAACAAACTTTTATAATGAAGAAACTAGATGCAACCTGAAAATAAATTGTACTGAAGTAATAAATACTATGAATTCTGTAACAAATAATTAGTATAATTAAAAGTAAAGTTAACTGAAAACTTTTCTTCAGATCTAATCATTGCTATGTCTTCAATATTAATATTTAACTGTATATTTTTTTCTATTATTTATATTACAATGATTTTCTTGATATATATAAATTTCATTTAAAATTTATGAATTACCAATTGAATTTTATTCAATTTGGATATTCTTTAGCCTTATTAGAATGCTTCAAACTGAAGCAGATTTAATAAAACTAATGTAATTTCTCATATTCCCTAGATAATAATATTCCAAAATTGAATTGTATACATAATTTGAAATGCAATGAAATTATTTTCAAAAATAATTTTAGAAAATTGTCTAACCCAAGCTTAGAAAAACTATAAAATAAAAAATTTTAAATGGCTTAAATATAAGTAAAACTTAAATCTATATTATTTTACACAAACTTTTTGTTTATTTATAATAAATCAAAAATATGATGCAAGATTTTCAAATATAATCTACATTATTTTAGCAAAACTATGAGATTTACTATTATTCAATCAATGCAACTCACTACTATAAAGTAAACTAATTTCTGGAGTTTTAATTCATGTAACTCAGGGGTGTCAAACTCGCAAGCCGCATGCTGCCTGACCAATAAATAGGTACACAATAATACATTATAAAATAAATCAATGCAGAATAAAAATAAAATAGAGTTCTATAAATGTTTTTTCAACACAATGCTTTTTTTTTTTTTGTTAAAACCAAACAAAATGTGTACCTTTATTTTAAATATATTTATTAATTTTTTTAACATTAAAAACATACAATCTTCTACATAATATAAAATAGAACTTGCGGCCTGTAGTATCATATGAGTTTGACATGCCTGATGTAACTGATTAAATTTTTAAAAAATAATTCACTTGCAATTCCCTTTTCCTTCATTTGGCCATTTTGGCTTATATTTATGAACTGGAAGAGCGATTAGAGCCAAAACTGCACATGAAAGAAGGAAAATTTTGAGAATTTTAACATTCTAAATTTTTAACCTGTAAATGGTAAAAATGCTTATAACACATATATCTTCAATAAGGCAAGATTTTAAATAACTGAACTTCCAAGGTAATTGTGAGAGATGATTTACATTACCCTAATATTTCTTTGTTAAGTATATTTAATCTTAGAAATAATTTTTATAAAGATCTGATGATTACGAAAATGTTTAAGTAAATATATAAACCATCTCACATAACAAATCTTTTTAAAAATGATTCACAAAATGGCAAACTGTGTACATGGCTTAAATAATTTTCATAAAAGGACAGCTGATGATAAATTGAGAAAACATTCATCAGAATTAAATATTTTGCAACAATGGACTATCCTCATTTTTCTAATACAGCTATATTTAAATACAATTTTAGAGCAACAGCGAAGTAATATCAATGCATTGGAAGAAATAATATAATTCTAAAAAGATAGCTATGAAATGTATGAGGGTAAATATATGTTGCAATTCTTATTCATTTCTAAAACACATGTGGCAACTTTGGTGAGTCAAAAATTTGCAGAAATATATAAATAAAAAAAAAATTGCAAGACACTTCCAGAGAAGCATCTATAGACTAGATTTTGTAAAAAGAATACTCAATACAAATAATAAACTTCAATATTCAGATTTTACTTTTCATCCATGCAAATTTTCTTTCCATTAACAAATATTAACAGTTTTCTCAAATTTATATAAAATTTTAAATAAAAAGGAAATCTGAAATAAATAATTTTTCCTGTATAATTTTTAAAAAATGTACTTTTCTATAAATTAAAACTCGATAAAATGCATACTTATTTCATACTAAAAAATGGCATATATACTTTAGTCAAATAAATAACACAAAAATAATTATGATGTAAAAGAAAAGATGTGTATTTCAGGTTTAGTTGCTGATAACTTATACTAGCATTTCCTCCTTAACAGTTTTTGGTATAAAAATTCATTTAATTTACATGGAAGTGAGACAATTCTGCTTTAAAAGAAAAAATATTCTATGTACATTCAAACAATAGATCAGCAATAAGAAACACAATAGATAAAAAAATAAGTAGAATAATTGAATTTGCCTTAAATTATTTTTACAAAATTTTAACACAATATATAAATGCAATTATTCCCTTTAAAAAAACTCAGTGATGGAAGCTCAATTGTTTGGCTGAGAAAACTGATATTCCTAAATTATTTTTAAATACATTATTGAAATAAGAAAGTAGAAAAATAAGGAATAAAACAGCACAACTTATGATGTGATCTGACTAGAATCAGTAAAAAAAAACTCATAAAAGTATTCAAGAAGTATGGCAAAATATCTCAGCAGATACTCCATTTTCTCACACTCTGTATGTACAAGGCAGAAATGCTATGAAAATACTTTTTATAGAAATCCTGGAATCACAACACATACTGATAACATAGAGACATTTTTAAAACTAAACCACATATCTGCAGATAAAATACATTATGTATTATATATGCATATCACTCTTTTCTTCAGCAATCATTGCAATAACATTTTTATACTATATTAGCACAAACATACATCTTAGCCATTTATAATAACCACATAATACAACATACAGCTGTTTCCAAGAAACAAAGAACTGAATATTCTGCTTGGGTAACAAACACACACATTCAAGACTTATAATCTTTTAATGTAATAATAATTGTGATAGATCTTAATTAAATATTACATTACCTCTCACATATATAGAGAATAAATATATATATTTCACTTTCCCTCTATATTTTTATATTATTTTTGACCTGTACTGTCTTGGTCATACTTCTGTTTTTGGTTTGCTTCTTTAGATTTATATGTATTTTTATTGATTATATATGAAAATATATGCATATATACTTTTTCAAAAATTTATATACATTATATACTGCAAATTTAAATAAATTTTATTCCTCATTCTATATTTCCTTTTCAAGAGACGGAGCAAAGAACATTTTATCATGTAAGTTCTTTAAATAATTTGTTTTCAAATTCTAAACCTATAAAATACTTTGAAACTCAAATAAAGAGTAATATTATTGTAGTAGTTAAAGCAATTAAGCCATGTAATTTATTCCTAAAACGCTTCAGACCCCATCTGATATGGTTGCTTCTTTTTCTGAGGCAATCAGTTGTTAAATCTATTTAAGGGTTGCTTTTCTCTAATTATCCGGTACTTTTCCCATAGGGAAAAGTATAAATTCTAGAAGTCCATTTCCAAATCTTATTTCTTCAAAATGATAAGATTGTTTTTAAAAAAATTAGTGTTTATTGTTAATAATCAAAGGGAAAAAATCATCATTAACAAAAGAGAAATTTCACTTGATTTTTTTTTTAAATTCACAAAATTGAGAATCTAAGATGTTCATACAACTTAACTGATAATCAAATAGACTAATTAACTACAAATTTTCTAACTTCCTTGGAAAAAAATCATCCAAAACATTACCTTTGTAATAAGAAAACTTAAAAACAAATTTAATACATTAACACATATTTTAAACTTCATTTTTCTCATTTTAATTGCGCATAAAATTGATCACACACAATTTGTAACTTATTTCATAGGAATCGAGATATAATGGAGAGAAGTTTGATATACTTTTATCTCTCTTATACTATAATTACACAAATAAGTAAAGTAAATAATAAATAGTTCATGATTTTTTTTGATAAAATAAAAGAAAATTAAAAATCAAAAAATTAATTTAAAAAATTCAAATTTACCATAACAATTAAAATTTATTCATGTAGAATAGCCTATTTACACATGTAATATTTTTACATTGAATTATACTTCACAAAATTTGTACAAGACAAAGTAAATTTTACACATACTCTGTATGCAAAAATACATAGCATTTTTACATATTATTTTAAATATGTTCTCACATCTTAAGTAGGAAGAGTGTTCTGATTACTAAGCTATAATTGTGCATCTATACACTCCATATAAATTTAATTAAGTGATAGTAATTATAAAAATAAGTTTAATTGTCCACATGTAACAAAAAATGTTTTTTAAGTAATCAGCTTACGACCTATCAGTTGCCATCTTAAAAATTTCACATGAGAAATAGTAATCAATAAAAAATATATAAGCTATATATATATATATATATATTTCTTCAAACTCATTTATTCTCCACATTAAAAATATTTTTCATAGTCAAAAAGCAATGAAGCAATTACTTTCAGAAAAAAATTATCATTAATTAATTTGATACATCTTTAAAAAATTTTAAAATATTCACATTTGAATTTAAAAGATTTTAAATATTACTATACAACAACATTCAGACTCTTAAGAGATATTTGATACCCAAGCAGAAGCATGAGGATTAAGTCCAATGATACCACATGATACTGCAGCATACTATAAAGCTAGCTTAAGGTGATAACAAACCATCTATGTATGTCATAACGGCTTTTCACATTGCTTTGTAGGACCTAAATTCTCTTCCCAGGCAACAATCAATTCAGTAAGTTGGTTACCTTTCTTCTTTTCTTCAGGATACTTATCTTTATTATGAATTAGATAATGAGTGCAGCGGTTTCCACGCTCTCGCCTCCAGCTGCTGCGTGGTACTTCTCGTTTACGCTTTCTATGACGTCCATAAACCAGTCGTTCAGTAGGTGGTGGAAAACGACCATACAAGTAAGTAAGTATTCCAAACATGGCAAAACCTATAAGGGAGGGCATAAAAGCCATTCCCTTTACTGAAAGAGGATAACCTAAATATCGAGAATTCATGGAAATATCACCTTCCAGAAGAGTTTTATTTGTATTAGGATCAATTTGAGTATTTCGTATCTCATAAGTCCATAAAGTGGAGTTGTCTGTAATAAAAGACACAAATTATTATTCCATGCAATGTCAGTAAAGAAAAAAATGGACCAAGCATTGCTGGCTACTAAAATCAATTTAAGTGTTTTTGTAGGACCAATTTTTACATTGACTGAAAAAAAAATGAATGGTCTTAAAAATTATATCATTATAGTTTTATCATTGATTCTCAATTATTAATAGATTTAAATAAAATTAAAATGCATGCATTGTTATAAAATGAATAGTTTCCTTGAATTGAATAAAGGACACAGTTTTAGTATTACAGGGTAAATTAAATTATGAAAATTGAGAATACATATTCAGAATCATGTTAAATACTACCTATAAATAAGTTTTTATCAATCACTGAATTTATTTTAATCCGTATTTTCCTGTATATAATCCACAGCAGCGTATTATCCGCAAAGCCTTTTTTTCAAGTAAAAAAAAATAAACATTGTATAATCCGCAGCGGCGTATAATCCACGGCAGTTTTTACGGTGAATAATCCAAAAATATAAACTGCCGATAATGAGTGTCATATAAGATAAAAAATACACAATATAATTAAAAATAGAAGTAAGAAATTGTACAGAAAAGAAAATCATGAAACTTCTCTTTTTAAATATGTATGATAATATTTTTTACGATAATCTCAATAAAAGAAAAAAATTATTTGCTATTGCTATCTATGTTTTGAGTTGTTAAATAAAACATTACACACAGAAAAAACTTTTTTTTTAATTTAGCAAGTTAACAACCAAAAAATTGAGATCGAGACTGCTTTTCCATTGTCTCTTTCTTTTAAAATCCATTTATTTATTTCCTCCTCTAATTCTGGCCAGTGAGGTTTTCCACGGCTATCGGCTCGTTAACGTCGATCACAATTTTCGAAGTTGGTTTTGTTTTTTCTCCACAAACGAATATTCAATTTGTCAACGTTGAAAAACCTTGCAGCTTCCCGACTTCGGTAGCCTTCTCTATAACTTTTAACTTGAAGTTTGCAGTGTAACTTAATGCTTTCACTTCAACATGATGAAAACTTTCAAAGGACGTAATAGCTCTAGTCAAGAGAAAATTGGAAATGGCGCTAGCGACTCGTAACTGTTTTTTCCTTCCGAGGAATCGAATTCGTTTTTGAATGTAATTGGACAAAAACTAGTTATGACTGATATACGTCATCCGAGTCATGAAAGCGCCATCTATTATTTATTTTATAAAACATAAACGGCATTTCTTTCAAAACTTTATTGTTAGCTTTTTGGATGGAGAATGTTTTATCTCAGATAATCCGCGGCGGCGTATAATACGCACAACGAAATTTGAAACTTTTTTAGCACATAATCCACGGATTATATACAGGAAAATACGGTACTGTTCTTTTGTATTTACACAATTGATACAATTATAATAGAATATTAACAATCAGCGATAAAACTTTTTAAGAACACCCAAATAATAGTCATTATTCCAAAAGATTGATTTCCACTCCTTTTTTTCAAGAATTATCAATTTACATGATAAAACAGGTGTATGGATTTATAACAATTATTGTTTCATGAGATTATTACACAAAGCAATCTTGCCAGTTGCATAGAAACTTGAAACAAGCCAAAATGAATCTGAATACATTATTAAGATCTTAACTCTACAAGATAACTAACTACAAAATTATGACAGGGAAGTAAAATCAAAGTAAGTTGAAAAGGACATCCTTCTCAAAATAACAATATTTTTACTATAAGAGCAGACAAAACAATGTCAATTTTATGAGGATATGGGGTCATCCAGAAAGTCCAGCAGTTTTTCAAAGAAAATGCGGTTTCATCCAGTTATTTTGTTATTACTGATAAGTAGTGACCTTGCATGACATTTTATTTAAATATTCAAACTTTCCTGCTTGTTCTTGCTCATAGTATAACATAATTTTTATTTCAGTGCAGTGTTCAGAATCACAAGAATCAAAAGTTTATTTTCAACACATTATGCTCATTGATTTCAAGAAAGGTTAAAATGCTAATCAGACTGATTGTAAAATTTGTGCAGTATACGGACAAAGTGCTGTTTCATATGACACAGTTTAAAGGTGGTTTGAGAAGTTTAAATGTGAAAATTTCAGTCTTGAAGATGATGCCTGTTCTGAATGACCATCATTTGTAAAAGAGGACATCTTAAAATAAGCTATCACTGAAAATCCACATTACACAGCCTATAAGATATCACAAAAAAATGATGCTTTATACATGGTGGGAAATACTATGAATTTTTGCCACCAAATCAGACAATAAATTTACAAAAATACAGTTTTCAAATGGTATTTTTTGGAAGCAAAATATAAGCAAATCTCATCAATTCTGTATATTTAATATATTTTGACAAATGCAATAACTAATGTTATTAAGATTACAACTCTACAGGCAAAGGATGAAACTCTTTTGTAATTCTACCTACTTAAAAGTCAAATCAGAAAAATATACAGATATACATAACTCTGTTTTAAAAAAGTATTGTGTCTTTTAGCTCAGGAAATGGCTTATACAAACCTTTGGTTATCCATTTTTATATAGCTATCCATTTTTTACTTAACACTTAACCGGCAGTATGAATATGAAGATTATTACAGTTTTGTATAAGCAGTACATAAAGTTAATTATCTTCTGCTAATAATTTAGCATGTGACAAAATTTTCACTTAAAAATGAGTTGATAATGAATAGGTAAAAGCAGTGAATGATCAATGAAAAAAAAACTCTTTAGAATGTTATTCCAAAAATGAATATAAAAATTACGTAATACAGCAAATACGTGCATCTATGTTTTGTTTTCAATATTCTTTTTGAGAAATATTTACTGAACTCCATGTAATTACAATCAAATAAGCTTTTTAATAATGTTCTTGCAGAGTCAAGTTAAAAATGTCCACCATGCCTAATTTTTTTTCTTTAACTCATCTTTTTTTTAAGTATTACTTGGAAATTTCTCATAATATTGCAAAATAAGTTGCATTTAATACTTTTTATCATTTAATAATAATTGGAAGTATTTATATTTTAAGCTTAAACATGAAATGAAATAAACAAACATAAAAACATGAAACATAACAAAATTAAAAATCATTGCTGGTTAATGAATATTAGCAAAATTTCTATTTTAGATCATTAAGAGATGATTATTCTAAGATTATCCAAATATATTTTTAGGAAGCTATGGAAAATGCATAACAAGATGCTATGTGGATCTCCTTCAAGATTAATATAAAATTTTCTTGGAATACTGACAAATAGATAAAAATTAACATTTATCATAATATATATGGCAAACAAATGACTTACTAGCTACCAAAAGGCCTGTATCTGGAATTGAGTAAACTTTGTGATTTGGTCCAGTATACTGTCCATATTCACTTGGAATGTAAAATATTTGATTTTTCCACATATTTAAATCCAAAATCATCACAAACACAATTATACTGTAATTAAACCATTTCCCTGGAGAGAGAAAAATAGACTTTTTTACAAATTCATTTTTTATTAAAAATGAAAAACATTGTAATAAAATAATATCTAATTAATTTTCACAATTGAAAATAACCTGAAAAAAATGTAAAAACTTTCTTTGAATAAACGAAATAAGATTTATTTTCCACAAAGAATCTGTTAAGCAACTCATCATAATTATGTTTTAATTTTGATAAATAAATTGACAATACATAAAGATCTAACAGCAATGAAAGTTGAATAATATGTGATATAAATCATATTTATAGTGGCATTGCTTTTTCCTTAAAAAAAGTATCTATCTCTCAAGACAAAGTAAATGTACAAAAAAAAAAAAATATTCATATTTGAAAAGTGATAACTGATGTATAAAAATACTTTTTTTATACATGTCTCCTTCTTTATATACCCATTCCCTTTCCTTTTTTAAAATATATTGACCACTTTAAAACTTTTATTAAATATTTTAACAAGAAAATAACTTATATTAACAAAATTGTAGACTTTTTCTCTTATAATTTTTATTATCAGAATTGGAATTTCAGTAAAATTTTTAAAAAATAATCTTTTTTTCCTTTCAAATTTGGCTGCAAATTGGTAATTATCATTATATACCAAGTACATTCCCAGGAGTTGGTATCACTTTTTGGTGTAGCACCATATAGGTAGATACCAATTAACGCGATGTAATTTTAGACCTCAGTCTCCTCCCCGGAGGGTGGTACCTGAGCTCTGATGATGCATATTGTACAAGGAGTTTAATTTTTCCAAGAGCACCCAAACCAAACAGGAGCTCTAGGGATCTTTAACATGTCACATAATAATACAACATGGACACTCAATTTTTTGCATCATTAAAGTCCACCGACTTGGGCGAACAAGGCCAGCGTTTAACTAACTACGCCATCCAGCCAGCTTGCATTCAAAAAATTATTTTACAAAGTCTGATTAAAGATAAATACTAAGTCACTTTTCAGTTTCCTATAACTCATTTTTTACATCATTTGATTAACATTTAAATTAGACTTTCCTAATACCTAATTTGATGTTTAATTTGCAATTTCCCATTAACATGAAAATAAAAGCAATTACAATAAAATGGAAGCAATGAAAACTAAAATTTAAAAGTTCTTTTCATTGTTATTTCACCAACCAATTAGTATCAATTATGCCACAAATATAAAAGATGAATTAAAAGTAAAACATACTTACCAGTAACATGAATACTAACATCAGGAAGATTAACATATTTCTGGAATAATTCAAATTTAAATGATGCAGCATGCAAACCTGGAAGCTTTATATCCAAATCACACACAAAATGAGGAAAATCCCAATCCTACAATAAATATTAAAAACATTAATAACAAACTTTCAATAATCAAACTGAATATTCTATTCTGGTGAAGATATTTTTGGGTTTAAGCCACAGCTAGCAATTTTGATGTCAAATTAGTGCATTTTAACAAATTTCTCTTACCATCTAGTAACAAGTCAAAGTACAAAATTTAGTCAAAATCAGAATTAAAGAGATGAGAAAGTAAGGAAATAGCATAATTATTGTTATGAAAGAAATTTTTAAAAAATAACATTTATTGTTGAGAAAATGTGCCAAAAAAAAACAAAGCCTACATGAATAAATATTCACATTTGTTATATGTACTCAATATCAAATAAAAGTAAAATTGTTAGCTGCATTAGAAAATCATTTATAATTGCAAAATATAATCAATGAGCTATTGATTCTTAATCAATAGCAGATTAAGAATCAAAATGTATTGAAATGATCATATTTCTAATAAAATGTATTTGAATGTAATAATTTTCACAGATCTAGACAAAATAACATTTAAATCACTTCTAGAAAACAAATTCTTGTAGCATTGAATATGCCTATCAAATTTTTAAATGTAAATCAAATTTGATATCAGTGTTTTTAAATAAAGCGCTTATTTATTATATTTTTAATACGATACATCATGTATTTTTTTTACACCAAAACATTTATACTCAAATGCATCTTTCATTCAAATAAAAATGACTCAATGATAACTAGAATTAAAGGTAGAAGATACTTCCTTATCTGAAACTTACTTGCATCACAATCAATAAATCCATCACAAGTATAAAAGAGGCCAAAAAAGCTCTAGAAAGCTCAGTTGTAGCTACGAAATCTCGATTCAAATTATCCCAACTTATCAAGTCACTGACAATGAGGGTAACCACCAATGCTGTCATTATAATAGAGCCCAACCAAAACGTCACAATCCTGATGCGACCATGAGAACGCCAAAATTCTCTGTAAGGTCTTGCCCAATTTGGGTATAAGTTGTCTTGAAGCATCATGTCCGTTACCTATATATATAAATATCTTTTAATAAAATCTAAACATTAACTTTAAATTTAAAAATATCAAAAAATAATATCAAGTAATGACAGTTTTCAGAAGAGAATACATCAAAGTTGATTATAGAAAATCCTAATATTAAGCATTTTCTTAATCATATAATTCAATTGCAATACATACAACTATGAATTAAAATATCTCTTTCTTTAAAATATAAGAAATATTAATTTATTTCTTAAATACAAAACGTACCATTAATTTATATCATTGCACAATATTAACTATTTTTAATACAATATTTAATCAGTCAAAAATTATTAATTTATTTGATTATGGAATGGTTTTCTAATTTGTAAAATATATTAAATTAACTTTTTTCATAATTATTTAACTAAATGATTATGTATTTTTAATTTTAAAGTTACCATCCAAGCTGTTACAAAGTCTCCAATCCAAGTCCCACATGCTGCAGCTTTCATAAAATTTGCATTTGTAATGCCCATATGAGAATTTATGTGATATATATCATATGATGAATACCCAAAATGTAGAAACCAGTTATAAACTTTTGAAAACATAAAAATAAACATCAATGATGTAAGAAACATGATCATCCAAGTGCCTTGCTCATCCCGAAACATCTTCAGGCGAAAAAAATTACCTAAAATAAAATTAATATATTTATAACCTATAAGCATATTTTCACAAAATAATAATAATATTTAGTAAAAAAGAAATTATTACAGGTTCAAGCATTTTAAAAGAAAAAAACATAATAAATCATGAAAGTTTTAATCAAATTTCAATTTTATTTCCACCAAATGTTAGATTCTTAGATAAATGATGAAGTTAGAAGGGTATTGTGAGATAAAATATTTAAATAGCTCCTTCATCCAAATTTTACAAATGTATAATTATTAAAAAATCTTAAGCAAATACTTTATAAATTTCAAAAAATAACAGGCTAAAGCTTTTAAACAATAATGAATTACTAAAAGCATTTCACAAAAACATGACTTCACTTTCTTCAGGACTTATATTAATTAAAAATAAGATACAATATTAATACCAATGCTAATTTGATATGATATTGATAGGAAAGATCATTTGAAAGTTTAAATAAATGAATTTTGGTGTATGAAAACAAAGCATCATTTCAAGAGAAAAAGTTCTTTTTAGCTGTTTTATATAAATATTAAATAACCCTCCATAAATAATAAAATCTGTTTTTCATTTAATCTATAACAACTACATTCAATAATACAAATGAAACTAAATCATAAAATTAAAAATGAATGGATTATTAAGAACAGGGGTGTCCAACCCAAATGACCTTGTGGGCCACTTCGGAAAAACATTATAGTCTCACGGGCCGCACAAAGAAATATGTATTTTTATATCAGATTTGGAAACAAAAAACATTTATTGGAGTGAAAATTTAAAACAGAATGAATTATTATTGTTTTCATTATTGTTCATGTATACAGACATAGATAATACAATAATGTTTATATAATATAATAATGCAATGATCAAATAATGTTTAAAATATTACAGTTGCCATTTTCTTAAAAATTACAGCGTTTCTTTTGTGAATTTATTTTTCATTACTTATTGTTGAAATTCGATAGTACTGTCATTCGCAAATGATTAAGTATACGTTGTCCTTTATCTAAACCGTCCTGAATATTTTTTTAAACTTTAAAAAACATCTGTGACTGCCTCTTGCTTTTTGGACACTCCAAACATAAAAGGAGGAGGAGAAATGAAAGTCGCACACACAGAGAATCATATAGCATCCATAGTAAAGGATATATATAACGCAATTTGAAATATATTAAAAAAGTAATTTACTATAGTAAAATCAAATGTAACAATTTGATAAAATATAAATCGATTTTAATCTAAAGGACATTTCTATTATCAAAAAGGATTTATTTTAAAACATTACATTGTGTATATATGACTAAAATTCATCTTCAAAATATATAATCTAACATGGACCTTTTGCCGCGCATTTTCTCAAAACAAGAACAATTAACAACAGGCTTGTTTACTCACAAATACATTGTTCGTCTATTTTCATTTATTACTTCCTTAATTTTGAACCTAAACTTTTCAAACCTGACATATATATATATATATATATATATATATTTCCCTTCAAATAAATTTCAAAATGAAAAAAACTTTAAAAATCTGATATTTAAATTTTTTTAAAAAAAGAGTTGGCGGGCCACGTGTTGGACAACCCTGATTAAGAAAATCATACGTTTTTAAATTTAAAATTATAATTCAAACAAAAAATTGTATTTCCAAATCTTGTTATCAAATTGAATATTAAAAATTATGGAATTATGCGTTTTGAAAATAACTAAAAATTTTCTAAAATAACTAAAATTCAATGCATGTATAGAATTTCATAGTGATTAGTATTAAAATAATAAATCTTTGTTTTAAATAACAAAATTACTTACTAAGTAGTAAATGGTGGATCAAATATTTTCCAAAAAAACACCCACTTATGATGGCAATAACCCAAAGAATTACTTTGAGAATGCACCAGCTCCATTGAGGAGGATATTTAGTAGCAACAAATGAGAAAACATGGCCAACAAATGGAATTTCACTCTCAGTATGGCTATGAGAAACAGGATCTTCAGCAAATACCAAGAAGTTGCAAAATATCACAAAATAAGAAACAAAAAGACGAGAATATGGATGCTGAAAATAATATCTGAAAAAGAAAAAAAATGGAAAGATTAATAAAAGAGATGAAAAATAAATCGACAAAACTTTATATTAAAAAATGGATAATATAATAAATTAAAAGAAATTAGCTTCTAAAATAATTAACCCTATGAAAATTTTATCGCACTTATGAATATTCTTATATATTTATTTTAAAAACAGCACCTTAAGCAGAATTGTACACAGTTGGAAACCCCCAAATATAACTTCACTGAAGAATATATTGATTCATAAGAACAAACTCATGATCGTTATTCATATCATACATTCAAATAATTATGATTGATTATGCATTGAATAAATTGAATCTTGTGTATTTAAAAAATGAATATTTGCATTCGGGATGTCTTAAGACTTCTTGATGCCCTGGGTCACTATGCAAAAGCAGGCCACACTTGTGACCCTTAAAAGTAGACATGTTGTCAAATACTTGTATAAACAGTAACCCAAAACAAATAAACATGTATGACTTAAGAATCTCACAAACCTAGATAAAAACCAGCTTGACTGCTTGCCGCTCTTTGTCTAAATGAGTAATGATGGTGTAATGTGGTAGATCCAGGCCAACCATTTTACACTATCATTAATTATTACTAATGCAGTCTCACCAATGTTGCTAGTTGACATATAATTCGAAATTCCCAATCTTTCAGAATATGTCCAGGTAAAGCATTTGAAAGTTAAAATTATTCAGATCTGATCTTATTGAGGCCAAGTTGAATACAACACAAGGCCCTGGGTCTGGCCCCAGTAAGCCCATCCCTGACTTGCATATTAATTTTCCCCCATACCATCGGTAACCTTTTGTTTGTAACAGAAAATGCTTAGCAATTGTCTTTAAGATGGTATTAGTTTATCATAAATCATGAAATCTTTGGCGATTAAACCTTATCATGTAATATTTTTGACAATAAAACATCAAAATAAGGTAAATATAAAAATCAGGTTGTCAGTTCATTAAATGTCACTTTTAAAGTAGAAAAATAATGGAAAAATGTATATTTTTAAACTTTTTAAAATAATATTTCTAAACAATTATATAGGTAAGAAATTTTACACACAAACGTATGACCTAAGGTTGCTTAAAAGTGACATAAAAATAAAGGAACAAGATATCTGCTTTAAAAAAAGATATTTACTAATGACACATTTTGAAAGTTAGCTTAATATACTAAAAATTGAAGTTTTTCAAAAAGTTTCATATCAAGGAAATTGTTCTTTGACATTAAAATTATTGAAAATATAATACTTTAAAAAATATTCATTCAATAGAAAACTATTATGAAGAAACTAACTATCCAATTACTTAATATTGTTTCTTCTGCAATATATAATACAAGTGAAGTAACTTATCTTCATTCCAAATATTGTATATCTTAATTTTAATATAAATCAGAAATCCATTCAATCATCCATTCTTAAATTGATATAATTTTTGGTGCCTTCAAATTAATTGTATGCCAGTTAACCAAAGTTTTACAATTTATGCATCCTATTTTATCCAGAAAAAAAGCTACAAATAAAAAAAAAAAAGATAGGTTGAATGTTACTCTAAGAAGGTCTACCACAAGAGTGTCTTTTTATTATTATTCAAAAGAGAATTTAAGTTCCAGAACATTAAAGTCACTACAGATGCAAATCTCTTCCATAAATGTACATTCTCATTTACATGAACTTCTATTTAGCTATATATGGCAAAAAATAAAAGCTCTAAACACATTATAATGAACATTTCCTAATTCCAAATATCATTAGTTCTTATATATAAAATGAAATATTTTATAAAACTTACTGATCAATAAAATAGAGGAAAGTAATTTTTCTGTTTACTTACCTAAAATCCCTTTCTATATAAAGATTTTGGGTAACTTGATGCTCAGAATCCCCAATAGAATTCCTTGAATAATAATCTGTTTCTGAATGTGCACCATCTTTTTCTTGCTTTGATTTTTCTGAAGGCAAAGGACTAACTACTAATCTGGGTTCATGCCTAAATTTAGGAGCATACAAGTGGTGATTAGGAGGAAGGCGAGGAGATGTGTAATGTCTATTCCAGCTATCAGCTATCTGCTCATTTTTAGAACTAATAAATGCTTGACAATAACGTTCTTCAAGAACAGAGGCACATGATCTTTCCAGATGTTGTTGAGGAGATTGAGGATAAGGAGTAGAAGGTGGTGGTTGTGGTATGGGAGCTGGTGTTTCAGTTAAACTTGTAGATAAAGAACTTTTGGCACTATCATCAATGTATTTAATGTCTTCTAAATGATGTTCTAAAGATGTTTCTGGACCAGTTTTACCCTCATCGCCTGCTGATCCTGTTTTTCCTAAATCTATTGTAACAGTTTTAGTACCTTCAGTTTCATGTTTACCTTTACCACCAGTATCAGATTTAAGATGAGATTTTCTTGGAGCTTTATGACAAGACCATGGCCTTGAGAACTCAGTTTGGGCTCCAAATTGTGTAACTGAGCCTTCATATTCATTTTCCTTCCTCAAACAGCGCTCCTCAATGCTCTGAATAACTTTTGCAGTTGTTTCTTCCCAAGCATTTTTGTCAATGTTTAACAAGGAATCCGCTGAATTGTCCTCTCCATCCATTGAATACAAGACACATGTTATCTGGATTCCTTACTAAATGCCTTTAGTTTAAGACATGTAGTGACCTTCACTCACGAAAGAACAAACAGGTTGGGTGAAAGTGTTGAACCGCCCACTTTCTTCCTCCAAAAAGGTAAAGCATGACAAAATGGGATTTGTTTGTCACATCTTCTTTTTATTGCCTGCAAAAAAAAGATAAAAAATGTTATACTCTAACAGAAAAATAGCTATATAAGAGGTGTAACATGCAAAATAAGACACCTTGTTATTAGTGTTCATTTTGTTTTTAAATACAGAAAGTTCCTAAAGAATATGGAGCTAGTTAGAAAAATACATAAGCAGAATCTTCAGATCTGCTAAGTAACATGAATTACAGGTAGAAAAAGGAGCAATTTTTTCACAAGCAAAGGAAATGCTGAGAAGTATGTAATATATATATTTTTTAAAATTTCTTTAGCTTTCCAACATTATACCTTAACTAGATATTCTTACCTCAAATCAATCTTATTAAGAACTAAGAAAAAGCAAACAACCTCAACAAGACTTGATAAGACTTGGTGCATTTGTCATTTGAATATGAAAAGAATCTTACAACATTTAAAATGTTACAAAAGTTGAGCAGCTTTCCTGTTTCATTTGATAAAAATAATCATTGATTCCACCATAAAGTAACAATAAAATGAAATAATTATGATCAATATGGATGGTAATATCTGACATGAAAAGAAAAGTTCTAGTAGTTTCAAAGTATTTATAATATTTTAGAGTTTTGCATAATATTTTTTTTAAATGTTTTCTTAAACATTTTCTTAAAAAATTGAACTTTTTGATAGTAAATCATACAAAAAAATAATTATCGTAATACAAAAGCTGAACTAAAAAATTACACAGTACAAGGGGAAAAATATTTTAAATAAAAAATATTTGAGAACTTTTTAATTTCATTCATAAATTATCTTTGTCTTTAAACCATTAGAATAACATATGCCTCTGCAACACCCACATTGAAAAGGGGCCCTTTATTCTAGGGGACCCAAAGTCTGATGTTATGATTTTGATATTTTTAAGAACCAACTTAGGACCCAAAACCTAATTTTGATAACATTATTTGTTACGTCACTGCTCTCAACCTGCAAATAATTTGGATTAATTTATTTTAACAAAATTATATTTCATTAAGAATTATAAAAATAACATAATATATAACTTACAAGTAAACTTGATAATACAGAAATGATAAAATATTAAATAAGATGAATGAACATATTTAAAGGCACTTTTCCATCAGTTGATTCACAGACATCACTAAGCACATAAACAACTTATATCACATAAAACCTAAATGACAAAAGTCATTTATACTCAAATCACTTCAGAAGACAATAATCATACATGAATATTTGAGAAAATGAAATTTTGTATATTGTAGTTAGTTATTTCAGAAAAAAAACCAAAATAATTTAACTACAACTCAGTTTCTGGAAAAAGAACTTGTTGAAAAATGGTGATTGAGATGGCTTGACTCTATAGATAGCCATAAGAGTAGAAATACCATATTTAGTCCAATCTAAGCTGCCATTGATTCTAAGCCCCACCCCACCACCCAGGTTTTTGTGAAAAATGAAAAATAGTGTAAAATGGTTTATCGACATAAAATTTACGAAATTAAAATAAATTTAAATATAAGCTAGTAAGAAGTGAATAATTAATTATTTTACTCATATCATAAACTTTTAAATACAAACATGAACTTGGAATTACTCTAACTGCCCCATCCAACAAATTTATTTCCCTTCAATTCTAACCTGCACCTGATTTTCAGTAGCATTAACATTGGGAAAAAGTGCAGCTTAGATTCGAGCAAATACGGTAATTTTGCCAAACGACTTTTTTCAAAGTCACAAGTGTAAAGTTTAAAAGAATATATATTCACTATTCATTGTAACTCACAGGTTATACATTAAATGCAGAACAAAATTGGTTGTTTTAAATTACCTTATCCAGATGGTCTCTAATACAGCACTAACAACAAGCACAGGTCTTATAACTCTGAACCATTGATAAATAACACAGATGATATCAGAACTTGTATTTCATTCTCCAAACTCTCACACTGTGCTACACATCATATAAGAGTTTCGAAACAGTTAAAATTAATAAGTAGCATCCTTCCCTAATCTCAAAAGAGGTATAATTGAATAATCCTAACTCAAACTAAGCTCAACACACTTGATCACAAAATATGAGACAATCCCCACTCAGCAACAGTGATATCTACAAAGTGTAAAAGATAAGTTTTGAAACCCTTTCTCTAACACTTCACTGAAAATATATTTTCACCATGTAAGTAACAAGTCATTATTAAAGTATATAACTACAAATGTATTATTTTAAGCAAGAACTTAACCAATGTACAAAAAATATGGATGACCTTTACATGTTACAGTTTAAGGCTAGAAAGATAAATGAAAATGCTATAAAAATAAAAATCTAGAATACATGTATTTCAAACCAATACAATTTGAAATTCAAGCCAAAAGTATCAACTATATAAAGCAAATAATTTTTAGAATTCATCAACAATATAATAGGAAGAAAGGTGATTTTTATTCTCTTAAAGAAGAATATTTCCCTAAAAAATTTCAAAAATCAGCATTCTGATTAAATAAGATGTGAAAATAATCTCATTTCACTAAGCTATTGAAGCTAACCAAGTTTTAGTTCCTCCATTTTTCCACAAAGGTGTACCAGAAAAGAGCAGAAACTAGAAGCTCACTTAAATTTAATAACTATTTTTCAGAAAAAGAAGTTAGTTCATTTAGGCTCAGATGGTTTTGCAAAGATACACAAAAGTTTCTCTTAACATGTACTGTTATTATGGTAAACCTAAAAATAAAATTATCTATAATCAAGATTTATTATTTACAGCTTATTTTAGTAAAAGTGTACAACAAAACTTTATACTAAAACTTGTTAAACTAAAGAAAAATGCTTTATTAAAGTGTATCAAAATACATATACAATACAAGTACATCCATCTTGGAATGATTTTATTTTCAATTTACACGAATATTTTTTAAATATAAGTAATATACATTTAAAATTTTCTTGAGAAATACTAAAATATTTAAACTGGCATGAAATAGAGAAATCAAACCAATCAATAATAATGAACATTCATTTTAAATTATGTGTGTGCGTGTGATTCTTCCACTTCCTTCAAAAAATACATTGTTAATTATTTAGCATATATAATGAATAATGTTTAACTGGTGAGAATATTATGATAATTTAACCTAAGAAAAAAATTCAGAATTTCTAAAGAAACTACAAAAATTAGAATATCAATGGATGCTTTATAAAATAAGAAACAGTCTTCCAATTAGAATTTATTTAATGCTAAACATAAAACAATTTCATAACAATGAATTTCTTTAAAAAAAGATAAACAGATATAATAATATGTTTCAGATAGAATTTTAAATGTTAAAGTTAAATGAAATACTATAAACAAAATATGAAATTTGTACAGGAAACAAACCTATTGCTAATAATTTCAATATTTATATAAATATTTTTAAATAACTGCAAACCTAGATTAAGATTAAACATTTTCTCCCTTTTTTTTATTCAATCACTAGTAAAATAAAAAAAATCAATAAAATATTTAAAATCATGAATATTTAAATCATACACAGAACACAAAATAATTTATTTGAATTTTCTTTTTCTATCTTGCTTCATTTGTTAGTACTTGCATATGAACCCCATACTATCAGCAACTTTTAACCATTTTTGACAAATTTTTGCAATTATCCTTAGAATGGTGTCAAATTAGTTGCCTTAACTTAAAATACTTGATGATCAATCTCTGCATACATTTAATCTTTGGCAATAAATCCCTTGCATGAGAATAACATGTAAGAGCTAAGTTATTTTTTTTATTCAACACTGAAATTATTTATTAGTTTAAAAATATGATTTAATATTTCATAACATATGGATTGGATCCTTATATTATAGCATTCAATTCTTCAATATGAAGAAATTATTTGATATTTTATTATTAATCTCTTCTATCTAAAAAAATATCAATTTTTTTCCATTGATATTCATTTTTTGAAGAAAAATGTCTCATATTTTAAATCTATGACAAACAGTATTCAATCAGCATTAATAAAAACATGGGCAGATAATATGCTACATGTAATATTTTCTTGTACGAAAATTAAAACTCAATAAAAACATTTTAAACAAAATGTTTACAAAGCATGTAGGTAGTTATGTCAGTGACAGAAACCATAAAGCGAGATTGATTGATTGAATATTAATGTTGCACTGTTCAGCTACACAAGGGCTTTTGGCAACGGACCACGTAATTTTGAACCATGGTCAAGTGACATGGACGACACCTGAGCTGGCACCCCCCTCTCCTAACTACCACACCACACCAACGGGAGGATGTTTCAGCTCTCGACAGATTTAATGTGCATCGCTGCCCTACACAGCAGGTCTTCAGTGGTACTGGACTTGAACTCGTGACAAGGCAAGCCACGATCCGATACCCATACCACTCGGCTACCGTGGCCACCATAAAGCAAGAAATTGCACCAAATTCTGTTCAGTTGATGTGTTTATAGAGAGGACGTATTTAACTGGATCACCAATATTAGTATTTGCAGCAATAGAAAAACAGTCACACACCCAAGGACCCTATAATCAGTAAATACTGACTTGTTTTCATTTGAGTTATTACAAGCACATATAACCTTTTATCCTATTCATTTGTTTTTCTACACAGTTTTACATAGAATGTTACTAATAAATACTAAATCTAGGCTTATTTAGAAATTATTTGTTTCAAAAAATGTTATGAAAAAAATAGTTCATTTTAATATAGTAACAAAAAAAATTTTTTGTTTTACTTAAAATTAGTTCAGCGGCATAAAATTCATATACAGAATAAAAATAAGATTCTCTTTTCATACAATAAAAATTACATACAATATTTTTAAACCTAAAAACCATTTCAGTAACAATAAAATCAAATTACTTTTAAATTAATAACACTATGTTTTAATGATTATATTTCTTGCATTGTTAAAATTAAAATACGTGTAAATGCATATTATTCTCATATCCACATCCACCATTGTTAAATTACGGTAGATGAACGAGACTTCTGCAAACTTGATTCAATGTAATAATTTTTTCAAAATCTTTAATGCGATTTTTTTTCTATGTATTTATTGTAAACTAATTTAAAATAATGAAAACATCTGTAAGCGTTCACCAATAACAATCAACAAAAATAGGAAATTAGTTACTACTTTTTAAGAACCTCCAAGAGAAAATTACTGAGAAAATGAAATGCGATTTCAATGCTGTTAAGTATACATATGAAATTATTATCTTAATAAAAAATAATACCTCCCGAAAAAAAGTTACGTACAAATAAGAAAACGAAACTAAGTTCATACCGGCATAATGATGATATTTCGGGCTTTTCCAACAACGGAACAAAATATTTAAAGAAGACAATAATTAGCTGATGCTTAAACAAATCCATATCCCATAAAAGTATTTTTTCGTAGTTTAAAAAACTATTTTAAACACAAATTTTTAACGAATACCAATATTTCACATCTTTAGATCAAAATTTACAGCACATTCTCAACTTTCACTTTCATAACAAAAGGAAAATGTTGCCATGTTTAGGTATCTAAATCTTGATGTCAAGGTCTATTACTTATTTTTAGTAACGATCTCGGATTAATATGCCCACCACCCACCCTCCCCTAATTAGTTATTCTAGACTTCTCAATTCTTAAATAGATAAACCCAATATATAAGCTAAAACACTCAAAAACTTATTGCAGAAACACGATGAACATTCTGATGAAGGCCAAATGAAAGTTGAAAGTGCAGTAATGATGCGAGGCCATTAAATTATAATCTAAATCTAAGTAAACCCTAGTTCAAATTTACTTAGTCACATCATGGCCAATGTTAACTCAACAAAATTCAACTAGATTAATTACTCAAAGATTAGACGATCATTGATTTACGTTTTAGTGAATTTATTATTACACGGCTAACATTTTATATTTACAATAAAAGAAAACAATAAGAGAAAACTTAACTTTAAGAGGAAAGGGCCGGAGACAAGCCTGGTTGACCTATGTCCGCCGATTTACAATGCTGCCTTACGTTTAGCCCTAGGTCTCCCAAGAAATACCCCGTTAGATTTATTAAGAGCAGAGTCTATGAATGGAAGTATTAATACTCGCCATAATTTCCTTTAACAAAAATTTATAACCAAGCAAATAGCATTAAAAGACTGGTCACCGAACGCAAGGTTATTTTGGAATATAAATAGTATTTTTATAAATAT